>CAJHNH020001303.1:17500-180738 GCA_905116865.2 Candidula unifasciata | reverse complement strand
CAGGGCACAATAGACTTCGCTCCCACATGTACAAACAAATTTAAGATTGGCCAATCGGCCATGTGTACCTTGTGGACTGGCACCTGAAACAACAGATCACACCCTTCAAGACTGTCCCATATTCAATGCTTTCAGGCAAAACATTTGGCCAAAAGAGACACTTGTGGAAGTCAAACTTTACGGGCCGCTTAGTGAATTACAAAAGACAGTGAAATTCATACAAGAGACGGCTTTGCAGATATAGACAATTTATTTCATGCGAACGAAAGAAGAGAAGAAGAAGTTTCCACTGACTCCAAAGCATTGGGAGCAACATCAAAGATCCATCGCCTTATCAAAACCAAATTCTCAAACTGTCCCAGCCCAAAGACGAAGACAAGAGGTGCGCGTAAACAATACAAACCTTACTGGAATTGCGATCTGGAGCAACTGCACAACAATATGGAAACAGAAAGAAAACAGGCTGAGACCAGACCTTGTCAAGAGCAGTTTAACAACTACCAACATTCAAAGGCCAAATTTCAAAGAGCCAAACTGCAGGCTAGACGGAGAAGCTGGCAGGAAAAGACAAAGTCCCTAAACTTTGAAAGAGACACAAGGAAGTTGTGGAGGTTAATTAAGCAAATTAATGATGAGAATACAGGGAGAAATGGTTATATTGCACTGTGCAAAGAGGGAGCCATCCTAACAAGAAAACAGGCAGCTGACCACTTTGCAGATTCCTTTGCAGAAGACAGCAACATTAATGTCAGCCCAGAGAAACAGCGAGAGGTTCAAGAAAACAAACAACATACAAGACAAAAAGATATAATTCCTGAGGCACTGGTGGCAGCATTTACATCCAGCGAGTTAGAATTAGCAATATCAAAGCTGAGGATGGGAAAATCACCTGGAACTGATGGAATCACCAACGAAATGATCAAGAACCTTGGAACAACTGCCAAAATAAAGCTGCTACAGATCTTTAATCATTGTTGGACCAGTGGCAAAGTTCCTCAAATATGGAGAGAAGCAATCACAATACCTCTGCTTAAACCAGGAAAGGACAGTTCTGATGCCTCCAGCTATAGACCGACCAGTCTTACCAGCTGCCTCTGTAAAACAATGGAACGTATTGTCAACCTTAGACTCCAATGGTACTTGGAAAGTGAAAACATTTTCACGCCGCAGCAGGCAGGATTTAGACAGTGCTACTCCACAGAAGACCAGACAACTTACCTTTCACAAGAAATTGAGGATGCCTTCCAGGAAAAGAAGCTAGTGCTAACGGCATGGATAGATCTGAAGAAAGCCTTTGACAAGGTCTGGAAAGAAGGTCTACTGAAGAAACTGAGAGACTGCAGGGTGAATGGGAGTATGTACAAATGGGTCAAAGCATACTTGTATAACAGAAGATCCCGAGTACAGATAGATGGACTTAAGAGCAAGAAAGTTTTGCTGCGCCATGGCGTCCCACAAGGAGGTGTCCTGTCCCCCACACTCTTCCTAGTCTATATCAACGACCTGCTTTCTGAACTACCCCATGGAATTAAAGCTGCAATGTATGCTGATGACTTGGTACTCTGGTGTACAAATGAAAATGCGACAGTGGCCACCAGACTGCTACAAAGAGCCATAGATGCAATGGCTAAATGGGCCGACAAATGGTGTGTCAGCATCAACATAGGCAAATGCAGCACCACTCTCTTTACCCTTTCTCCTAAACAAAAATCAGGCGCCATGCACATAAATGGAGTACCCCTGAGAGAGGATAAGGAGCTCACATACCTCGGCGTAACGTTTGATGATAGATTAACATGGAGAAAACACATCAACAAGGCAGCAACCAAAGCCAGAAGGAGGGTAGCCATTCTGAGAAAACTAAGTGGAACAACATGGGGTGCTAGCGGGAAAATACTTAGAAAAGTTTACCAACAAAGTGTTCGACCACATCTTGAATACGGATCAACAGCATGGAGTTCGGCATCAAAAACCACATTGCAAGAATTAGACAAAGTGCAAAATCAAGCACTCAGAGTTACCACAGGCAGTATGAAATCAACACCTATAGCTGTGATGGAGAAAATGGGGATGACCCAAGCACTAAGTGAACGCAGAGACACCAAGATGCTTTTACAAGCAGAAAAGTTTCTTAGTATGCCCAGTCACCCTATGAATGAAAGATTCGAAAATTTAGCTTTGGGACGACTAAAGAGAAGTAGTTTTATCCACCAGGCCAAACGGCTCAGCAGACAAACCACTGATTTACCTGCAACTGATAGATCCTTAAATGCTGTCCCAGAACGGACCCCCTGGAGAGAGGAGTATAATTTCCAATATACATCAAGACTGAAGTGAAAGGGGTATTTGACAAGGAAGAACAAAACAGTGTGCAGTGCAAAACAGCCACCCTCAGTTTACTTGATGATGAATACCCGCAGAACCTTTGGGTCCGTGTTTACACAGATGGGTCAGCAGAAAGCGCAGTCAGAAACGGAGGTGCGGGAGTGTACATTGAGTATCCTAATAATACCAGGGATACAGCCAAATTACCAACGGGAAAGCACTGTCACAACTATGATGCAGAAGTTCAAGCCATCAAGATAGCGGTAGAGAAACTACTAAATACAGGGTATTTTTCACAACCAGTGGTATTCCTGACAGATGCAAAAGCAGTACTTCAGTCACTCCAGTCTGGAAAATTACCAAGCATACGGACACTATTATCCGAACTAGGCAACCGCTGTAAATTAGTAATGCAGTGGATACCTTCCCACTGTGGAGTTCCCGGAAACGAAAAAGCTGATAAACTAGCTAAGGAAGGTGCAACTGAAGAACAACCTGACATACCAGTCTCTTATCAACAGAAGAAGAGAATGATCAAATCAATCAGAATGCCACCGAAACTGGCACAAGATGATTACCATATTATGGACAGACCAGAGCAAGTTATTATCCTTCGCCTTAGAACAGGGCACAATAGACTTCGCTCCCACATGTACAACAAATTTAAGATTGGCCAATCGGCCATGTGTACTTGTGGACTGGCACCTGAAACAACAGATCACACCCTTCAAGACTGTCCCATATTCAATGCTTTCAGGCAAAACATTTGGCCAAAAGAGACACTTGTGGAAGTCAAACTTTACGGGCCGCTTAGTGAATTACAAAAGACAGTGAAATTCATACAAGAGACGGCTTTGCAGATATAGACAATTTATTTCATGCGAACGAAAGAAGAGAAGAAGAAGTTTCCACTGACTCCAAAGCATTGGGAGCAACATCAAAGATCCATCGCCTTATCAAAACCAAATTCTCAAACTGTCCCAGCCCAAAGACGAAGACATATATCAGAATTACCCGGTTGCCCTGTATGGTCCGGACGGATCCTGCAGGTTGCCTGGTGTCCAAAACCCCAGCTTCATTGGTGTACACAGCAAAGGTCAAAATGAGCTGGGTATAGATGCATGTAGGATTTTTCCCGTCCTTTGTCAATGTATCGTCACTTAGAAGGAGTTCAATCTCCTGATCCTCCTCTTCAATATCAGTGTATTCTTTAGCTTCGGCATTCTCTTTCTCGTGGATAGCTCTCCATTTGGGCCAGCGGATAACAATGATGTCACAGGCGGTGCAAATAATCATCAACAAACCAATTTTTGCCAGAAAAACTATGGCAATGAGTAACTGTGCTCGTGTCTCAGTCCTCCATGAGGTATTCAGCAGGGGCAGTTGGTTTCATACCAGACCTCTCACACTCTGCTTTGTCGCAGCCAACACATATCATCCTAAAACTGCAGACCTTCATCTGTTTTTGTGTCTGTCCCCCTTTCTTGAAAAGTCGCAGTGAGAAAACAAGCGGGTACTTCAGCAACAGTGACCTTATGAAGGAAAAAGCTGTTGAAGAGTCCACACATGACCAAGAAGGTAACCAGTCCCACCACCTGCAGCAGGCTGTCAACACAGAAGAATGGACTGAACTCAATAGGTTTTTTAATTCTGCCAGTGGCCAACAGCTCAAGGACTGTCCTGTAGAAAATAGACTAGTCGCTGCCCGGGAACGTCACACACTACTTTTTCACTTCCTTGCTATAGAAAACCGTCTTCTGTTAAGGAAGACGGTACTCATATTTGGGTAGGGGATCAGGAAACAGTGCTTGTCGCAGTGGCCTCAGCACTTTCATGTGTGCAAACCCACGCACTGTTGACTCAAAGGTGCCAGTGATGATTGTGACACCTTCAGGCCTACTGTTTCTTATCATAAAGCTCTCAATACTGGCCATCTCTCTATCTTTAAATTGTTTTTGTGTGTAAAGAATCCCAGTTTCTGTAAGGATGCTGTCGAAGCCAGTAGCAGCAATCACAAACACACTGTGTTCCTTGACTTTAGCGTTATACAACAGCTGCATCTTCTCCAAGTACTGTGGTTCTCCACTGATGTCCAGGTGATGAGTACCTGCCTCGATGCATGCCTTAACCACAGGTTCCCCATAAAATTGATTTGGGCTGACACAGTTTGGCACAACTCTGCCTTGTTTAACCATCTCCTCCAGAGAAGATGGGTTGCTGCTGTCAGCGATGATGATTGGAATGTTCTCAATGCTCTTGCCTGTGTGTACAGAAGCCTTGTTTAAAACGGCCTAAAGTTTCTGCATACTTAATCCAGCAAACGCCCATGTTAGCTTCTCCTCTTCTGAAACTTGGGCCACTTCATCCACTGTGTACTTCCTGGTAAATCCACTGAAGTCAAACTTCACCCCATCCATCTTTCTAGGACTTTTTTTAGTCAGAAAAGTACTAGATCATCAATCAAAAAAGGGTAATAAGTGTGCAATAAAATGACGGAAGATGTCAAGAATGAAAAAGAGGACCAAGAGTGAACTAACATCTGCTACTGCCGGTCCCACCAATAATAACAACGCTCAAACAAAGGTCAATGAATTTCTCCTCTTTAAGAAAACGATGACAAAAACCCACTGACCATTGTAGATTATATACTCATAAAGAGAAAGGAAATCTAAAGCCACATGCAAAATTTTGTGTTGGTCCGTTTTCCACACATTTATTAAAGTGGGAGGGCACGAGTTTTGAAATGCACTGTAATCTACACGATGGTCTTTCACTGCAATGGCTGGACTGCTAATCTACAAATGAGATGGTGGGTTTAATCGATAACAGGCTATCTATGGAGTCTGCAATCTGCAACACAACATGTCCTGGAAGCACTTCTTAGCAATCGATTATTGGCATATGGGACCGAACTATCCACCTTGACATATGTGTGCACCTGTAAACAGGACTTGGGCATCATAAGAGAAATTCACACATGGACATTTGTACTTAACACCAGTCGACTTAGCACTGTTGTTTCATTGACCATTATTATGCTCTCGGTGCATTCAGACGACCTTGATCACAAACACCAACATGAAGGCAATCAGAAAAACACAGTCCTGATGCAGTCCAATAACAGTTCTACAATCTTCCTGCAGTCATAACCTCATCAAAAGTACATATGACACTGATGGTATATAGCTAACTATATTATTTTTGTAAACAATTTGCAGCACGAAAATTCCAGCCACCATTTTGTTGCGTCTGGTACCCACCTATTCACCGGTCTCAATTCCAAGATCAGTAAGGTGGCAAACCTGTAGGATGACATCTTCAGCACGACCCACCCACAATTCGCCACTTTTAAATCTTTTCCTTCTAAGATTGAATAATTCCTCATGAAGTGGATATCGAGGGTCAGACTTCACTTTGAGGAAAGCAACAGCCCCGGATAACTTGATTCTGTTATCAACTGTGGGACAAACTAAGAGGTATCGCATGGATTTACAGGTGGTGTCCCTAGTGCTTCCAAGAATAATATATATTGCCTTGTTTTCAATTTTTTCAAAAGTCTGGTTATGTGTGTGTGCTGAGTGTCATGACGGCCGGTGCATTTTCAATATAGGAACAGTATGTTTGGAAAAAAAGGCTCTGGAGCAAAATAAAGTAATTGGAAAACAAAAAAACTGACAGATGTTATGGCTGCAAATACGATTTTACAGAAAATACCAGAATATCATGGATTTTTCAGATTATCATTGACTGTGACAAGCACATACAAAATGTAATACTATACTAGACAATGAGAAATGAAATATGAACTCTGTTTCTCAAGCAAAGAATGGCGTATTACTAAACTCTTCAAATTCAGCCCAAGTATGCTTAACAAGTCTGGCCATTTAAGGTATAATAAAGTACATTCTTATTTGTTAAATCTTTGAAAAAAAAAATGCATTCTTAATTTTTAACTGTGGGTATTTCCCTCTTGGGCATCTGTTGAGATTTTATCTGGCATTGAAAGAGTTTACAAAGAACAGCAACAAATAAAGATACTTGCAAGTATGGCATATCAGTCAAAAGCACTAAAGAACTACACTAAACAGCAATAAAGAGCAATTGCATACAACAAACAATTTAAAATGTTAGTACAGGACAAACATCAGATTTAATAATGTGACTTACTTTTAAAGGTCCAAGGAGAATATAATTGCAGTTCTGAAGATTGACACTGTTCAGTTTTGGACATGTATCAGCAAGTAGGTGGAGGGTTTCAGATGTAACGGCTGCATTATCTGACAAATTCAAGTACTGAAACAGGATGTCATTTTTAATCATTACAATATTAAGACTTTCAGTACCAAGCAACTGGCACTTCCATTCACTATATCAATATAGGCTGTTACTTTAACCAAAAATGTTCAGGTCTGAGGAACAACTAACACTATAGGATAAAAAGAGTTTCAGTAATAATTTTGGCAAAATGTGTTAGTGAAACAAGTTTTCAGGTCACAGGGATGCAGGGTCAAGACCCCATTTTGGGGCAAAAAGGAACAGATCCACTAGTAACGTGATTTGCTTTATTTCTCTTGCCCTTCTTAGGTAGTCCAAGTGATAATTTTATTCATCATTCTGCAGGTTTCGGCTATGCTATCTATTACTTCCTTGGTCTTCCTCTCACCTTCTACCCAGATGCTCTGCTGTAGAAAGTCTCATAAACAGTTTGGTCTGGATGCATTATTACTAGATGGACACACTATTTCATTCTGTCTTTAAATGCAACTAAGGCATTGTCTTTTTCCAACCTTATATCTTACGACTGAAACACATGAATACAATATCAAGATATCACTAATAGTTTATGACAACAAGGAGACAGAACTGTGTAACATAAATACCTGTAAATTGTGAGTAGACTCAAAGTTGAGAACCTTGCTTGGAATCTGAAAGGTGGTTCGGGAAGGGTCAAAATGAACAAGATCTTCCATGTTCTGAAGACATGTTGCATAGCCATCCATTGTCCACAACTGGTCTACATTGCCAGAGGGCTGCAGGAGAGTCTTAAACTTCACTGAAAGTTTACAAACTGCTAGAAGTGTCCCAAAGAAAAACATCCTTGCTGCTGGATCCATTGCATCATTTAAGGTCATGACCTTCACATTCTTCAAATTGTCAGGATTCAAAATCTGAGGCTGGAAGATATACTTGGGAATTCCCCTTGCATTGCTTGGAAAACCATATACATGAAACTCTTCTAAATTTCGGCAGTATTCAAATAAAGTCGGCCCAGAACAAAAATTAATTACAGGTCGATTTGAGTAAACTAACTGATGACGAAAGTGCAAACCCAAAGAAATCAACCGAGCTAAACATTCCTGTGCACCTGGAGATGCCGATAGCTCTGGGTGTAGATCTCTAATGTCGGAGATAGAAAAAGATAAGTTTGTGAGGTTGCGAAGACTGGACATGATATTGCACAAATTCTTGAATGATACTCGTACTTGTATCAAATGCAAAGAGGAAACATTTATGCATTTTGAAATGACATCTAAGCCAGAAGACTTCAGCCAGTAGCATGTGTTTAAGTTCAATCTTTCAATTCTGTCTACAACAGGTCTGATGTATTCTTGAAGCTTTTCTGAGGTCAGCCAGTAGTTCTTTGCAAATGAAAGATGCCTGCAAAAGAAATAGGAATATTCCTAATGAGATGTACCTGCAATTTAAAACAGCACATTGTAATTTAAAGATGCATCAAATTATAATAGTATATGAAAGATATAATAAGAAACAAGATGTGTGTATTTAAAATAAAGAATGCTGTAAATGACAGCCATCTCTGCCATTGCCAGTCCCAAGTCTGGATGACAAAGGAGGAAGGCTGGATCTGAGGCTAGCTCTCCTACTCTATAAAAGTCTTTTTGGCTACAGAAATCTGCAGGAAAAGATTCCATTCTGGTTAAAAAATGAGTCAAATGGTGTGTTGTACACAGAGTGCATGCATGATGGTTGAGGATGAAAGCCACTCTGTCGAAGCCAATGGCACACTTGCACACTACTTGACTCAACTGCATAAGATTTTTGGAATGTCAGGACAATGGCGCAGGCAATAAAATCCACCCAGGTATAAGAAGAAATGAAGAGATACCAACTAGATAGTTTGAGATTAAGAAGAAGTTAGCTGGCCAAAAGCAGAAAAAAAAGAGTGGTTAGTGGGTTTACCCTTTTATATTTAGAGGCTCAAGATAGAAAACATGAGGAAGGAGTAGACATTATGTGACACTCCAAGTTGCAAAATTCTGCTAGAATAGCAACCTATATCAAGCACAGAGATTAGAGCTAGGCTTAGCATTATATATATTAAACTGACCATCATTCAATGTTATGCCCCAACTTATGACGTTGAGACTGATGATAAAGATAACTTTTATGATCAACTGTGTTATCAAGTAAATAAAATAGCTAAACATGACCTATTGGTAGTAATGGGACATTTTAATGCGAAAGCAGGTTGTGAAAATATGGGCATTGAGAGAGCTATGAGGGAAGAAGTAGCAAACTAAAATGGAGATTAACTAGCTGATTTCTGTAATCAGTCAGATCTAGTAACTAAAAACTTTGCTCATAAAGAGATTCACACAACTAACCTGGCAATCACCAAATGAAATGACTAAGAATGAAACAGACAACCTTTGTATACCCAAGAAATAGACGCTCTCAGATGGATGTCGGAGCATACAGATGAGCAAATATGGGCGGTGAACACATCTTATTTACAATTAGCCGAAGGGTATGTAAAAATTTGCCGATATCTCTTAATTTTGTAAAATTACCACAATTTCAGATAATGTTTTGCATTCTGTGTTTATTTTTACACAATTATAGAAAGTTTCACAAAGACTGGTTTCCGAAAAGTGTCTGAAAAAAATATTTCTCTGTGCCCATGCTGTTTCATTATCATCGGAAAACAACCAAGATGGCGTATTCTGTACACGTTTATACAGTGCATAATTAAACATTTATCTACTAATAATTTGATTGCATAAAATGCAATTTCATTTCCAAAAAGAATTAAAATGTTTACTCTTATTATATTTTATAATTTGACATGAGTCAATAGGTTTGCTTCCGTTCAATTCTTTGAGTGTTAGGGTTAGGGCTAGGGAGCTGACAGACTGTCTGTCCATATTTACGGGAAATAAATCTTAATTTTACATATCACTGAGGTTCTGTTAGGGTATATTTTCAAACATGATCATTCAGAACCATCATTCGGAGGAGAGCCAAACATTCTAAAGGTCAGTCTTTGACACGTCTATTGTTTGTCACTAAGCCTTCCATCATCTCACCGCCATGACTGTCTCAGCCAGCGCATATTTTTATTATTAAAATGATATATGGCTGCTAGGGAATTCATTAACTCTAAGTCATGTAAGTCATGGGGGGGGGGGGGGGGTTTAGCATAAGAGGCCCAAGGGGTAGTCAAGAGTAAATATGTGCATCTTGCGTTCACTCGGCTTCTAGATAGGAGCGTATAAACATATGATGCATTTCTTGGGACTCAACACATTAAAAAACAAAATAGTTATTGCCATAAAATGCAAAAATTTAGTCATTTCAACTCTACATTGTACTGGGAAATAGCTCAGTATCCATTTTTTTGTCAACTTACACTTTAATTTGTCAATGGTGGCATCCGCCACTATAATGTTAATATATCCACTAAGAATTGACCTACAGACTTCATTGAGGACTGGAAATGTTAATCTCTATCTGCTGTGATAGTTTCATGTCAAAACCTAATATATAAAAACGTCACTAGCATCCCTACCATAGTCATAGAATGTGTAGACTGCACTGTTCCACATTATGCAAATCTTGTTTTAGAAATATATTCTTCCATGACTATATATTTACAAGTGCTCTTTTGAATAATGCATTACTATTTAAGCGATGAAATACTATCAATATCACAGTTCACACGATCAAGACGTACGAGCGATATTGTTGCCAATAGTGGTAAGTATTGTTAACTAATGTTCACTTTTTTTTAAATTTTTTTATTGCAGGTTTACGAATATACTATATACATTATACATACCGAACAATCGACTTGTCCATGCATACTGCTGCAAATCGCTTATTAACTTGTCTAAGATTATAATAGTCTTTTAAACTTAAGTGCTTCAGTATGCACAAAATTACATCATCAGAGAGGCGATCAAACCCTGACTCTTCCTTCTCGTACTCTGCAGTCGCCATTTTAGTCAACAAAGTAAATAGACATTATTACGTCCCTTTAGTTTGTCGTTAAACTGCGAGGACGAGTGGACTCCCTTGTGCAGCCATATTCTCTTCTAGATTCCCGGTCTTTGGACGCCATTCACTTCTAGTCCATGTCATGTGGCGATGGTAGTCATGTCTGACCACAATTTTCTACTTGATGTGCTTTTAATCAGTTCTGACACAGACGATCGTGCATACCATGATGTAAAGTTGTTCAGTATCTTCTTTGACGGTCTGCCATTGCTTCTGTCCTTCTCTAACTGTCTCAACCGTTACGATGTATACCAGTGCTCTTCTCATGACGTGACGGGGAAAATGTAAAATCGTCCCCTTCTGATGTGTGTAATTGGTTCTCTTAGTGACGACATTTGCATTATATTGTTATACGACTGAAAACTCTACCCGACTGATAGGATCGATGCAGTTGCCCAATTCTAACTTTTATGAAGACTGAACAAGGTACAGGGCCAGATTTAGATTTGTGGCGTTAAGCTAAATAATTCCCCGTTGAACACGGTGCAGGGTCCAATTTAGACTTGATTAGATCCTAAGCTAAATAACTCCCAGTTGAACAGAGTCCAAATTATACTTGATGAGATCCTAAGTTAAATAACTCCCTGTTGAACACGGTACAGGGGCCAATTTATACTTGATAAGATCCTAAGCTAAATAACTATCCGTTGAACACGGTACAGGGTCCAGTTTAGACTTGATGAGATCCTAAGCTAAATAACTCCCCGTTGAACACGGTACAGGGTCCAGTTTAGACTTAATGAGATCCTAAGCTAAATAACTCCCCGTTGAACACGGTACAGGGTCCAGTTTAGACTTAATGAGATCCTAACTAAATAACTCCCCGTTGAACACGGTACAGGGTCCAATTTAGACTTAATGAGATCCTAACTAAATAACTGCCCGTTGAACACGGTACAGGGTCCAGTTTAGACTTAATGAGATCCTAACTAAATAACTCCCCGTTGAACACGGTATATGGTCCAAATTAGACTTGATGATGCGCTCAGCTAAATATAGCCCTGAGGTCTTCGCTGTTTTTAATTAGACTAGCTAATCTCATAAAAACCTCCAAGAGAAACCCTAAAGCAAACGATGATGAGAGAAGCCAAAGGAGAACTTGACTGCGAGCCATCTGTGACATATTTAAGCAAAGCAGAACAATGAATGAACGAAAATCTCAAGTTTAACAATTATAAACCTTTTAAATACATGGATAATGCAGTTAAAATGTGTCAATTGTATTATCAGAAAAAAATAAAGAATGGGTTTGCAAAATCACAGAAATGTCACTTTTTAATCATGTAAAAGGTTATAACAAAATATTTTTATACATTTAAAATATATTAAAAAGAAAACTGCATTTGTAAGAAAGGAAAGACCTCTGTAGGTGTGGCCCTAAGCTGCAGCTCATTTCATTATGTAGCAGGTCCTTTGCAAAACATCGCCTTCATCACAGCCTGCCTGAAAGAAACTCGGCTTCTCGCCAACTCTCCCCCCTCGTGCACTTTCATGTTCAAGAAATCATTTATATCCTGTGATTATCTTTCTGTTGGTCGGCTCCTGTCCCATCTTCCTTCCTGACTATAATTTTGTACTGTCCGCACTGGCGTTTGGTATGGCCAAAATATTTCAGCTTCCGAGACAAGATGCTGTTTATCGGCCAGTCTTCCTTGATGTTCATTTCATGTAGAATGTCGGTATTTACGTGTCTTCTTTTCCCGTGGTATTCTGAGAATCTTTCAAAAGATATTCTGCTTTCACGATACGTTTTTTTTTTTAAAGGTTTATGATGTAGCAGTTTCTCCTTGATTTCCACATCCACATGGCTTTAGACTATGTCTTCAGCCTGCTCTGTTGTGATACTCCTGCTAACATCAGAGAGCACCCCAGATGTGTCCACTTAATCCGGTAGATACTCGGGCCGTATAGTTGTTTAGGCCACATCCCAGGGTATTTATCATTCTAAACCGCATAGAAGTGCAGTTGGAGGTTTTCCCTTCGGTGAGTCTTGAGACAAGAATGGCACTTCCCAAAACCCCCAGTATTTTAGAGGACTGTAGCTTATTTAACTTAAATCCAGCGCGATAAAGCTATCTAGGATTTGTCCTGTTAGTCTACCATCCAGCCTGGGATTTTGTAATCTCAGGTCTCATGCTTTCAGGGGAGGAGAGAGACTGAATGAAGGGTTGAGGGGAAAAAACAGTATCATCCTTACCAGCCCAGGACTACAATTTACGCCAGCTTAGTGTACCCGTTACCAGTGCCCTATTTATCACCTGTCTGGGGTCTGGCCGAGGTGTCCGTGATTGCCTTGTTGGTCGTCCACACATGACAGGACTTTAAGGGCTGATCAAACTTTCAGGTAGCAACCTGGAGGGACAAAGAGGAAAGGGGGTGGGTGGTGAAGGTCTGAAATTGACGATTCACGACTCTTCCATCCTCTTTAAGAGATGGGCTGGGGTTCGAAGATAGTGGTTGGTATCATTGATTCGGCCAGGTCTTACAAAGATCATTTCCATTTTCGTACTAAGGCGTGCATGAGTGCAAGGAAGTTAGCAAACTGATAGGCTTGCAGGTAAGGCTACAATGTAAATTGTTGGGGGAGGGGGGAGGCAAGCCATGGACACGGACTAGGCTCTGAAATACTGAATGCTTTACGAAAAGTACAACATTTTCTAGAACCAAGCGATTTTTCCAGACTATTTCTTTTTTGCTTTCTAAATTTTGTTTGGTATTCTCATGGATCCTTATCCACATAGGACAGTAGGTTACTCTAGGCTTGTTTAGCGTTGGCGGGTGCCCTAATGATAACATCTTTGGGGTTTGAACGGAGGTATCTGAGATCTGCCATGTTGGACTAGGATCCAGATGAGATTTTGTTTCAGTTCTCAGGATGGTAAGCCTTCAGTTAGCAGTCGAATGGGACAAACCGATCGATCAATTGAAGCTATTAATATTTTGTAGGATTTCTGTAATTTTTATTCCCTTATGATACATGCCGCTCCTGGAGTTTTGCGAAACATTATTAATGCACCATAAATGGTCTCGTGCGGCAAAGGATTGTTAAAACTTCGGCTTCTCTTAACTTCATTAAACATAATCCTAGCCATCTTCTTGTGAGATGCAATTTTTCGTTATTTTAAAGTGGCGCGGTGATTTAGGTCACAGGTGTGAGAGAAAAGTTAAGTCCAACATGATGTGTATAAGGAGATACTCCGTACGTCACTCGGGTTCTGGTTTTACGGAACCTCACGCAAGACCCCTGCAGCACGTCCTTGTCGTGCGAAACGGATAATGTCTCAAATGAGCATTAACAGAGCTGTCAGGGGATCTCAGAGTTGGCGGCTCCCAGAGATGTAGTGTCCTGTGGCTCTCATCAGCCCGCCCCCCAAACGCATGGGTGAAAAAGGTTATCAAAACACATTAGGAACATGAGTAAAGTGCTTGCCGAATGTACAACTAAAATTACAACCCTTGGTTAAAAGATTGCGGAGTGAAGAGAACATTGTTCTGCTGAGACTCAACCCTTGACCTAGAGATTTACCCGCAGCACAGACGAGTAACATCTCCTGGTGGTATCGTCTCGCAGCAAGATTCTACCCATGTACATCCTCTGTTAACCCTCAGTGTCGTCGTCACCGCACTGAGGTACACCACAACAGCAACAGCCCATTGGCTGGCTAAGCCTGAATGTCCGACAAAACTAGATCCTACGGCACACGTGTAAGCCCAAAATCTGACCATCACAAATCGTATTGAATGGAAAAAGTCAAAATGTCCACACCCAAAGACCTCACTCGCCCGAGTGCTGGGACCAAACAGATAACGATATGCCTGACGCGGGATGTTAAATTCTGTCGTACTAACGGCTCGTCAAAGATATCTAACGTGCGAAGAAAAAGAATGTACCTATTCGTGTAGTCACAAAAGTCCAGAACCCGCGGGCTGCTCCCCGCTGATCTCCGGAGGGCACAGCCCTTGTCGAGCGGGAGGCCTTATACGGTTGTGAGGAAAAGCAGGCATGTGTAGGACGTGACGATTCCTTGGGTGAGCCCAGAACCAGAGCGCCATGTGCCGGCTCTGCATACATGGAAGCCTCATTGGATGGCGGGGAATGCCCATGATCTGCCCCTGCCTTCCCTTGAGGGCTAACCGTTCCAAAAGGGGCTGCCCCAAAGGGGTACTCTGGGGGCAACACCTGCGGAGAATGAGACATAGAGGACACCACACAAATCAGGCAACGTCTCGACCCACACACAAAAAATGGCCACGGTCATCCTAGAAATAGGCCTGATGTCTTCCCTCGAAGTCGGAGTACATCTGCCAGCGAGGCAGGGAACAGCAAAACGGTTGTACACGCAAAACTCAGGTCCAGGTAAAAGCCAAAAGTCCAAGTGGACGATTAACCGGGACCTTCCGCCGGAATTCACAGCCGGTGAACGAAGAAGTTATTTTAAACCCTAACCCTGGCTCTTGCCAGGAGCCGCATTATAGCCCGACCATAAATATGGTCTAATGGCTGAACGCGGTTTCTGGGACCTCTACACGGGTGATCCTCACCCACATGGTGGCACTTAGTGTCATCGGGTGTTTATCGCTTGTGTGATGTCCTAGTGGGGTATAAACCTACTACTACTACTACTTCTACTACTACTACTACTCTTTGCTTCATTGTCCTTGTAAACTGTGTCAAGCTTATTCTTAAAAGCCACCTCTCATTTATCCTTATCCACAAATGCAGTACAGTGGATGGGTTGCCTGTGAATTCTCTCTAAGAGCTTACTTCTCACGTCCGATACATTATGAATACATTTCCCGCCCTTTTTAGGATGACATTTTTCGTTATTTGAAGCCCTACTCTGGCTCTTGCCAGGGGCCGCAATATAGCCTGGCCATAAATATGGCCTAAAGGCTGAAACGCGGTTTCTGAGACCTCTCCACAGTGATCCTCATCCGCATGGTGGCACATTGTGTCATCGGGTGTTTATCGCTTGTGTGATGTCCTAGTGGGGTAGAAAGTCAGTCAGTCAGTCCGATACATGGGCTTCCAGGCTGCGAAAGCCCTGCAATGAGCTTGCATCTATGGAAGTGAGATGGGCTAGGTCTTTCTTCTCCCGACCCGTTCTGATTGTACAGTGCCCGAGAAAAGGAGAATGCGTTAGACCCCACCCTCACTCCACCCCGCCGTGTGTGTCTGTGTATACGTGTGCGTGTGAGTAGTTGGTTCCCACTTCAAACCCATAAAACAAAGTCGAGGTTAGTGTTGAGAGGATTGACTGCATTGCATCGGGTTTTATCCCATATGGCTCGGCCTATCTCCGCACAACCGCTAGCCGCCTACCGAGAGTGCTGCACAGAGCACGAACTCCGTAGCTCCGGCGACGATCCTGAGGGTTCTCGGTAAATATTGCACTCGTGAACTTAACCACACAGCCGTAGGTGTGTTAGATCGGTATATAAAAAATAAATGATTTTTTTCTACGTCTTCAGACAAATAGGGCTAGACTTATATTTTTATACACCAGTCGGCACAGGGTGGGTGATGTATCACTCCGTCCACCTTTACTTCCCGGGACTGCACCCGGTACCCACTCAAGGCTGGGTCGACCTGGGACCAAATTCATTTTTTGAAAACCGTCTGTCTCTGCCAGGGAGCGACTGTAGGCCACTAGATGAGGTTCAGAGAAAATCGTGCTGGTGGCAGTGTGCTAGCGGGAAGAACAAGAAGGAAAAACACAGAAGTAGGGGAGATAAAGAAAAACTTTAGGACAAAATGTAATAGTTACCCGCTAAACAGCAAAAACAGGAAGTAAATAAAAGACAGAGATTCTTCTGCGCAGGGATCCTAGAATATTTCACTAAGACCCAGACAAAGAATATCTGCATAGTGATTTACATGACGACAATCTAACTACATGGGTGCATACACCTAGACGGACCACGTGCACAGACTACAGATCCTGAATTAAATCAAGCAAATGAATTATAATCATCATATTAAACAGCTGCTTGTTTTATTGAACTGAACACAGAATTAACGTATACTTCACAAATAATATATTAACAACAACCAACGTGCTCGACCAGAATCTAAAGTGCTAATCATCTCCAGCTAAAAGGAAATATGATAATGACAGCATACACTCAGAGAGATTACCTCAACTATAGCAAAAACCAAAACATACTTAACATGTACATTAATCTTCAATATTCCACCATACTAACCAATCACTTATAACCACCTGCCATCGAACGATCTCCTAGCAAGAATACACCCCGACATATCTACAAAGTTTAACCACTACAGAAATTTCAGATTTAACTATGGAAACATACCACCGCCGCGAAATCAGTCTGACAACCAGCCTTCCCCTGCAGTGGCCCAAACCCATGCTGGCTAACCCAATGTGCAGAGCCACACCAGCTGGGTCGGTGTCCTGCAGGGTCGGCCCGGAAGCCAAATAGACTCAAAAAGCGAGTGAGCTGGCCTTTTTATACACAGTGGCCAGAATTTTCCTTTTTCGTAAACCAGACTAAATGAAGGTATCGGCCAAACAAACCAATATCGACAAGCTGCTCAAGAGCAGTCTTTGGCATTCTCGAGCCTATCACAGCAGGGTCAGCCCTAAGGATGGAGAGATGCCTGAAGAAATTATTTTTGGCACGGATGTTGTGAGGGTGAGGTAAGTGTGAGGATAGGTCTGTTGTGGTGACGTTGGGCTTGGGAACGAGAGCCTTAGCACGATGGAAAGACCGTGTTCAGTGAAAGCCAGCAAATAAGACATGTTCATGATTTCCTCGATGCCGCAAGAAGTTCAGTATTTCTAGGGCTTTGTTGTGAAAATCGTTGTTTTCCTGGCATAGTCTGCGGAGGCGTAGTAACTGGGTGGGAGAAACGAACTGAATCCTTGCAGGAAGAGGGATGAGAGGACGTATAGAGAAGAAAAACATGCGAATCATTAGACTCATAGTACACTAAGGTGCTGATGCTTTTGGAGTCCACGGCAACAGTGACATCCAGAAAATGCTGTTACAACCCAGTGTCTCCCTCTGAGTGTTAAGTGACAGTCAAATTCCCAGGTTACTACTCGCTGACCCATTCTCTCCAGACTGTGATGATCTGTGGGTGCCACAGGCCTGTTACACTTTCCCAAAGGAAGTGGCAAAAATTAGTTTGTCATGCATCAATTCACCACAAGCCAATCAGTCTGTCGGTTCATTTCTCGATACACTTGAATGCCTTGAGAAAATACTGAAAGGAAGCTAATTATCTAAGACCGCTGCGATAGTTGCTAATCTACATAGGGTGTGCTTGTTTTCACTTTTCTCAGCTAAAGAAGGTTGAAGCTACGGGGTGTGTGATCTGCACTAGATACCATCTTCAGAGCATACAAGTCCTTCCATAGAAGCCACAGTGTATTTGATGATTATAAAGCATAATTAAAACCCAATTCTTGATCTCTCCACCACCAGCTTGTCTTCATCGCCACTTGACATAACTATTTGCTCAAAGTAAAATATTATAAACTGCATTTTTATACCCGTTCTTTGCTGTGGATACCAACCTTGGACACTGTCAAAAACCTCACATAAGTAAGATCAATACTTGTGAGATGAGAGGCTCATGGAAAGTCGTCTTTATAACCACTTAGTAAAAAATCATATGAATCACCATGTGGAATCCCCTTGTGAGCTGCTATGAGAGCAAGAGGGGCCTGAGAAGAAAATGTATTGATGACATTAAAGACACTGGTTCAAGCACATAGATTACTGAGTGCCGACTACTGAGCTTTTCTTTACCATGGTGCCTGATTACAAAAACAGAATACAAATATGATGATGAATACCAATCTGCATATGTTTGATAAGTCTCTTCTGTCTCAATTTGGGGTTTTCAATCAATCAGTCAATCAGCATTCCTTTACAGAACGTCACTCTCTTCACAACATGCCTGTAAGTATATTTTTCTAGCCAATTCTCCAGCCCGTGTGCTTCATGGCCAGCATCTTTAGTGTCCTGTACTCACATTCATGGAGATCGGCCTCTGCCTCGCTTTATGGAAGCTACACCGTCCCCATCACTGGCTTGAGTTTTACTGATGATTTATTAAATTGGCATGTTTTATCTTCATCTTTCGGCTATATTTTCTTTTTAAATTTGGTCTAAGTTATGAGAAAATAATAGTTTTGTCCATTCAAATATTTATACACTTAAACTTCATAGAAATTTTTTCGTTTGTGTGCGCAATCCTAGTATTGTTTTTACAAACTTTCATCACAAACATTCCTATTTTTTTTTTATCTATGTGCATTGCTGATAAGATATTTAGAAATAGGGGAGTGTGGTTGGGGGGTGGGGGACTTCATCCAACTAGACTTTGTGATGAAACAAAGGCAGAGTGGTTAGACACTCACCTGTCAGCCAGAAGGTGTTGCATTTAAATCCATGCTGGGCACATCTGGGGAAAAACTGACCTTGTTTTCCAGGTGGACGCAGCTGAAAATGGGTAACAGGAAATGTCCTGAGAAGTGAAGGTGGCCAATGTGATGTTGACCACACCACGCATCAAGGGCTGTTTGGTCTATAAGAGTGTCTAGCACCATATGCCTGATGTGCCATTGGCAGAGAAATGATCATTTTCTGACTTTTCTTTTTGTTTATAAAACTCCATGTTTCTCATTACTGACTCACAGAGCAGGCTTCTAACATTGAAATTGGTGTTTTGTGCCCAGGGTGGCTTGCATTACTTGATAAGACCCAAATCAAGAGCATATCATGGATTTTCTGTCCAGGATATTTAGGTGTGTGAAGCAATGAGCAGGCTGATAGACTAGCTGCTGTCTCTCCTCTCTATGGTGAGCTACTGTTTGATAAAGTGGATGTGGTGAAGGAGCTATGGTTTTAAATGAACAGTGCAAAAGAAGAGATAGGAATCCACACATTAAAAAACTAATTCAAAGTGCAGGGGGGTTTCATACAATTTTTTTTTCTACAGAAAAGGATAAACAGAATGAAAAAGGAGAACAAGAAAATCCTACGAAATGATATTACAGCATTGTCATGGAAGCATATTTTCTTTCAAGAAAAGTTGGCACATCTTATTACTTTTAGAAAAGTGAATAGGCAACTTTTAAAAAAAAATTTTTTTTAATTTTGGGGAGACAAAGTGTTGGAGACAGTGGTCAACTGAGAAAAAAAGCGAAATGAGTTGGCAGCGATAAACAGTGGCTGAACATCAGAAAAATAGATGTTTGTAGAAACATAAATATCTGCATTGTTCAAAATGGCACATAATGAAGACAGGATTAATATTTGTTCTTAACAAAAGATGACATGCTTGTTTTGGCGTGAAAGTGTCTCTTGAAATGTGTGCATAATTCATCAATCTGTTGACTATTCTCTCCTTCGTCCTCTTCCCTTTTCCTCTTTCAAACATACTCACCTACATCCTCATGCTGCAAGGCCACATAATTTTACTGACAAAGATTTAAAATTGAAAGAAATTTAAAAAATACCACAACCAAACTCATTTAATACTCTCTTTAATACATCAAGCAATACAAACTGGTATGCTCTGTTTGTATGTGTGTGTGTGCGTGCGCGCGTGCGTGCATGTGTGTTTGCAAGAGAGAGAGAATGTCATGTGTAGAATTGGAGTACAACACTGCAACAGAATAACAACACTGCTATAGTATAAACCTGTGTTCTTCAACCCATGGGCCACAGCCCACCAGCGGGCCATAGCCAACCAGCGGGCCATGGAATGGTAGGTAGTTGTTCTCTTCCAGGATTGCAGTCTGTTAAATTAAAACCTGAAGGATGAGAATCAAACATTTACACATGTATTTCAACTTTGATAATTATTTCCCTGACAGTGATGATCCTCATAAAGGAAACCTTTGGATGAATAATCCCCTCTTAACAGATATAAAACCATCCACACTTGATTATCATGAGAAGTTAATCAAGTTGTCTTCCGATGTCAGTCTTGTGTCTAGACAAAAAATGAAAATCACTGACCAAGTTTTGCATATCACTCAAAAAAGAATATCAATATCTCAGTTAAAGAGCTATAAGGTCGTTGAATTTTTTTCTGCATTGAATTCCTGTTTGTTGGGAACGACTTCTCAAACATGTCAGTAATAAAAGTTAAAAAAAAAAATCAAATAAATGTTATTGCAGTAATTTCCCTATGAGAATTAACCCTCCAGCCAAGAATATCAGATTTTCTAAGCACTAAACAGCAGCAGATGTCACATTCACTGAAAACTAATTTTGTGACATCAGATTTAACATATAAATTGCAATCTACATTTCCTTCTGCATCTTGTTGGCTGTCAGTTGGGCTGCAAAACAAGTGTCACTCTTTTGGTGGGCCGCCGGTGTCAAAAGGTTGACAAACACTGACATAAACTACCAACACTGTTACAGAAAAGACTGTAAACTTTCATCGAATAAACTATAAAGTTTTTATATTTTGCCACGTACAAGGTAAGCTATTTTGAGGAGATGAAATAAATTAGTGTATATTTAAAAAATAAATTTTAAAAAAGAGTAAATGCTGATCTACTTACACAACTTTCATAATAAGATTCCTGTATCTTTGCAGTCAACACAATTTCATTTGAATAAATTAGATGAAATATCTTGCATAAACTAGGTACTTCTTCTTCTTCTTCTTCTTCACTTCCTCTTTTACCGCTGTGGGTGTCGAGGGAGATATAAGGTTCTGTTTCTAGCTCTTCTGGCTGCCTCGACCATAGGCACATCGTGCTGTTGTAGAGTTTCTCTGATGTTATCCTTCCATCTTGTTCTTGGTCTACCCCGTGCTCTACGTCCTTCTTCTCTTTCCATGTATGCTTTGTATGGTATGTTGTCACAAGGCATTCTCTCTAAGTGGGCAAACCATTTCACTTGCTGTCTTTGTATGTAATCCAGAATTGGTTCTGTGCCGACTTGTTCTCTTATGATCTCATTTCTGATCTTATCTCTTATGGTCACTCCTACAGCCCTTCTCAGACATCTAATTTCCGTGGTTACTAATTTTCTTTTATGGTTTGTTGTGAGTGACCATGTTTGGCACTGGTAGCACAGAGTTGGAATAAATATGCTTTGAATAAGATGTCTCTTTGTGCTGACTGGGATTGTCTTATGCTGTAAGAGGGGGGCTAGCTGTCCCAATACTTGGTTTGCTTTACTGCATCTAATGTCAATTTCTTTATCCAATTTCCCATCTTCGGTAAATGTAGTTCCCAGGTATTTAAACTCATATGCCTGTTTAATGCCTTTGTATTCTATTGTTATGTTTAGATCTGTCTTCTTTTTTCCTATTGACATTACTTCTGTCTTTTAGGTACACTATCAATAATACCTAGTGTAAATTGTTTATTAAATAGAAATCACCAAACTTTTAGTGGGCAGTTTCTGGCTGTTGCATTATTATTATTAATTAATTTGTATTTCGTAATATATGTTTTTGTGTGGCGTCCGTGGCTAAGGCGTTGCGAGTCCGACTCGTAAGCCAGCATACCGCGATCGAAACCTGCGTGGGCTGCGTGGATTTTTATCGTGGTATGGGACTTCGCAGGTCGACCCAGCCTAAAATGGGTACCAGGATGGGCTGTCCTGGGAAAGTAAAGACAGCCGGCGTAATGCTGACCACATTATCCACAGAGTGCTGATGGTCTGTAAAAATATGGGACGCTCTGCCCATATGCCCGATGCACCGAAAGGCGTGAAAAGGGAACTTTACTTTACTTTTTTAAATATATGTTTTTGTAAGTGTTTTTTGGTTGTTGTTGTTGCAAGACTGGAAAACTGCCTTACATTCAAAATTGGTGTGCTTCCATTATGCAATCTTGTTTAATTTAACTGTTCAATTCTCTCTCATTATTCTAGTACCTTTCTCTCTTCAGGGTTGGTAGCCAAATTTACCAATCAATTTCAATGCTTTTCAAGGTCTCCTCAGTTTTTTTTCAAGGTTGTCTCAGTGTAACACTGAAACAAAATTGTTGCCTTGTTCAAGGGGGTACCGAGCACGCAAGATAATTTATCCGTGCCACACATGTGGGTATAACAGCAGAGAGATAGTTTTATTTTTTGATCTATTTGTAGACTTGGTGGCAGAGGGGAGCAAACTGAAGTCCTGTCTATTCTTGACCTGGTACCTAAAAGGGGGGGGGGGAGGGGGAGGGGGAGAGAGAGTCATACAGAGAGGGAGGAAGACATATGCTGAGGTAGTCTGGGAGAGACAGTGTAAAGATGTACAGATAAAGGTAGAGGAAAGAAGGGAAAGAGAGACGTTGGAAGGAAGAAAAAAAGATGACAAAGGGAGGGACAGCGAAAGACAGAGAGGAAGACAAATCCAGAAAGAGGTAATGCAGATACAGAGATAGGCAGACGAAGAGAGAAGGAAGAAGGGAAAGAAATAGAGATGTAGAAAGGGAAAATACAAATATGACAAAGAGAGTTGGAGACCTTGAAACCACGGCCCTGTAGCTATTTATACTATTAATACTGTTGAACCCGCTAGAAACAAAGGCACACAAGACGGCAGCTGCTCCTTCCCGCCCCATGTCATGCCGCTGCTGTCTGCATGTATCCATGGGCTGCAACACAGCCTACCCTTCGCTAGCCTTCAACAAGCCATTTAAGCTGAGAATGGCAGATAATAAACTGCTCTCATACCTGAAATGACCGTAAATGAAAGTAGCCAAAACAAGCATAACTGCAGAAAATTGCAGGTCTTCCAATGATCGCATTGCAGCAGTCAAAATTCCAGGCTTTTCAAGGTCAGTGTGTCTTTTCCCAGGTTAAAAACTAAGGTTCAAGGTTGGTGCCGCAATTCTAAGGTTAAATTCAGGTTTCCTGGTCGGCTAGAAACCCTGTCTCTTCATCCATCTGCTTTTCCTATTTGTTTCTATGTACACTCTCTGCTTGTCGATTCTTTCTATTTTTAGCTTTTATGGCAATCCCAAACATGTTTTTCTATAGGGGAGGAAGGACCCGTGGCTTAACATTTGGTCTAGAATACTACAGATGACAAACTGTGACCCTGCTCACCCCCCCCCCCCCCCCCCCCCAATAAAAAGCTTTTTATAAATTCTTGTCTCTAGTAAAGGTGAGACATCTCTGTCAGCCAATCCTAAATTTGATACAAATTATTTTTACCACACACTGTTAGATACCAAATGTAAGTATGATAATACAGTCAATATAGTGTGTATCTATCATTTTATACTTCAAAGATAATGAAATAGAATTTGCATCAATAAAGGTAAAGACTAAGCAGAGTCTGACATACTGTCAGATAGCTGTTGAGAAAGCACATGCATACAACAGTAGAGTTGAATTACATTAAAACATTAGTAGAAAATGGGTGCTGTTTTTTTTCTTTTCCAAAAAAAACAAAACAACAACAACACTGAAGAGATTGGGTAATATTACATATAAAGAAACACTACATAACAAAATCAAGCTAAACAGGAAAAGTTATAAGAAATACATATAATTAGAAAAATTTAATTTTTTAAGAGGATACAGAATTAATATGTTATGTCATTTAAAAAAGATATGTAAATTAACAAGCAATATGAGGTACAGAAGCATTACAGTAAATATGTCAGAAATCTTATAAATATGCAGGAAATGAATAATTTAAGAAAACTGTCTTCACATTAACCAGAAGTAAATCAAAGAAAAAGCATACATGCACTACTTTGCCATCATGTTTCAAAAATAAATAATGATTAACCTTGCTCATAACAACACTGAGTTCTATTATTATGTACTAATCAATGCACTTTTTGTTGACCACACAGTACCAACACTATGGAAACATTGTCTTAATTCATATTGTCCCACAGACTTTCATCTAAAATGTAATTTTCACTTAAATCCCTTGTGACCATGTTACTTTGACCTATGTTCCACTTATTTATGTCAAACTTTCTTAAGCATATTAATTTTATAGATCATGCTGTGTGGCAGTTTATTCTTTTTGTTCAAAGCCAAATGTCTTGTATACTGTCAGTCATTTCTTATGTGGTTGTTCTGCCCTGCCATGCCATGACATTCAACTATCCAACATCTTCTCTCTTGTCTCCTCCTACTTCTTTTTCTCTCTGTCTTTCCTATTCTTATGATACACACCAGTTTTCCCCTTCTCCTTTCCTATTCTTATGATACACACCAGTTTTCCCCTTCTCATGACCTGCCATCAGATTATAGACTGTCTCTTCTAACACAGCTTTGTGTCTTTAATCAGCCTATAGTGTTCTTATTTCTTCTACACAACCACATCTGTATTCTTTCATCTGCTGACTGTCCCTGATTCATTTCCATACATCAGTATTGGTTCTATCTAGCTGTAAGAACTTTTTTTTTTTTTTAACACTAATTGAAAAAGATATATCTCTAAATTCAAAGTAAATTTAGTATTTCTCGAAAAAAAAAATCTTGTAATATTATCAACATCAAAATGTGATTTGGCCATTTTATGTTATTTACATGTATATTTTATCCACATTTAGGCATAAATTAACCATACAAACAATTCGACAGAGGCAGAACTTGTAATATCCAACATATAAAGACACGTATAAGATGCCCCTCAAAATTTTTTAGACAAATGTTATGAAACATAAATAACTTCTTGTATGGACTTCACCTGTTTCTATTCTTCATAATACATTTCCTATGATCAATACACCCGTCTGCATGCTACTTCAGCTTCTTCATGCCTTCCTAGAAAGCAGTTTTCTTGTCTTCTCATACTTAATGTTTCCGGTTTTTGAAAATGTCCCTATATAGTAAATTTTAACTTGGGGAATAAAAAGTAAATTGGGTGGTGGAGAACAGCAACATTCCTGTTCACCAAATTCTTCTTTACAACTGGAGATGGTACTGTCAAGAAAAAAGACCACCCATTTCTGCTCAGTGGCCAAGGCATGAGGAAGAATCTCGTGCTGTTTCTTGGTTATAACTTGGTAAACTTTGCATACTAATACTCAAAGAATCAGCAATCACATGAGGAATAGTAGGACGGTCTTTTGTCATCAGACAACGAAATATCCCGCTTTTTTGGGGGGTCTTTTCTGGCAGTTTAAGAATGACCACTCTTGGAAACATTTATGTTCTCCTTTCTGTCTCGAAAGTAAGTGCACCACCATTACACATTAGCACAACTCAAGGCAGGGCTACTAGAAAACTTATTTTTGTGATGATTTTTTCCAGCAACCATTTTATCATCTTCAAAACAATTTCACTTGTCACTCTCTACTCCTCCATGATGCTGATGACAAGCTAAACTCTTTACTTGCAAAATAAGTTTGTACTCTCTAAATCTGGAGACAACTGAAGCTTGATCATGTTTTACAAGAATCACAGTACTACAAAGTTAGTGTCAGCCACTAGGTCTTAAGCGCAGAACTTCTAACAACTCATATTCTGTCTCACCTTGTGTATAAATATCTATATATTAAATAAATATAATCACTGCAACCCACAGTAAAAAGTTGGGTATCTGCTGTCTCAGATATGCTAGAATTTACTATAATGTATCATACAATGTATAAAGAAGATTTACTATTAAGTATGAATTCAGTTACTCAACATATGTCTTCTCTACTGCACCTCCACTTCACTGTGGTTGAAAGAGAAAAACATGTTCATAATTCCAAGAGCTATGTGACTGGAGGCATAGCAACTGGCAGGGACCTCGATGCTGTATAAATCAGACTGAAAGCCAGGCAGATATGATTCCCAGACTTTAAAAAAATCTGCCTTGAAAAGCCATAACAGCTGAAAAATGCTGCTGTTGGTTCTGCAACATCCTGTGCAGGCATTCTTGTTACTAGCCATGCACAAGGTGTAATGAAACAAAGCAGCCATTAATAACTTTTGAACAGTGAAAAAAATATATATATACTTTACCGAGACATTTATATAATTTGCCTTTGAGACAAAATGTACACTGCCTACTTAGTTTGAAGCTGCCATAATTTACAGCTGTTTACTGTTCATCAGTGCCCTGATATGTTTTCTGATTTAGCCTCTAGGCACTTTCTGATCAATGAACTGTACAGGGAAAACAAGACACTAGATTGTTCTCCCTAGATGCCATTCACTGAATAATAACAAAATTACATCCGAGAAGATAAACTATAACATAAGATCTTACATAAACATATTTGACATGTAGAATTCTATCTTAGTATTATACAGGTACAATGCACAAAATGTGTGCAAACGTTTAAATGTATGAAAATAATCTGGCATAGTTCACAGATACAAACAAAATTATGACTATTAAATCCACTAATCTCTCACGACTATGTAGAACTAAAAGGCACAAAAATGGCAAGTGTACAGTAAAATTCTGTATCATCTGATTACAAACAAGAGTATACATCGATAGTAAATGTTTTACATCAAAAAAATTGTTTTTGGGTTATTGGCACACTCCAAAACATGATAAATATTCCAGGATTAAAACAGATGTTGAATGTAACTATGCCAGCTTGGCCAATTCCTTCTCCCCTGGAAAGTACCAGTATGTGCCCTTTACATTTCTGGATAACCTCATTATGTCATCACTGAGCCCATCCCCACCAGCACCAACCATTCTGTCCAGCATGAACTCAAAGTTGTATGGATCTGCAGCATAGCCAATGAAGAAAAGACCAGCCTCACCAGTCAATGTTCCAAATGGCATAGACTGTCTGACAATTTCCACAGGTTTAGGCTGCTGAAAACCAGGGCCTGTGAAGAAAGATGTTTAAATGTTACTTCATAAAATGAGGTCTGGTGAAACAATAAATGTTGAATCAAAAATCAACATCACAGCACTCGGAACTATCTATATCCTCTTCAGCTGCGAGTTCAGAGTTCTAATTTTGATGGTACCAAATGGTGTGACTATATCCATCTCACCTTTCCCTCAAGTGTTGAGTGTCCGCCAGATCCCCTGGTAACTCCTCGCAATACCAATCTTCTCAAACTGTAATGATCTATTTGTGCCTCAGCACTGATCACTCGCTCCCAAAGGACCCTTACAACTTCTAGCATTCTTATAAAACAATGACTTGATATATGATGTTACTGCTCATCTGACCTTGGTCTTCTTAGTGCCCTGGTATTTTTTTTTTCTGATTTAGCCTTTAGGTATTTTCTGGCAAACTGACTGTACAAGGAACACACAGGACACCAGATTTCTCTCTCTTTAGATGCCATTCAATGAATTAATAACATTACATTTAGATAATTAGGCCACACACAATTCTCAACTTGACATTTAGCCTGCTATATTTGGTCAAACTTCTATTTGTGGTTTTCTTAGGAGGGTCAGACCAAATGAATTCTTGGGTCTTACACGACATATGGGTGAGACATTCCTAACTACTGCTTTATTTAATGCTCTAAAATGTTTCCCCATTAATTATTTATTTTTAAATTGTAAAGCATCCAGTCAACAATGGCCGTGTGAATTGAATACTGCTTTGCTGAAGTGTAGGGGTGGTTAAAATTCTGGCTAATGGTTAATACTTCTAATCTAATAACTCTGCAGGACTTGGCACTAAATTTCTGAGTTTCTTTACTGGTGTTAGAGGTGTCCATTTGTAAGGAATGTGTCTTGTTTTGGGTCTATTAGTGAACAGCTGATGACCATTAGTGCGATTAAAAGAACATCTGACTCAGCTGGGAAGCAAAAGCATAAAGGGAATATATTATGGTACTCAAAGAATAAAAATCTATGCTGGATACAACTAAGCCAGCTTAGTCTTCTCCTTATTCCCTAGAAAGTGCCAAGTAAGGGCCCTTAACACCCCCGCCCCCCTCCAAGTAAACATTTTGATAATAAAGGCCCACTAAGACTAGAAGTTTTTTCCACAGCTTTTATAATAGATGATATCTGAAAAAGGTCATCCCTGAAACTGTTTCTGGTTCCGCAGGAAACACAGATATTGCTAGCTTCCAGAAATAGGACAAGTGAGGATAAAAACACAGCTTTGTTCATGAAATGAATAGAGAAAACTGATCAAGGAGATATGGAAAACGTAATTTAATTGTTTGTGTTGACTCCACAATGAAGACTGGCTACAATGTATCTTTGCTGTCTTCAGGAATATCACATGGTGAGCCCCAGTCTCTTCCATGGAATGTCTGCTATACCATTGTCGAAAAGCTATGAGAACGTTAATTTTTTTTTTTTTTTTTGAGAAAGGAACATTAGTACTTGAGAATCGTGAAATTGTTAGCCTCATTCACTTACCTTTAGGCATGGAAACTATGAAGTTATTTTTTTTTAATGGTAGACCTGAGCAAGGGCCTAGATATTCATGCCACAGTTGACAGTTTTGAGTTGGAGGTTACATTGACCAGGTTTAAATATTCACAGGGCAGACTGAATTATAAAGGAGAGAATAATAATAATATTGCAGGAAAGGAAATAACAGAAAATGGAAACAGAGAAGATGTTTTATCAAAAGTTTACTTTGTTCTAACGAAAAAGGACAGAATATAAAGAAAATAAGGATAACGATGATCAAAAATAAGAAAGATGGAGGAGGATGAGGAAAAGGAAGGAAGAGGAAGAGGAGGATAAGAAGAAGAAGAAAAAGAAGAAGAAGAAGGAAAAGGAGTGCCTTCTCAATATTTATTTCTCATGAAATGTTGACTAAACCACGCTTTTTAAAAATGAATTTACCGATGTCAACAATCACATGACACTGTGAGGCCCTAGCTTGTGACACACAAAAACTCTTCTGATAAAAGATACAACTCTGTCCTTACCTCCAGTCATCCTGGCAACATGTGATGTCGGTGACTTCCGTGGCAGTTCTGTACTATCATTTCTATCTCTTCCTACCCAGCCCTCCATTGTCTTTGCTGTGTAAAAAAAAAGTTTTTTTTTTTTTAAATTTGAGAGAAGAACAACAGAACTTGAATCTGCAAATCAAATGCTATACTGTGGCCAAATGCCAAATTAAGCTAGCTTACTTTTGATTTAATTGGTGGTATGTATGCAATTCCGCCCATGTGTTACTGGGGCCCTCACAGAAAACAAAGAATACTAACCCTGCACCCTACCAGGCATGTCGTAAGAGGCAACTAAGGAAAGGGTTGGGCCTGGAGTTGGCTACTTCATCCTGTTAAAAACAGTAGCCACCAAAACCAACCAACCATGGAACAGTCAAAAAGAGAAACAAGAAAAACCCAGCCCACCAAAATGAGGGGAGGCTCATCTAGTAGAAGAAGCATGACACAGTGCAGAAAAAGCCAAAAGGAGTCAGAATCTTTGACGCACCTCTTTTCACCTAGGATGTTGATTCTTAATTCAATATTCACCTAAGGGAATCTCCAGAACTGGCATCTGGAATGTTAGAAATGTGTACTATGTAGAAAGAACAATGGAGGTATTAAAGAAAATGAAACAGTATAGGATAAGGATTTTAGGATTATGTAAGACACACACACACACACACAGAAAACATAGAGAAGGGAGCAAGAGAGTGACGCTAAAAAGATGGGGAGCACACTGCATGCTACAGCGAGGGATAAAACAATCTGGTGAGTTGGTCTGGTGGTTCAGTAATCAACAGGCAGCAGTGGCTTTAGTCATGTGAATATGGTTGGCATCTTTCTGTCTGTCCAGACAATAATGCTGTGCTATAGGGAGGCATGGAAATCACAGCCCATGGTGATGGCGAGTGTGATTAACCAGATCAGCTCAAGATAAGAACAATCTTCCATGGGAGCAGGGCATTTCAGGATCACTGTTGCCATCACATAAATTTAATGTTTTTCTTCATAGATGGTCAGCTCTTAAACTATATGCAATCATCTTCTCCTTTACTCCTATACCCTTCTTGATTTTCACCTTCCATGCAACATAGCTCATGGCATTTTGTTCCCATGAATCCACCTAAATACCCATACCATTCATGTGCTGCTCACACATTTCTTTGTACAATACTAGAGGGTGACCTTGACATTTTCTACACATTAGAGATTTACCACAAAGGACATCCTTAGGGACTCTGCCATCCTTTATCCTCCAAGTGTGACCTGGCCTATAGGCTCTTTCAAACACTTCACACATTAACGCCAAGCATTCTTAGCCATCGCATATCTCTAAAATGGACATTTTATGTATGAATCTTCAACAGTGTCCGTGGTTATAACTGGGATTTTCAGAAGAATGATTAACATTTTTGGCACAACCAAAATGAGTAATCCAGATGTTTTGAAAGAGGACAGGGCCTGAAGACAACTTATCACAAACAACGGAAAGAGACCATCATTTTATGGTCAAGGTATGAGAAGAAAGAAACTAATAAACTGAAACATGTGATGACTGGAAAACTCGGTGAAAAGTGAGAAAAAAGAAAACAAAGTGAGAAGATTCTTGACAGCCTTCTGTCATGTCGTCAATGTCTGTCAGCACATGAAACCATTTATGCTGCTGGGGACTGCAAGCTGTGGAAACACACGATCGACCAGCCAGTTCGAAAGGCACTTGATGACAATGATGTTGGTATGGACATGATACTTATAATCTGTTACTCAGCAGACATAGTTATGCTTGGATGTTTTTGTAATGGTGATGCTGGTATATTTACACATCAATATCTGAAAAACACACAAATATCAACTAGCACAGCCTGTTTTCACTGATTGTAAATTTTCAAAAGGCAGTTTTCAACACCCATCTACATTATCAAGTTGAATAGAATGAATTCCTCCACAAGTATACATACAGAATAAATCTGCATATTTTTAGACATATTCTAGCAAGCACATATAATGGCCAAGAGAAACACTGGTGAAAACCAAACTTTACGAGTCACTGAATGAATTAAACAAGATAGTGAAGATCAAACTAGAAAATATTGCAGATAAAGATAATCTATTTCAAGTGAGCAAAATAAGAAAGAAGACAAAGATGCAGGCATATATGAGAAAAATAAAAGCAAATAGATTATGCTTACGTTTTTCAGTATTGATAAGATCCAAATCATGAATCCATTTTTGGGTAATCTGTCAACAAATATATATGTGTTTACTACATGAAACAAACATATATGTGTTTACTACATGAAACGAATATTTATGTGTTTACTACAGAGTCCAAGTGGAAGAAGTGACAATATTATCTCTATGATTGTCTACCTCAAGCGGTTTTATCACCCTTGTTAATGCATATGCCCTCACTCTAATGTCAACGGAGTATTCAAAGGATTTATCTCAAGAGGAACTGGATAATACAGTGATATTAATTTTTAAATGTGACGGCATCTACTTCCTGGTGACTTTAAGGTTCACCTGAGGTCAGACTCAAACTCATGGCCAGTTTGTCTTGGAAAATATAATGTAAGCTACATGAATGAAAATGGGCACAGACTATTGGAATTCTGCACTAGAAGTGACTCGTATGTCACAAATTCCTTTTTGAAAACTAAAGACCACCATAAGGTGTCATGGAAACAGCCAAGATCTGGCCACTGGCACCTGCTGGACTTTATTCTCACAAGGAGGCAGCACCTGAACTATGTATCACTAACTTACAGCTATCACAGTGCTGACTGTGATACTGACCATTCTCTAGTTGCTACAAGAGTTTGGATGAAACCAAAGAGAAATTTTACTTTAAAAAAAAAAAAATATCCCCAGGTAAAATTTTACCAGAACTAAAGACCCTAAACAGTGTTTTGAGTTTCAACAACAGCTTGAAGATGCTTTCACTGATATCCAGGAATAACTCTACAGCAAGCCTAAACAATTTAACTGTCATTTATTTTTTCCTCAAGCAGTTTTGTTGTATCAATAACTGCTTACTGCTCTGCTCTGAAGTTTGTTGAGAGGTTCCAGGAGTTACATTGTGATCCCAACTTGCAGTATGATAACTGAACTGCTCCCAGCTCATTCCAGTAATCCATCAGTGTATATATGTATACATAGACCTTCAACAAGATATCTTGGTCGCTACAACTGATAGGTACTGATAGGCGGAAATGTTAGTTACATGGTGTGGTGCCTCGTGTAACAAGCCTCAAAATGATCTCATAATATGACATTTTTTAACTTACAACATAACTTCCTCCTGTTTCTTTTTCCACAGCCACTTCTTGTCGCCCTTCATCATCAGCTCGGTTCTCTGTGCCTTAAAAACAGGGAAAAAGGAAGCAGTTCATTAAAAAAGAATCGGGATACTCTCATCAAAAGAAACTTGTGGTGTGAATTTAAAGTGTGCTGATAGGCATATATTTCTTTTTCTTCTGCTTAGTGTTTACTGGCTGTAAAGTCTGGTAGCAAGTTTTGGTTGTTTGTCCACTTCTTGACTTTAGTCTTTTCCAGAACTTAAGTTCTGATGCTCATCCATTTTACAGATCTGGATTATTTGTATGTCAACTGTTTGCTCCTCACCTCTTGGGCAGAAACACTCCGTCTTAGAAGGAGATGGACTTCGGGTGTGGCGCTAGCAACCAAGATTATTTCAAGGCAAACACTTTGCGTAGTGAATCGGTTTTCATTGCTTAAATCAAACCTCTTACCAGTTCAAACACATAACGGCAATGTTTTCCACCGCTGCATACTCGAGGATATCAGGTTTCTTTACTTGTTGCTTCGTTGATTACACACCGAATGCCAAACCCCCACTGCCTTGTGGTAAGTTCCCGTAAGAACAAAGGCTAGGGCAACAAAGCCCGACAGAAATTGTGGGTAGGCAGAACTCATTAGCACTGGAAGGCAATCAGCCTATGGGAGGGGGAATCCTGAAAATAAACCTCAACCGTCAAAGTCGGAAGATGTCAGCCTACTTGGCACGGGACTAAAAATCGGACATCTACGCACTAGCGATATGGTCATGCAAACAACATTATTACGTTATGATGGTGCCATTCCTATGGGACGTGGACGGGTGGGGATGATGCCGGGCTCCCTGCCTCGAAGGGGCCCACCCCAAGCTACTAGAGCAACAACCTCAGAATCTTCTGGAGCGACCAGGGAAGAACAGAGTAATGCAGCTGGACACAAACTGACAATTATGCACTGGAATGCTGAGGGAGTGAGGCTGAAGAAAACTGAACTACAACATTTCTTGAAGCAGCACGATATTGACATATGCTGCATCCAAGAGACTCACCTCATAAGCGCACATAGATTCTCTATCAGGGGATACCAAATCTTCCGACATGACAGGTTAAATCGTCTTGACTGCTGTCAAGAACACGATCACAGCTTGGGAAACCCAGAGATCTCAGTGTGGTGATACAGAGTTTATCACAGTCACTATGAAGGGTGCAAGGGGAGATGTGACAGTATGCAACATCTACTCACCACCAAACAGAGATATTAATCTGGGACCCATCCTACTAAACACAGAAAACTGGATTGCTGTCGGAGATCTGAATAGCCACTCAAGTAGCTAGGGCTACACAGACCTCAATGCGGAAGGAGAAGAGGTAGAAAACTGGATAATCAGCAACACTGTAGTTCTAATAAATCATCGTGACGACCCAGACACATTCTACTCTCGAGCTTGGAGGAAAACTATCACCCCAGACTTGGCTATAGCAACTGAAGATGTGGAGAAAGTTACCAGCCGGGATGTATGTCAGCAGCTGGGTGGCAGTGATCACAGGCTGGTAATCCTGTCTATTAACAAAAGTAGAGAGGTTACTGAGGAAAAGAACCCTCCCACCTGGAACTACAAGAAGGCTAACTGGAGTCTTTTCACTTCCCAGTTGGACGACATGTTGAAAAGAGTCTTCTTCAGAAGACTGTAAATAAATGCCAAACTGAAAATCCTCAACACAACTATTCTAAATGCAGCCAAGGGTAACATACCACGAGGCAGCAGGAAAAACTTTAAACCTTACTGGTCGCCTGAACTGGACACTCTGCATTCCAAACTTAGTACCATGAGAGAAAATATGGAGAAGGATCCGACAGATAAAAATATAATACTTCATAACAGAGCAAAAGCAGCCTTCATCAAAGAGAGAAATAATCAGATGAGGGAGAGTTGGCACAAAAAGACAGCGTCATTTAACCTCGAGAAGGACACTTCACGTCTGTGGAATCTCACAAAAAGCCTGAATGGAGACAAGACAGAAAAAGCCAGAGTTGTGCTCCTAACAGACGATGGAGCTGTTACTGGCAAGGCAGCAGCAGATGTGCTAGCTAAAACACACCAGAAGGTAACTGAGGTTCATATTACCATGCAAAGAATAAAAGAAGTACGAAATCAGACCAAGACTCTTCTAGCAGACTCTAGCACAAAAACAACCGAGGCCTGCATGTCAGAAAAGTTTACCATGCAAGAGCTGGAAGTTGGAATTGGAGAGTTGAAAATGAAGAAAGCCCCAGGGGCTGACGGCATTACAAACGAATTTCTCTCTCATCTTGGACCTGCTGCCAAGAAGTTTCTTCTCTGCATTTACAACCAGAGCTGGCAAAAAGGTGTGGTACCGTCAGCCTGGAAGGAAGCTCTCATCCAGCCTATCCTTAAAAAGGGTGGAGAGAGAAGAGACTTAAAAAGCTACAGACCAATCAGCCTTCTTAGTTGTGTAGGAAAATTGATGGAAAAATTAGTAAATAAAAGACTAATATGGTTCTTGGAGACAAACTCGTTAATCACCACCACACAGACAGGATACAGACAGCACAGAAACACAGAGGACCAGTTGACCTATCTGGCACAGGAAATAGAGAATGCCTTCCAGGAAAAAAAGAAAGTTCTTGCTGTCTTCTTTTACCTCTCTCGTGCTTTCGATAGTTTGGAAAAAACTAAAACTGCTACAGGCAGAAGTTGTGCATAACATGTACAAGTGGATCAAAGACTTTCTTTTCCAACGCAGAGCCAGATTCAGAATTGATGGACACGTCGGCAAACTGGCAAAACTAAGAGAAGGAGTTCCCCAGGGCAGTGTGATAGCACCAACTCTGTTCCTGGTTTAAATAAATGATATCACAGCAACCTGCCACCAGCACGTTTATAATACCCTATATGCTGGTGACTTTGCAGTTTGGACAGCCTCTGAATACACTACCACAGCCTCATATCTGTTACAGAAAACTGTGGAAAATGTAGAAGCCTGGACCAAAAAGTGGGGTCTAAAGCTAAATAATTCAAAAAGCACAGCTTTTCTCTCTCTCCCCCAAAAAATAAAAAATAAAAATTCAGATAAAAAACCAGCTCATTCCACAGACTGACACTCCTACCTTTCTTGGTGTTACACTTAATTCGCTACTAACTTGGAAGTCACACGTAGAAGTAGTACAGGGGAAAGCATTCAAGAAGCTTGCAGTGATGAAAAAATTAGCGGGTACCACATGGGGAGCTAACTCCAGAATCCTACAACAAGTATATACTGGAGCAGTAAGGCCAGTCATGGAATATGCCTCCACTGCATGGGCTGCAGCAGCCAAGACAACAATGAGAAAACTGGACAAGGTTCAGAATATGGGATTAAGGATTGTTTTCGGAGTCATGAAATCCACACCCATCAGAGAGATAGAGAGGATAGCAGATACTGAACCACTCGAACTCAGAAGACAATACAAAACTCTTTTACAGTATGAGAAATTAAAAAGACTTCAAAGTCACCCACTGCATTTTAAATTTCAAGAGAGAACAAAAAACAGACTGAAGCGTCAGAGCCCCAACCACATTGCTAGAGAACTGTACAGACAGCACCAAGATCTGCTTGAAAGAGATGTAGCTCTGTGCGAAAAACTTAGGCCAGAACCATGGACAAGCAAGCCAGAGAAGGCAAATGTAGTTCTAAAGGTACCAGGGATCACTTCAAAAGATGCCCAGACGGAGACACAACAGAGAACCATGGCTCTTGCTATGCTTGATGAGAAGTATCCAAACACCACTTGGACTCAACTGCTGTAGATGCAGTCAGAAAGGGGGTTGTGGAATATACATTAAACCCCCTAGCAGTAGAGCAGAAACTCTCTCTCTACCAGCAGGTGACATCTGCACTAACTTCAGAGCTGAGGCAACTGCCCTCCTTTCTGCAGTCCAACATCTCATCACTCAAGAACACAGAAGGCACAAAATTGTTATACTTAGTGACTCATTGTCTGTTCTCCAAGCACTATCAAGCAAAAAACAAGACAAACTAATTGCAGATCTAAGGACCAACATTGGCTTACTCTCCAAGGAAGCAGAACTGGTCTTGCAGTGGATACCAGCCCACTGTGGTATTCAAGGAAATGAGAGAGCAGATGAGTTGGCAAAAGCTGGGAGTAATCTTCCACAACCTCATCCACCACACAGCTACAAGGAAACCAAACAGCACTAAAGCAGTCTTTCAAGCGGGAGTGGAGAAAGCAGAATAGAGATTACAGACCAGAGAGTGACAGCATAAACAAACTCAACAGGAAAGAACAAACATCAATTTTTAGACTTTGGACTGGACACTGTGGTCTTCGAGCACACCTGTACAGGATAGGCATAAAAGAATCTGCTGCCTGTGATTGTGGAGCAGAAAGAAAGACCCCTGAGCACATACTGCAGTACTGCCCTTACCTCTCCCAGCAAAGACTGTGGATATGGCCCAGGGGATCCACATTGCGAGAGAAGCTATGGGGGACCGGTGGCGACCTTAAACGCACAATCCTACTTTTGACCCAGACGGGACTCAATGTGTAGCATGACTGATGTCGAACGTAGAAGAAGAAGAAGAAGAAGGAATCATCCCTAAGTAGTCATCTTCTATGACATGCTTGTTGGGAAGGGGGGGGGGGGAAGGGCAGTGGGTCTAACAACAATAGGGCCCCAGAACACACATGGGGAAGGCACATATTTAAAAAACTAGAATTTTTTTTTCCTTTATACAGTCTGTGTCATGTGAAAGTTGTGTAATTTCTTTTTCTTCATACAGTCTGTCATCAAGAGTACGATAGAAAGACAATATATCAGAGATCCTGAGGCAACACGGACTAACAACAACACGTGCAACACACCTGGCCCAGGATAGAAAACTGCGACTCCCCACTACGCTGTGAGGCAATTGTGGACAAGACAAGACAAGTCTGTGTCATGTGAAAGTTGTGTAATTTCTTTTTCTTCATACAGTCTGTGTCATGTGAAAGTTGTGTCTGTCCAGTCACCTGTCTTACATACTACCTACCAGTCATTCCTCAAGCAATTCATCAAGTCCATATTGCAGGAGGTTTAATCAAACTAGCACAGAGCCAGCTGCTGGCTGAGGTGAAATAAAAGTATAGCTCTTTATATGCAACATAATGGCACCAACTTCTCCCTCACATCTGGGACCAAAACTCACCATAACACTCATAAACATCAGATGTTCATTAATAAATTCTTACAAGTGCAAGACAAAATGACTAACATGTTGCAGCTTTCAAACCAACCTACCATCAATAAATCCCGACAGGTCTCTGCCATTCTGGTACACAAAACTGTAGATATCTTCAGAACTCTGGACACTGTCTTTTGGCAGACTTCTAACGAAAAGTTGGGCAAGTTCAAACAGTTTGCTAACTTGGTTGGATTTTGCGTGAATGAAAACATCTCCACCTGAAAATACAAACATGAATGTAAATAAACAAACAATAGATGGCACAAGGACTTTTTTCTAGGAAAAAAGATGTCGGTACTATAAGTCTATTACAGGAGTAATAAAAGAAATGCCTTAAAAAAAGGTGCCAGTACTGTGTAGAGTTGCTCACCACCATAAAAAAAGCCCTGAATGGCACCTTCAATAAAGTAACTGCTTATATGTTATGACATTCTTCTTTAGTGTATGCAGTCTTGGACCTATGCTGGCTTGAATCAATACAATCTTACACATGTCCCTTGATCCCAGGATTCTCAGACAGGGCTGGGGAAAAAAATGTAAGATCCATGTGCAAGTTATGAATGTTAAAAATCCTTCGGCAGTTAGAAATTAAAAATAAAAGGTTGAAGAGGCTGCTACCTAGGCTAAATTTTCAACAACAAAATTTGTTTTCTTTCAAATCATAGTATGATTCAAATCATAGCATGATTCTGGTATACAATTTAATTCTAGGGCTCAGCTCTATATTGTTTGTTCATTATACAGAGATTCTGCTTGTGTAATCTATAGAAGAAGACTGGAGCACTAATGTAGATAGAAATGTGTAATGAATGTGATCTTTAACCAAAACTACAGTGAACAATTATTTTCATCAACTGACAATGTACAGTATTCAACTATTTCTGTACAATATGGTATGCATGCTAAACTCAAATATACATATTTAAAAGCAAAATTTGATTAAAATAACTCAGTTGTCCTGATGGCCTAGAAAAAAAAAAGCTTATGACTTTTAATTTGGAAATTTGCAAAAACAAATCTTTTTTAAAAACAACATAATTTTACAGAGGAAACATATTATAAAAATTCCATTAATGGACTAAACCAATATTAAATTACACAAAGAATATGAGGTGCAACCAGTAAATATGGATGCAGCAGAGAATTAACTGTTTTGAATTTTATCTCTTCGAGCCTAAAAAATAAAAATAATTAAGATCCTGACTCATTCCTGAACCCATGACCAGGTCAACAGATTACCACTAAGATTACAAGAAATTCTAACCTCATAATTTGCATTTTAAAAAGCCACCTTTTCACAAGAAAACTTCACCTCATTTATATTGTTAGCAACTATAATAATTCTCAGTGCTTCTAACTGTTTGCACAGTCACAAATGATACAATGTTGTTAGCTAGGTTTCTTGTGAATAAAGCAATGTTGGTAAAGCAACATTTACGGGTGGGTGGCACACATTGGAAGTGTCAGTTGTGCAGCTTCTTGCAGCAAAAGTGTTCACCATGCCAGAAGAAAAGAAAATGGAATACAAAGGGTAAGGATATTTAGCAGACTGTAGTTTGTTGAAACTTCTCCAGTCTATAGAGTTTACACATCACTGGATATCTGGGTCTGAATATTCTTTGCTGCAGAATAGGGTTTTTGAAAATGGGACGAAGGGGTTGGAATTCCAAGAATACAATTAGTCAAAAAGAATAACATTACAAGTATTATTCCGGATCTGCATCAAGGAATGCAGTCATAAGCAGATGTTTCAATATTACAATTTCTTTGGCCATATGAAACAATGCTGTGGTTAAGAAAGAACAACAATGGAGGGCAAGGTTCTTGGGAGAAAAATGCAGATGTTGGCTAACACAACAGCGAACACAGAATTACAACACACCGGGATCAAACATGCGTCAGACAAGACAGCTGGCAAAGAATCAAGAAACTATCCTGCTGGTTGTGAGGAAAGTTATATCCTGCAAGACTGTTTATATAATGATGTAAGATCTGAACAAGAGATATGCTGGGAAAGTCATGGTGGCTGGATGTAGCAAAAGCCTGGTGCTCAGCCATTTTCAACATATGTAATAAAATTACTGTCCTTAAAAAACTATAATACATGTAGTAATTTAAAACATTTTTGGAAGAAATATATCTTTTTATGGCATACATGCACCATACCAGATACCACATTCAAATAATTCATTCAAATAATGTAGGAGAGACTATGAACTACAGTTGCTACGGATTTTAGCTCTGGCATCATCATGTGCCCTATCATTCCTTTGTTGGTTTTGAAAAAAAAAAGTGGATCAATTCCATCTGCTTTATTAAGCTTAGCTTATAATGTGATCTGTATCTGGTTGTCCTTGGTGAAAATTTTAGTGCTTCTTGAATTCTTACCGGGTACTTCTGTTGTTTGTTTGTTTGTTTTGTTTTAGTATCCAGAAGCCTTGAGTTGTTAACCCTTAGGTTCGGTATTATGGATATCGCAACCTTTCGGCCTTGATTCCATTGTAAATACCGTAAATCTGGGAGAAAATGTGGCTTTCCTGCCTACCCCCGGGATTGAACCCGGACCACAAGGAGTACGTCACCCGGTCTCCGCGAAATCCGGTTTAGCCAATTCCGCTAGAGAGCTGGGCGGTACTTCTATTGAACATTGTTTAACTGGCTATTCAGAGTAATAATGGTGCTTCTTGATCTCAAACTGGGTGCTTTTCCTCCATGTCCATCACTTTCTGTGAAAGAACCCACTTTTGGTCACACAGGGTGATTTGGTTTTGTTTCCAGTAAGGATAGACCCTATCAGGAAGCAAGTGGTAGGGTACTGCCTGATCAAGCACACCTGTCACAATATTCCTGATATCTCCTGTCCCAATGGTGTTATATCAAGTAACTGTAATATTTATAGAATATCAATATTCCTGATATCTCCTGTCCCAATGGTGTTATATCAAGTAACTGTAATATTTATAGACTGCATTCATGCAAAATGTGTGGAAAAACAATTCTAAATCTTTCTGAGGTAATTATAATTTTACAGAGACAAAATTTTGATTAGTGTTTAGAAATCTGTGCGCAGATGCTGTCAAGAATATATGTGTAAATATTCTGTAAGCAAAAAGACATTCAGACTGTGTTACTATAGTTCCACAGATTATCTTAAGTTGCTTAGTCAGTCCCTATTTTATGTATATGGATTTTCCAATGCCCTAAATGGCTGCTTCTGTGAAATCAATGTTACTTCAGCATATCCTTTTTCCCACCCATACATGATGTATAGTGCATTTATAGACACTACAAACACTGCTGATTTCTTGGCAATTGATTTTCTGTGCTACTTTGGACAAATTTGCCAGACTAAAGACATCTCAAATGATTTAAATCGTGTTAACATTTGAGCACACTCAATGGCAGCACAATCCAGTGACATGCATAGAGTTTATACATATCATGCAATACTGACCATACAGTTATGAGTTACGAATTATGAGTTGGATTATCTTCACAGCACTCTAGACATATCCATAGGTGCTCAGATTCCCCTCTCAACATATTCACAGCGTCATGCGGTTAATAGTGCCACTCCTGGCTGACAAGATTTTGTGCACGTCTGGTCTACTTCTCATGTTTGGCTGTGCCGATCTTTACTGCCAGTTCTCGTACTCTTAGCAGTGATGTGGACACGCTTCCAAAATCCTCAGAACGTCCAATCTCTCTAAGGGCATTAACAATGTCTGCATAATCCATAAGCCAGCCATCTTCAATTAATGCGGCACCTGCCAGTCTTAGAGCTCTTTCATTACCAACAAAATCTGAATGCCCTTGGACAAATATGAAGGTAACTGCACACAGAGTTTTGCAAAGACTCAATCCACTGTCTGCGTAACCAGCCTGCTTCGACCCGCCGATACAAACCCACGGTTCCATAAAACTACATCCAAGACATTTTTTTAAAGACTGGCTTAACATGATGACTAATTTTTCTTTCTGCTGGTTGGATTCAAATCTCCAGAAAGGCAAATTCTCAAAATTGATCTGCATTGCCAGTGTAGTCCAGTCTAAGACAGAGCATCAAGAAATTTTCTGGACAGTAAAGGTGGTCAGTGAGACATTTCTTCTTCTTCTTGTTCATCGGCTGTAAGTTCTGGCAGAAAGTCCTGGTTGTTCTTCCATTTGGACTTCTGGCTTTCCAGGACCTGAGTTTTGCATGTACATTTATTTCACTATGTTCCCTGCCTCTCGGCAGAGGTACTCCAACTTTGAAGAAAGAAGTCGATCCTGTCTCTAGGATGACTGTGGCCACTGTTTCGTGGGACATGATGTTGCCTCATTTGTGTGGAATCCTCTTCGTCTCTTTATCTACAGGAGTCTTGCATGAGATTCACAAAACCAACACAGAGAAAGCTGGCACCCTGGGTGATGTACGGAGTATCTTCTTAGAGATATCACATGTCTAAGGAGATAAGACCTTTACTTAAGGTACAAGTCACCTGAATGTAAAAAACAATGTAAATAAAGAGCTCATAGCAGACAACATAATTTCACAATAAAAGCAATAAAAACACAAACTCACCAGAACTTGGCATTTCCCCTAAGGCCCCCTTTCTATGAGGATAAACATAGCTTTTTCTGGTTCTTCCTCCCACCTGCAGATTTGTAATAATAATATGAAAACAAATTTATTGCTAATGTCTTAACGTTACAACACAAATCACAAAGGACTGCCAAGTCACAGATAGATTCATACGTCTTTACATGTTCTAGCATTAGAAACCCCCCTTTTCAAACAGGTCCAAGTGATGAGCAAAACTCTTCATGACCTTCTATATTTTCCTTGCCTGAACTTAGGGTTTTATGTTGTTTATTGACAGATTACTTACTTGTGACTGTGGTATTAGTTTTACAGGTAATTATTCTTGTTCACTGATACAGACTGATCATGCACACGTGTGTGAACATGTGTGTCTGCATGTGTGCGTACATGAATTTGTGTATAAGTGCATGTGTTTGTGTATCCCTTCTATCACTTAACTTTTTATACATTTTTTCCCCATTCATTTTAAGAAATAAAAACAAGTTTTTTACTCTTGTCAGGCATAGAAGAAATGTTATAGCTTTACTGTACCAAATCAAGCCGTGATTTATTTATAGAACATAGAAAGCTTAAACACTGATGCTCCAGTAATGAAAACTCAGTATTCCATAAGCACCCTAACCCTTTCTTTAGCAGCCGGCAAATACCCGTCAGATGCAGTCTGAGTGCATGTCCTCTGTCTATACATACTGGATCAGTCTCTGCAGACTGTGATGATACTCTGTGATAAACCTCTTGAGGACTAAATACTCTTCATGTGAGACTACAAGTCACCTGATGGTGATAAATGTATTGCCTTCATGTTGCAGACGTCACCTGAAGAGACCAAAACTAGGTTTGGGAAAAATGGTGTTGCTTGCATGCAAGAAGAGAACCAACAAATCTCAGGTCTCAGATTATTTGGACAAAGCTTAACAACTCAATCTGACAGGACTTTTAACAACAATATATGCTATGCAAAGATTACAAATGAAGATCTTTACCTGGGCATAAAAATTTGGTCCAAATCCCACCCCTGCCAAAACTTCATCTGACTCATCTTTCAGTGCTGGGTCTGCAACAGTATCAACAAATTTCTGAAGTCTGGCTGCTACTTTGGCCACTTCTTTAGGATTTGCTGTCGGCTTCAGGTGGATCCACAAATAAAGGGCATGGTCTTTTCCTTGAGACCATACCTGCAAAACATGATGAAATGACAGTAAAACTGATGCATGCCTCTCATTGTCAATGGCACAAAACAAAGTCAGTCAGTCTGTATAATTCACTTTTCAACCCTTTCTGTTGTTACTTTCAGACAAACTATGTCTAGAGCACGAACTCAAGTGGTGACAACATGGAACAAAAGAAGCTCAAATAACAGCTGTTTGGAAAAAAAAGTTAAAATTATACAATGAGGCACAAGGAGTTAAAAAACTACAGTGGCATCTTGGTATATGTACTTAACCCTACCAGACCGCTGGTCCGGTTTACCGGGGATTTCTAAACCAGTCTCTATACCGCTGGCCCTAATTTTCGGCTTTTTGCGTAGTATAGGAAGACGATGCGTCACGGACTGAAAATAACCACCCAATCATTATAAATCCTCTTTGTTAGACATTGCAAATGTCTGCCCGCATGTGTGGATTATATTTGTGTTGTTTTATGTGGAAAAATTATGAAAATTCACAATAAAACGAGCGGCTGATGAACCAAGTTCTAGGCTTTTCACAGTCCAACAGGTGACTGATACTTTGGTTTATTCATACTATGTAATATATATATTTATATTCATTATCTGTGATAATTTCATAAAGAATACGTTCTTGAAAGTGACACTGTCAGTGAGAGCACGAATGATAAGGAAAATCTTGAAAATTATAAATCTTGAAAAAGATCGATAGTAGGAGAAAAAGGGGGGGGGGGGGGGGGTGTCCATCAAACGGCAACATCTGGTGTTCACTTTGTGAAACAAAGTTGATCCTGACGAGTGAATTCGCACACAAAGGTGGAATATTGGCGCTAGATAAAAGGTAAGCCTATTTTCTACAATGTCTCCAAGTTTTATCATATTCTAGCCACTCGTTTGCATGTAACTAATATTTTTTTGTATATCATGTAGGTTTTTTTTGCGGTAATGCCCAGGAGGTCAGGTTATAGGGACAGTTAGGTTCAGGGCCTCAGGTCTGGTAGGGTTAATCTACTTCAGATCCTTAGAGGTATAACAAACAAAATGTTTACCAAATGAATTTTGCAATAAGAAATAAAGGGAGGATGATTAATCCATTCACATAACGAACATAAGGTTACTGACATATGATACACTGATGAGGCTGCATGAATAATTTATACACTATCTAATACTAAGGTACATAAATACAATAAAAAATAAACAAACAAAAATGTAACCTCACTTTACCTTGCTGAGAAGTCAAGTGACTACTAGGATGGTGCTAAGAATGGAAGGAGTAGCAGATGTTGCTGTTTAGAAGGAGAGTCCCTGTTTGGAAGGAGAGTCCATGTTTGGAAGGAGGGTCCCTGTTTGGAAGGAGAGTCCCTGTTTGGAAGGAGAGTCCCTGTTTGGAAGGAGGGTCCCTGTTTAGAAGGAGAGTCCCTGTTCGAAAGGAGAGTCCCCTTCCAATTAAACTTCAGGAATCTGAAATTCTAGTTGTTTTTTTCTCTCTTTTTTTGTGTGTGTCTCTTTTCTCTACTTGGACCTGGTTGAGGCTAATCAGGTTTGACTTATACTAAACAACTGTCCTAAGAACTTTGCTTCTGCCTTTTTGCTCAGGATGTTTCAGTCATTCCAGACTATACTATTATGGCTTGTTTGGGCTATTTTAGGGTGGTACTTTTCTGCAGTCATTTACATACTCCTGTGTCTTTATCTCGAGAGTGGTAAACAAGGTAAGCAGACAGTATCATCGCTCATTTTGACTCATACAAGTTCTAGCAGGCAGGACATAATCCAAACAAAGGCCGCATACCAAGTCAAAATTTTCAACCCTTAGAATTAAATCACACACTGAGAAAACAGAAGAACAGCATAACTAGAATGTCTTTGCATTGGAACCCACAGGGGCATAGGAATAAAGGAAGGCCAAAAAACACATGGAGAAGAGAGCTGGAGAATGAAGTTAAAAAGATGGGGAGGACATGAGGAGAGCTCCATGCAATGGCAAAGGATAGAACGACTTGGCGTGAGTTGGTTGAGGGCCTATGCTCCATTGGGGGATAGAAAGGCAGAAGAAGAAGAAGAACTAAATCTAGTATCATCATGTTGGCAAATTAATGCATTAACCACTTTACCTTATTCTAGGGTAATTATAATATCCTGAGCTGAAGACGGGTCATCCCACTAATACTTTGAGCTGAAAACGGGACATCCCACTAATGCACATATTTTGAGTTGAAAATGGGACAGACAAAGAATGAAATGGTTTGGTCATCTAGTGAAAATGCAGCCAGACTAAACTGCATATGAATCTTTTTACAGCAGAACATCTGGGAGGAAGGTGAGGGGAAGACCAAGAAAAAGATGGATAATTGGTATATAAAACCTGCAAAGAAATGAACAAATCCATCACCCAAGAAGCACAAGACAAATACAGAAAACCATAGCACTGAGCTACAGCCTGGTTTCAGTGAGACGAGAAAAGAAAAAGAACATGAGAATACATAGGCCTATAAACTATATAAGCCATACTAATTAAATAATATTAAAACTTTCTTCTTGAGTTGGACTGCATGCCTTGTTTATATTGGTTCCAGTAATGTAGTGTATGGGAGCCGCCATGGTGTAGCGACAAAATGCTTGGCTGCAGATCGGAAAGTTGTAGTTTGTGTCTTGGTGAAACAGGATTTTTTTTTTTTTTATAAATAACCTTTACTGCCAGGTGGACCCAGCCTTGATTGAGTACCAGGTAAAGTTCTGGGAAACACAGGTGGCCAGTGTGATGCTGACCATTGAGTGCTGACTGGAGTATAAAATATAGGTCTAGTCCTAATTGCACAATACCCCTGAAAGTGTGGAAAAGGGTCCTTTATGTAATGTATAGATCTAAATGTTTTCCCTTTCAATCTGTATTTGTGCACACTGTCCCATTTAACCTATTTTGTCTAGTTAGATTGCATGCCTTGTTTTTATTGGTTTCACTAGCGTAGTGTATTAATCTAGGTTTTTTCCCTATTAGCCATCAATATATTTAAGGCATTAAAAGTATCTAAGATTTTGAAATATAATAAGGCCTATAGATAACTATAAATGTGTGTTCTAATCTAAAGCTTATTCCTAGATTTTCATTAAAAAAAAGGATAACTGACGTTTTTTGAAGTACCGACGTAACAGCTAGGACACACCCAAACACTAGACTGTACAGGTGAAAACGGAACATATGGTCACTCTACCTTGTTGCATCTAAATTTGACTGATGCTGGCATGCTTCCATACTGATATATTCTCTATGTATTAGAGATAGGTGACATATTTCAACGGTAGCTTTTCTGAAAATATCTTAGTTATGTTCTCAAGCCTCAGTTTTCTCTTTTAACAACACTGGTACACTGGACATATGGTTCTAAGCTTATATTTTATAGATCAAACTGTATTTGATGGGTAATGAGGTTAAAACCGTTATTTCCCAAAGCAGTTCCTGGTACCTATTTCCAACAGGGTTCATCTGGGAACCCTAAGTTAATTATAAAAATCTGTCTCAATGCAGATCCAAGCACAAAAACCTGGAGCCAACAGGCATGTGTCTAGCGACTGCGCTAATGCAGCTTCCTAGTTTTCTTCATGTCCATTGCTATATTTCATTCTTCTGCTGTTCAGGTTGCTAAGTCATGGATCTGAAGTTGACTAAGGAAAAAAAAATACATTATAAGCTTATTTTCATTTCTGACTTTGCCCAAAAAGGGTGGTTTGAACACTGTGTTTATAACTGAGCTGTGATATTAGTGCCTTCTGGTCCAAAACATCACATATCTGCAAATCCTCAATTGTTCACTTTCAAAGAATGTCTCTTAAGGAGAACTGGATCTTTTCCCCACCTCCAAAATGAAGTCTTGTAAACAACAAAGGGAGGTTACTAGATAATTTTCAAGTATTTGGAAATGACCTTTGAAAAAAAAAGGTTGTGAGATGAAGAACTGGTCTAACTATTCCCACTTTTACCTGATTAGCTGATAGGGCAGATTGTTGATCCGTTGCAATCGGCACCATCAGTATGGGAACTCTTTGCTGTCTAATGAGCTAATGAGGAAAGGGGACAAAACATGCGTGGAAATGCTCAGAGTACAGTGACATCAGTTCTTGGTTGATTCCTTTAGCCATTTGATTAATTTCATTTCTACAGCTAACAATGCCTTACAAAACCACTTACAGCTGGCTGACTTGCTGGTGGAGCTGCTGCAGTCAGAGCTGGTGCTTTGAGGCCTTCTTTAAGAGCTTTCAACAAATCATCCTTGCTTGTATTAGAACGAAATTGTGTGTAAAACCCATAACCTGCCAGACCAGCTATGGCTGTTCCCACTACCAATGATCCTCTGATTGTGGCTGTTGGTGGCTTGGTGCTGAACTGTCTTGACAAAGCTGCAGTAAAGGGGGAGGGGGAGGGGGAGGGGGAAGGGGGGGGGGTCGTGAATTTCAAATTTTTCAGTAAAAGGACATGATCAAACATTAATCCAGTTTCTGGACTGACTTATCTAATGCAATGAATATATTTATAAATAAGCTTTGATTTCTTAGAGAAATCAGAAACATTAATGGATGATGGTAACTGAATTTAAGAAACAGGAGGCCAGAATTTGTGAACAGCAGCTTGCATCAAATTTTTCTGTTTCGCTATGCCCTAGTTTCAATGTTTCAATATTACTTGTATTATACATTAACATCATGATGAGCCTTACCAAGAGGTATGTGAGGTCTTAGTTCACCATTTCAAACAATGAACAGTCACAAATCATTAGTAGTAGCAGCAGCAGAAGCAGTAGTAGCAGCAGCAGTAGTAGTAGTAGTAATAGTAGTAGCAGCAATATCAGCAGCAGCAGCAGTAGTAGTAGTAGACGTAGCAGCAATAGTAGTAGTAGTAGTAGCAGCAGCAGCAGCAGTAGTAATAGCAGCATCAGCAGCAGTAGTAGTAGCAGCAAAAGAATTAGTACCAGCAGCAGCAGTAGTAGTAGCAATAGTAGTTTAATAAATGATATCCTGTTCAACCCTTCTGGGTTGTAATTGGTGCACATTTGTGTATATATATATATATATATATATATATATATATATATATATATATATATATATATATATATATATATATATATATATATATATACACACACATTAATACTTATGTACACACAGAGTAATATATGCATAAATGCATTCATTTATGTGTATGATAAAGTGTACATATATATAGATACTTTGAACACACATACACAAATACACACCCACAAACATTTATATATATTAGGGCTGTACTGAATAGTGATTTTCACTACTCGGCTGAATACGAAAAACGGGACCAACTATTTGGCCGAATACAAATACGAATAGTGTATACAAAATATCTATTAAAAAAAACACATTCATAATGTCAAATGTACACTGAACTTTTACTTCACATAAAGTAGCACAGAATAGTCATCTTCTTCTTTAGCATTCTGAACCCTTGAGGTTTAATGCTGCAGATATAACTCGTCTCTATTCATCTCTCTGGTTGGCCTTCTTTTCACAATTTGTGACACTAGTTGTTTGCAGGTCTGGCTGAACATTATCTCTCGAACTTTTTTTGTCTGCCTCGTGGTCTACGCTGATTCCTCTCTCAGGTGTATACAGTTTTTACTTCTCTGTCATTCTTTCAATATGCCCTAACCATTTTAGTCTGTTAGCTCTTATGATGCCAGTGATCAATGGTGATCTAAACAGATTATGTGTTACGTTGTTGCTTCTCACTCTCCATTCCCCACTGTTAGCATCTTTGATGGGTCCAAAGATTTGTCTAAGACTGCTTTCGTAAACCTGTAACAAGGCCTGATCTCTTTAATTTCTGCTTCAAGTTTCAGAGCCATATAAAACTACTGGTCTTATCAACGTTTTATATATTTTGATTTTAGTGTTGTGAGACAGACACTTTGACTTTAGCAGATGTTGAAGGGCAAAGTATACTTTATTTCTAAATTGTATTCTAGATTGTATTTCTTCTCTCAGCATGTTGGAGCAGTTGAAGTTTGCACACAAGCACTTTTATGTTTCCGTTCGTTTGATTTTCATATTATCGACTTGGATGTGGCCGTTTAGATACTTTCCATGTCTAGTTAGTAATCGTACAGAATAGTAAACATTTAAAAACATTTTATGTTTGTCATCCTTCAGTCAGTCTGTGTTAACTTATAACTAGAAATAAAAGAATCCTAAGTATTATAACAAATAACTAAACTTGGAAATTGTCACTGACAGCTTAGTTATTGCAGGAAAGCTGCATTAGCTTCCAACAAAACCAATCGTTCCATGTTGTCAGCATTAAGGACGTGTATGCAGAAGCAGGTGTAAGGTAACTACTAGTCGTATTCGGCCCGACCACAACTATTCGGCCAAATACTGAATAGTCAATTGGTTCACTATTCGGCCCCGAAGCGAATACGAAGCGAATATTTGGTACAGTCCTAATATATATATATATATATATATATATATATATATATATATATATATATATATATATATATATATATATATATATATATATATATATTATGCTTACATACATATAAACACAACTGAAAGAACATCTAAAGCCAAGAGGATCAGCTCCTTTGCGCTGGTTATTATCCCATGTGGTAAGATCATACATCAGGTCTGTGGTCTTGTCTTGATCATACTATTTAGCGAAGGTTGTCTTTTCTTTGCACCTTTCCAATTATTTATAAGATGTCACCGAGTTTTTGAGTTTATTATTTTTTTTCCCACTACAATTCCTCACTGTATACAATTAATTTTGCTAATCATTCTCCAGCTGTCACATTTTTATTCAAAGGAATGTCTTATTTCTATACCTGCATACTTATATGTATTTATAACCGGGGCACACTGGTGTGTTGGGGAATGAACAGGCGGACAGACTGGCTGGCTCTGCACAACTTAGAGGAACATATACATGATAAGGCATACGTGGTTAGTGCCTTGTGGGAGAGCGTGTACAGTTCGAAGGAGCAAATGGATCACCAGTCTGGTGAGATTGATGCAGTGGGGAGTGACGAGAGGTTCTAGCAGATGCTCGAGGATCAGAGGAAAGGCAAGAGGGACTTTTAATCAGAATACTACTGGCATCATTAGTATCGGAACTCTTTGCTGGCTGCTGAAGATGGGGACGGAGCGCTTATGGGAATGCCCCGAGTGCTGTGATGTCGGTTCTTGAATCAAATCAAATATATATATATATATATATATATATATATATATATATATATATATATATATATATATATATATATATATATATTGCATTTACCCCAGAAACCACATTTTTCAGCAATGTGCTCACTGTACATGTCTCACATGCATACAACAGTTAAGGTTAGTTGCGTATCCTTTACAGGACGTTGCAGAACTAACCCCAACAGCCCCTGGCCGTTGTGTGGTTTTTCTAGGCAAATTTACGTCCAGTAGTTTACCATTGCTTTCTGGATGGTCGGCTTTCTTGATGCATACAACAGTACATTTTTCACTATTAAAATGGGAAAAGCCAACCTAAAATGAAAAGTGTACAATAAACAGCCAACAGAACTGGTGACTTTATACATATATAGAGGTGGGAATAATTATAGGTCATGAAAGAATGGATCAGTAGGGAGAAAGAAAAGTTAATAGTATAATGAAACTGTCACAATTAGAGAAAATAAAGTCAGCCTATGCAAAAATACTGACATTCCATATTTTGATTTGGGTGCCCAATTCCCCCACTCCCTTTCCAAATGCTTGCTTCTGTGCTGATGTGGCTTTCCCACAAATTTATTTTCTATGACAGATGATCTCTCTCTCTCTCATCTTTCTCTCTGAGCAGCCAGAATCTTTAAGTGGACAGCATCTGCTGCCTACCTAAGCAATGGGATGCTTGCCTGAATGCTTACGGTGACATCTTCTGACTACCATTCTTTACGAATGCTGTCTTCAACTAAGCCACACCTGGTGATGTCTCTCTCAGGTCTCTGTAATACAGCCATAGGAAAGCGGTTTCAAATGACCTCTCCTTATATCATATAATCATCATTTAATGACTAGCAATGATCTCTAGTAGATTATTTCTTGAGCCTTGTCTTTCTAATATTCTACCAACATTTAAAACAAATTATTTAAAAGCCTTCAGTGAATTTTTTAACAGAATGTACGCAGCAATGAAAGTATCTCTCTGAATATAATTAACAGTGGTACTTAAGGGGTTACCTTTGGACTTCCAGTTAGTTGGTTTCTTATATCTCAGATGGATTATTTTCCCATTTTTACAAACTTCCAGAAGCGTTTTTTATTACTAATATTAAATATCACAATGCTTATAATATCTCCCAAAAAGATTACGACTACTCAAGAGAGAGTTTAACAAAACAACTTTACTAACACACTGGGTACATACACTAGCTAGCAAACTGCTGCGTCACGGCCACAACCCACCTCAGACATGGTGAAGATACCGAACAACTGCCGTCGGTCATCGTTGTTGTTATACTGAAATACAGGGATAACAACACATTTCATGGCATGATATCATGCTACTGATAACTTACCTCTGCCAATGACAGCAGACCTGACAATAGTTGTACTTCTAAAAAACGGCATTTTTCACGCGTTTATCAGCTTGTTGCAGCTTATCGGACTTCTAGACTGAAGTTTGCAGACGCTAAAAAACGTTCCCCAACACAACACAAGCTTGTTGGGTCGGGATGACCAGGGTTCACTTGTTATACCTTGAGCAATGGTTCTCAACTTATGTTATGTGCCACTTGCAGGTTACAGAGTACTAAAACAGTATTGAGGACATACGAGCAGCAGTGCCGTCTTAACGCATGGGGCTCCTGGGCACTTGTCCAGTGAAAATATGTGTGAATATTATCGACCATTTACATTTCTTTCCTGTGAGTGGTTGTTGTAGGGACTCCAGCACACCTATTTGTCCAGAGACCCACAATGCCTGACAAACATTTTTTTTTTCTGGAGGTGCTTGCACTCACCACAAAGTGTTTAAAAATGTGTGCTACTCACCACAAAGTTTATGTTATAACAGAGCTGAAAAGGGATGCCTAAGGAAAAGTACTCTTTTTCTAATTCGTGCTGTTGTATTTTTGATAATTTCTCAGTAATTACTTTCCCAGGAACGTTTTTTTTTTTTTTTTTTTTCTGTACGGGATCCAATTTTTCATCTCGACGTTAATGTTTTATGCATAAATAATATATAGACTGCTCACTTCTATCGAAACAGTGGCCTTCTTTGTTATTTTCACCACTTGTACATCTGTTGTACAAATGTTACAGTACTGACGTGAATAGAAGTCTGATGAAAGTTAGAGGAGTTTCTGCCACTGTTTATCACGGAGGCGTAAGTCCCTGCACCTCTTATAATTTTCCATAATGTACTTTTGGATATATTAGTGCCATGGTTCTGTCTAAGTTCTAATTTCTTCAGTGTCAATAATTATGTATCGTCCAATATTCTGCATATGGTTTATTTTATAACTTTTTTATCAAAGCTATCTTTGCTCACTCAAGGGCGTGTGTAGAAAGAACTGACTCTTCTCTAGCCCATTATGAGAATGTCTTGTCGGTAATGCCTACGCCATATTTTGTTCTTTTCTCTGGGTTTGAAATAGAATGATACAGACAACCGCGTTTAGCCTAAAATGAGAAATATTTATGAAATGGCATGGTTATATTTTTAGTGTAACGAATTAACTTTCAGCGCCTTTTTGATAAGACCAGAACTAACCGCACAAGTTATACATTTGAAACTTCTGCAACGTAGTGCACGGAATTTACAGAGCATGTCGACACTTGAAGTTTTTGTTTTAATATCGTCGTTAATTCACGTCGATACTAGACATTGAAGACGCCTTGGCTGTGAAAGAACACAGGACTGGAACATTGGCTACAGAAAGAGACACTTTTGTGTGTGCTGTAAAGAGAGCGACGTTCTGTAAGGGACATGCTGATGATTGACTGTCAGCATGTTATCTGATACAGGTTGTTGGAGACCGCAAGATATGAATACCTGATGACTCAGTGAACATGTCGGCAGTGCCGGTTGTCGTCACTGAGGGGCGGGGTACAGAAATGGTAAAAACACATGTATGTGCTTTTAACATAAAATGTGTGTGCGTGTGCGCACGCGCGTGTGTATGGGGATATGGGTGTGGCAGGACATTTTCCGCACTGGGTTCCACTTGGCCTTGCGGTGCCACTAGGTGTCAGCATATGATTTTCTTATTAAGGGTCCTTAAAAGGGCAGTTGCACATTGTGTTTTAATTTACAGCGAGGTTGCGATATCTGAGCTTTTGGCCAAACACATCCGATTTAATCATTCTTTATTTAGTCGCCTTCTACAACACGTGTATCTGTTGATAGTGGGTATATTTTCCTTCCCACCACTAAATATGGCCTCGAAATCCTAAATCTTCATGGGAAAAATCAGTAGAGAAACCTTGGTGTGGCTACTGCATCAGAGGGGACGGAGCATGCATGGGAATGCCCAATATGCAAAGACGTAAATTGTGATAAAATAACACAACATAACATATATTCTAATTTCTTGAAGCATTTTTTAAATTTGATTTGATTATTACAGGATAGCAGACACAGTTCACATTGCTAGCGTCGTCTACATATACGATGCAATTTTAAGTTATTTTGAAGACCCACACTGGCCTCTGCGGGGGTCCTAAATATAACTGGGACTTAAATTTGGCCTAACGGCTGAACTCGGTTTACGAGACCTCTCCGCGGGTGATGCTCCTCCGCATGGTGGCACTTTGTGTGCTGTCCTGGTGGGGTACATACATGCATACATACGTTCTAGTTTCCTATGAATACATTGTTTAACGTGCTTATTTTTAAAAATAGTGCCTATGATTTGTTTCTTTTTAGCTTAATCTTATACTTAACTAATAATGTTATACAATAACAGCAAATTGACACATTTTATCAAAAACGATGAGAGATTTTGTATGATGTGTTTGTGTGTATATGTATGTGTGTGTGTGTTTGTGTGGAGGAAAAAAAAAAGAGGGGGGGGGGGGTGAAGATATCAGGTTGAGAACTGTTATGGAGACCACATCACGTGACAGTCATGCATGTCAAAAGCGCAACCTATAATTATTTCCAACTGGTTATATATTTTTTTTAAACAGAAGAGCTCGTTGAGAGAACCGTCATTATTGGAGGGTTGTACCTTACAATACCTCAAGAAGTCGAAGATGGGTGAAAGACGGGAAAAGGGGAGAGGGCGTTAGTAAGTTAACAATAAATACTTCAAGACCTCGAAGATAGATCAAAGACGGAAAAAAAGAGGGGGGTAAGGAAAAGGGGGGGGGGGGGGGGGGTTACATGCAGTATTAGGTACTCAGTGTCAGAGCGCCAATTTTCTGCATCGTGTGGCAGCCTACGGATTAATGTCACTATCACCCCCCCCCCCTTTTTTTTTCCACGTTGTTCTCCTCGCCGTTCCTTTTCAAATAGATGAGATGTCACAGTTAGACAGGAAATGTTTTCGCGGCAAGTTTGACACTGTCAGAAAGATTTAATGATATAGCACATCAGCAGGGATGGGGGGACAAAAAGAAAACACTTAGAGCCCCCCCCCCCCTCCCTTTCCACACCCACCCACAAATTAAACGTCTTGGATAGGAACTTTAAGTACGTAATTTTTGTTAAAATATTTTATAACAACACTTTACTGACATCCAAATAAATATTACATTTGATCCCTGTGTGGGTTTTGGGAGCCCAATGTGGGGGAGGAGGGAATAGAGCCACTGCCTTCACAAAAGCATGTCGTAACAGTCGACCAAACGGGTGCCGGAGAGGCAAGGAACCACCAGTCTCTGTACAAATAAACAGGATCTGTAAAACGATTGCACACGCAAAACTCAGGTCCTGGGGGGGGGGGGGGAAACCAAGTCCAGAAATGAACGAACAGCCAGGTCTTTCCGCCTGGGTTTACGCAAAACAAACAAACATATAAAATAATATAATATTTATGAAGAAGTAAGCCTACACACAAAATTCTAAACATGATTTTCTGGGAGAGAGTCTCAAGTCTCCCCCCCCCCCCCCCCCCCCGCCCGCCGCGCTCTCATTTGAATGGGTAAGCCATGTGTGGTGGCGTTAGAATCTGGGGGATTAGGTCATTTGAACTCTGTCCGCCACCTCGGCACAGAGTGTGAGAGTACTGAGAATCCGCTCAACGTCTTCTATGTGTCAGCGCCTCTTTATTAACTATGTGTAAAACAATTTTGTCTCTCTTGTAATTCTTTTAATGAGGGTTGACGAAATTACGGGTAATTCTTGTGGTCGGGTGCAATGATTCGTTATTTATTAGCTTACGGTCATTGTTTAACGCGGCTTATTTTCATCATAATTTCAGCGGTTTCAAATAAGTTCCAACAACTGCGCCGGAACCTGGGCGAACTGACCCCACCCCCTCCCCCTTTTACTTTTTTTTTAAATGAACCTAGGACCTCACGTAAATTGAACGGAAAAGGAGGGGAGTGGGGTCCAAGAAATTTGCGAGTGGACTAAATGACCCTAGTTAACTATATGAGAGTATATATTTTTGGGGGTGAAGTAATTGCTTATATGTTTTTTTGTATTATTTAATATTATTATTAGATAATAAAACATAGCAAACGCGCAATTGAGACCCCTCACCCAAATATTAGGGTGTTCCCTCAGGGGATTAGGAAATAGTGTGCGGGTGAGAGGGTGGGAGGGAGTGCGGACCGCAGCAGGTATCATCACTGGGAAGGGAGAGGTGACATAATTGCAAAATATGTTTTTAACTTCTCAAAATGTGCATGTGTGTGTATATATGTGACCTTACAATGCCACTGTGGATCACATACAACTTTCCTCACCGGGTACTACGTGACTCGTCCCCACCCTCCACCCCCCACAATGTTTTTTCTCTGCGACGGCGCCCCTTAGATCAAGAGAAGTTCAACAGAGCATTGCGCCGTGAAGTGCTCTGGTTACAACTATCTGGTCAAATTGTAGAGGTAAATTACTATTATGTGCCATATTCTAAGTGGTTAGTATGCAACTTACAGAGGTGGTCAACATTTAGAGATCACTTTTCGTTGAAAATATGGGGTCAACTTTAGAGGCGTCTTTATCACTACCAAAAATGTTTAGTGATTTAGAGCGTATTATCTAGAACAGTTACCCGAGTAAGAAAGATCGAAATACTAAGAGTTCAGTACTCCAACATTACTTGCGATTATTTATATGCAAAATTTACGACAGTGTGGCTCGGATCAACCGCTTCGGTGACTGAAATAAAAAATAATCTGTCAATCAAGTACTGTCTTCCTAGTTGTTTTATGTCCACCTGTTAACATTATCCTTTCACATGTATTATTGCCTTCTGTCTCACCCCTTCAACTTTCCTTCCATGGCCGTATCCTTTACAGGACGCTGCAAACCCAACCCCAGCAATTTTTGGCTGTTTTGTTATTTAACTAGGCAGTTTTAAATTCAGTGGTTAGTCATTGCTTCAGCAGGTTCTCGACACCATATTGGAAATCAACTCAAAGTAAATCGCTCGCAGCTGTAATCAAACCGGGGTACCCTGGAATAAAAAGCTGTTTTTTTTTTTTTTTCAATGCCAAACAATCGCTAGAATATAACACTTGAGTTATGGTTGAATGATGAGTGGAGAACGAGGGAACCAAACGTTCCCTTTAGCTCAGGTTTTCCCACTGTCGAAGCAGTCTCACACAGTGGGTTCCCAGCAGGCACACTTGAAGTCTTAGTTTTCTATGAAAGGTTTGAACTTTAACTGGTGCAGTCTGACGTAGTTGCATTCAGGTTATGCGGATCCTGACACAGACTTGCACGTATCAGGGCGAAATAAAACTCCAGTCGCACGCAACTGTTATTATAATGTCTTCTATTTCCAGCAGTTTAGCTACAAGGCAATACATGTTTCGGTCTGATGAAGTCCACCAGAGAGGCTACACATGAGACAGTAGTGGTTCCAGTAATCATTCAGATGCAAGGGATTAATAAAACACCTGTCGCTATTATCTGTGCAATGTTCAAGCAGCGTTAATGATAAGTTGATTGGTACTGAAACTGTCGAGACTTTTCTGCCTGCCTTGAACCAAAGTAACATCTTAAAGGGGATTATATTGCAGCGTCTCCATGCGCTTCTCCAAAATCAGCAGGGTAACATGGTTGGTTCTGGAACTTCGTGTGGATGCAGAGGCAGTTTAGAATGCAACCATTTTACATTTCAGCACAGCACACGACAACAGACTGCGATGAGGCCTGGTTTGGTCATCAAGAAAATGTAGAGGAAAGGAAACAGGCTATCCGACCTCATTACGCTGTGGTCACGAATATGACCATGCACAATTGACTGCTTTACCGGTTTACATATTAAGAGAGCTTACTGTACATTGAGTCGTTCAAAAACCAATTGTAAAAAATACTAAGGCGAATCTTCTTTTTTTTTTCATCGCAATCACTGGCTGTAAACTGCAGCAGAAAGTTAAGGTTGTTCGATAACCTCTAAACTTCGATCTTTTTCAAGAACTTGAGTGTTGCGTGCCACATCAGTTTCATATATCTTGCTTATAAGTATGTAGACTGTTGATTTCTCGCCTCTCATGCAGATTCACTACAACTTCGAAGGAAAAACCCCTAGTCATCTTGCACGGCATACTTTTTAGAAGGTCAGTGGGTCTGTTCATTTTGTTCCCCAAAATAGAGCCACAGAAACCACACGGAGAGTTATGGTGAATCGCTGCAAACGATTTTCCCTGACATCATTACACATGTTTGATATGGGCGACACACATCAAAGTTTCAGAGATCACGAACAGATTCAGGGCGTGCCCGCACTTCCATGGGGGCCACATTTATGCAGTGACTAGCATGCTTGCGGCAGGCCTGCTGGTGCTATTCTAATTGCCTCTGAGACAGTTATTTCTTTTCCCCATAGACTTGGCTAATGTCAAGTCATCCCAGAAATGGGTGTGGAAATGTTTTGTTTGTTTGTTTTAGGATCCAGAAGCCATGAGTTGTTAACCCTTAGGCTCGGTATTATGGATATCGCAACCTTTCGGCCTTGATTCCATTGTAAATACCGTAAATGTGGGAGAAATGTGGCTTTTCTGCCGACCCCCGGAAGTGAACCCAGACCACAAGGAGTTCGTCAACAGGTCACCGCGCAATCCAGTTTAGCCAACTACGCTAGAGAGCCGGGCAAATGTTTTCTGAAAATTAAATGTGTGCATTGTGAGATTGACGGCCTTGCTCGCTAATTGTTTAAAAAAAATGGCGTTGACACCACATACCCATGAGAGCCGCCGTGGTCTAACTGCTAGACGCTGGCTTTGGATCAGAAGGTCGTGGGTTCGATTCCTGACGGGGCCGGACTTTTTTCAAAAATGATCTTGGCTCCTAGGTCGACCCAGCCTTGAGAGGGTACCAGGTATGGAAAGTAAAAGTGACCGGTGTGCTGCTGATCACATCCCCCATCTTGTGCTGTTGGTCAATAAAATATAAGTCTAGCAGATACCCAATACGTCTGAAAGGCGTTGAAAATGGCCATTTACTTAACTTTTACTTAACTTACTAACGAAAAATGGTTGCATTGGGGTAGATTTGATAAATGTGTAATAAGACAAAGACAGGTTGTCATCCCCAAGAGCATGTTTTTTTAAAAACAGAACGAGGCTCTCGTCACGCCACGACTGAAAGCCTCTTTCTCCTGCCCTAAGTGCCTTCATAGCCAATATATCTCCAATGTTTTGTATCGTCATTCGCGGCAGTCAACCTCTGACTCACTTTTCGGAAACTGTAACAACCACTATCACCCTTTTTTCCAGGCCACCATGACGTTTTAATCATACAACAGAAAGTTTCTTTGTCAACACAGTAGGCAGATAGGGATGTATACTGTCCCCCTTTTTGTTCAATGTGACCATTGACTGGCTAATGAAGAAAGTTACACGAGATAGAAAAAAAAGGCATTAGGTGATCACTCACCCGTTTTAGAGGATTAGGACTGCAGATGACACCAGCCTTATATCCAGCCGTCATGTGGACGCCCAGGAAAAGATTGAAAGACTTTCAACAACAGCCCTTAAGATAGGACTCAAAATAAACACCAGTAAAACTCAAGTAATGAGAAATAATTACACAACAGAAAATATAATTATCTTAAATGATGAAGCAATAGAGGAAGTTAAAGAATTTATATACCTCGGAAGTAAATTTACTCCAGATGGAGATTCTGAAAAGAATACGCCCATAATGCTGCAAAATCTTCCAGTGTATGTGTAAAAATAAATCGTTTTGAAATTATCTCCCCGTGCAGGTTCCGCACCCCTATTGTGGGGGTGGGGGCGTGGGGGTGGGGGGAAATAGCCCCACTGTCTACCCAAAAGCATGTCATAAGAGTCGACTAACTGGAAGCTTTCTTTGAAGTCGGAGTGCATCTGCATGAAAGGCAAGAAACCAACAGTCTGCATACAAATTAGTCAGATCTGTCACACGGATGCATATGCAAGACTCAGGTTCTGGAACAGGACTGCAGTCTAGAAGTGGACAAACAACCAGAACTTTCTGCCAGAGTTTAGAGCTGGTGAACGCGAAGAAGAAGAAATTGTTATCGCCTTTTTTTTTCCCGAGCAAACATTTGTGTCTTACTTATTGACTTTCCCTAGTATTTTGTTTCATCTAACATGATTTCCAACTGCCAACAGCATTTGTTTATAAGTAAGTTTCATAATATTTATCTGTTCTATTATGAGGGTTTCTTCTTTTTATTCGTCCAAGTGAATTAATTGTGTTGTGCCTGTTTACAGCAAGGCTGCGATGTTTGTGCCTTTCAGTCAGCACATCCAACTTCATTGAGCATTTGTTGACTGGGTTAACTTCCCGGATGAGTTTTTTTTTTTTTTTTCAATATGAATACCAATAATTTTATTTATTGGCACGGAAACAATTTAAGAGATAACATTATTGGTTTAAAACAATAGTCCGATTGGCGAATCAAAGGTAATCTTTCATATAATAATTTCTGCGTGTGCGTGCGTGCATGCGTGTGGAGTTACTAGATGTCGGTGATGAGGGATACACTGATTATCTTGTTCAAATGGTGGTGGTGGGGTGGGGGGGGGGGCCGTCAAATACATTACAAACTAGTGACTAGATCATCGGACTATTTCCAGTAGTGTTTCTGACACATCAGAGAGCAGTCATTGGACTAGTTCCACTAGTGTCTCTGTCACATCAGAGAGCAGTCATTGGACTAGTTCCACTAGTGTGTCTGACACATCAGAGAGCAGTCATTGGACTTGTTCCACTAGTGTCTCTGACACATCAGAAAACAGTTATTGGACTAGTTTCATTAGTGTCTCTGACACATCAGAGAACAGTCATTGGACTAGTTCCACTAGTGTCTCTGACACATCAGAGAATAGTCATTGGACTAGTTCCCTTAGTGTCTCTGACACATCAGAAAACAGTTATTGGACTAGTTCCACTAGTGTTTCTGACACATCAGAGAACAGTCATTGGACTAGTTCCACTAGTGTTTCTGACACATCAGAGAAGTCATTGGACTAGTTCCACTAGTGTTTCTGACACATCAGAGAACAGTCATTGGACTAGTTCCCTTAGTGCCTCTGACACATCAGAGAACAGTCATTGGACTAGTTCCACTAGTGTCTCTGACACATCAGAAAACAGTTGTTGGACTAGTTCCACTAGTGTTTCTGACACATCAAAGAATAGTCATTGGACTGGTTCCACTAGTGTTTCTGACACATCAGAGAAGTTTTAGGACTAGTTCCACTAGTGTTTCTGACACATCAGAGAACAGTCATTGGACTAGTTCCCTTAGTGTCTCTGACACATTAGAGAACAGTCATTGGACTAGTTCTGCTAGTCTCTTAGACACATCAGAGAGCAGTTATTGGACTAGTTCCACTAATGTTTCTGACATATCAGAGAACAGTCACTGGACTAGTTCCACAAGTGTTTCTGACACATCAGAGAACAGTGAGTTATGTTACCATAGTCAACGTCTCTGCACACTGGTGCATGCTCAGTCCTCTGATGCAGCAGCCACTCCAAGGTACCTCTACTAATTGTTCCCATGAGTTAGTTATAATATCTCCTGTCCTGACCTCAAAGACAGCATAGCCATGCTTCACCAAGCTTAACTCCTTGGTTACGTGGTCATGTTAGCATTATAGATTCGCCACTATCCCCTAACAAAGTCAGTACAGTATTGATGATGTCCTGGATGAGTGTTTCTAGAGGTGATTTTTTTCTTTCTAATCTGCAAATCTGAAAGAGAAAAATGTGTTTACAGGATCAACTTCTTTGTGCTAGGTTTGATCCCTTACAGTTCAGTCTCTCTCTGCATGTGGTGGTCATCCACGAGTGCAGTGTACACAGCATAGGCTGCACAGTCTTAACAACAATGTTTAGGAATCTCTGAAACATCTGCACTTGTGAACCGAACCTCAATCTGAAATCAAACCCTAATCTTCAAGTGCATCAAGTAAATTGCTTCATTATTTTGTCATAAATACCCTCTGAAATTAATCTGCAAGAGCGACAACGAAAAACAAAAACAAACACACAATCCTGGAACATTTAATTGCTTCATTATTTTTACAACATCAAAATTAATTGCGTTTCATATAAACATGTTTCTGCTTGTGGGATAAATACATAATTGAAATTTTCTAATAATTTTTTTATGCACTTTCACAAAATATTCAGATTCAATATGAAACCATCAACTTGCTACACCTACAATGAAATTAAATGTATAAAAAAACAGCAAAAAAAAATACATGACAAATAATAAATATCTTGTAACAAAGCCACATTTCCAAAACTGAACTGGTGATTCGGGACACACTCAAAGGGGATGTTGAAAGACAGACAGGAGCTGCCAGTACACGGTAATACATAAATGAAGTTTAGCTGCACAACTGAAATTGTTAAATCAGTCTGTCATTACCTTGCTACCAAGCCATGAAGCCATGTTCTGAATCAAGAACACCTTACACACAAATATTCTATGTACAGTTCAAAGCATGTATGTGGGGCTGGTAATTTGTAGAAATGTTTTTCAGGTGCCCTTTATGGAGCACATTCTCAATTAAGACTTAAATTCTTTATCAACACAATCTTGTTTTGCCATTTGCACATCACATAAGGCTCCATCCATTCTAAAATCTCTTAGTAAAATTACACCAACTGCTAAAACTGGGTTTCGCTCAAGAACATTGACCAGTTGTGTGTGCTTGTGCGCACGTGTGTATATAGTATGGACACATGTTAACTTTTTTGTTGTTGTTATATTATACAAAGATTTTTTTTTTCATGTAATGCTTCTTGTATTTTTCTCTATTGTTTTCCTGCAGTTGTTTTCCATTACTGTCTAGCGACACCTCTTGATCTGCTAATGTCTACTTTATTGTAATATTCTCATAACAGAGCATGCATGCATGTGCCATGTTACAAAGTTAATTTTGTTGCTGGCCATAATTAACTATACCATGATATGATTAGACACTGTTTTTTTAACATATGAAGAGAAGGTCTGGACTCAAGAACTTGGTAACCACTAGCAAGACTGGTGGAAAGAGATCAAGGAGAAATTAAAGATGGCTTAGTTATCAGCGGAGATAAGATCCTGATCTGTAATTCTGCTGACTGTGTGAGACGACAAAACATGATAGCTTAAACTTACCAGCAGGACACATGAAAAGGATAACATGCCTCTCATCAAGCATTCATTAGTTAGTCCACAGATAGCATGCTCCTCTGGCTCTCTTCTATGACACACAATTAATACATTAACTCATTACATCCCAGTTTCTATCTTAAATAATTTTTTTCAAAAGCCCTGTGTTATTTTTTAAACACTTTTTTTAACCTTAAATTTTGGCCTCTTTAAAATGTAAAGTCTCAAGAGAGTTAAATTAATTACTGGCTGGTGATGAAAAAATTACTGACAATTTAGGTCACAAATAATTAGTCGGACTATAATTAGAGATGAACAAGATGAACAGATTTACATGGATGTGATCAGCACTAACAAAGCAGAAGAAAGAATTCTAGTTTGGGAACTATGTCTTTTGATTCTCATGTTGTTTAGAGCATCCTCCTATCTCTATGTCTTTCCTGTACTTCTATGTTTCTTAATACTTGTAAATGTATTTACCATACTATTACATGAGAACACAAGCATGTGTGAAGTATTGGTTTTGTTTTCTACCACTAAATATTGTTTCCACCTTTCTGTCTTTCCCGATGATAGTGTTTCACTGGGCTATAGGGAGGCACGAGAATCACAACCCATGGGGATGGTCAAAAAAATTTCAAGACCAGTTAAAGCCAAGGATGAAGTTCTCTCTCTCCATAGCACAAAGCCTGGACAGTACCGCAGAGACAAATCAAAGGAAACTATCAAAAACTAACAACTATCACTAAATTGTAAGGGAAAAAAGACAGGTTGTCCTTTTTTTTTAAAACCACTGCCGTAACATAATTTTTCAAACAAGACAAGAATGTGACCTGGCCACCGGATAGCTAAACAACTGTTTTATTAAATGCCACAACTCAAATTATCATTGTGGTATGCACAATCCTGTTGGAGAGCATGCTTTCTTAGATTAAAGATTTCATTTGGTTACTACACATGATATAATTAACTTCAACAATGGCTTGTCTGCTGGCATGCAGAGGGTGCTCCGAACATAAGTGGAACACTTGTGATTTACTGCTTAAGTTTGCATCACCACTAAACAGTGTCAACAGCGATTCACTGCTTAAGTTTGCATCACCCTTAAACAGCGCCAACAACGATTCACTTATTAAGTTTGCATCACCCTCAAACAGTTAATATTTTAAGTTTAGTGTTATTTTTAAGTTTAGCGTTATTTTTAAGTTTAGTGTTAATTTAATTTTCTTTATGCATCAGCCGAGAATAAATAACCACTGCTGCGATATGAGGAATATTCATAAGACTAGATTAGGTGCAGACCTGATTAGAAGAACTCACTAGGGAACCAAGAAATGATTATTCATATCAGAAATCTCTTTTGTCCATTGTATAAGAATCTAAGCAAGAAAAATTGGCAGGGATAAACAACAGAAATTTGCCACATCCGAGATCGCCTTTGGTGGTCTGTACCGTATCACTGTTTTGTTTCACCAAGTAATTTATTGTCAATTTTCTCCTCTGCTATCCTATAAATCTGTCACTGGGCACTGAGGGATGCCACAATGAACGTACTTCTAGGTGACGTCATTGAAAACTGAATGTTATGGTCTGGGAGGAAAGCTCTGACATATAGGCAGAGCATTGCTCTTATCATGTGGAAGCTTCTGTAGGATACTTTGTTCCGGAAGAACTGGTCTAAATAAGGCAGGCTGGGAGAAGGATCATGCTGCATCAGCAACACAGGATCTCCACAATACTAACAGCTTTGTGCTATAAAAGAGACGGAACTTTTAATCCCTGTGATTCCAATGTCTTGTTACAGTACAATATAACACTATTATCTAGAAAAGACAGAAAGGTGCCAAAAAAACAAGGTCAGGTCTTCCAATGCTTTCTGATATTACCACAATGTATAATTGTGGCAAAGTCCTTGTCAACAGTCCAGGGTTTGTTTGATCTGTCCCTATGCTGCATATCTTCAAATGTTCTCTGGACAATGTTAAACAGAAAGTTATTAACTGAACAGGTATTAATAGGCACTTGTATGACAATAGCATTTGATCATAAAATAGGATCTTGAATTCATCTGAGCCGGCCAAGTATGAGAATCATGACTGTGAGATGTAAAAACAAATCAAAGCTATGGTTATACATAAGATTTAAAAAAAAAAAAAATCTTTACTAAATCCAAGTTTAGTGTTTATAATTTATTGTAATTAAATAATCATAGCACTTGTGCACATATATGATGGAATGATGACATATAATCACACACATCCGAACAAAAATGAATGAGATTATAATATGATTAAATATAAAGCAAACTGTACATAAACACAACTACTAATTAATGTAAGAAACAGTAAACGACCCGCTTTAGGTCGTGCATTAGGCATATGATGGTGGACGCATACTAGTATAGACTAATCATCACTCAATTGGTGATGAGGTCAACATCAACCCAGTAGCTTTTACTTCCCATGATATTTCCTTGTACCCATTTTAGACAATGTTGACATTGTAACCAAGGTCATTTATGAAGAAAACATCCACCCTGATGCGGACCTGAAAGCTGAATCTTTAGGACAGTATGCGAGAGTCTAATCAGTAAATATATCCAAGTATAGATAGATGTAGTATCAAGAATATAAAAATCAGCTGATGACAAGGTAAACAAATGAACCTTGCAGTTTTTTCTTTATCTGTGTTCTTTCTCAAACTTCAGTTCCACTGTTGATGAAAGCCTTTATTTTACTACACAACTGTTACTGAGTTTCTAGAAATATCTTCTGAGAGTTCTGTATTAAAACTACTGAAACATGTAAACTAAGCTCCCCCATTGCATTTGACTGTACATCTGTACATATTCACAATTGTTAATGATTTCCACCCTGAGTTTGCTAAACAAATGATTCTAGCTAGCAATGGCAACAATTTTAGCTGATACAGAAGGCAGTGTGTCACTGCCACACACAGTTTCAAGAGTAATGCAACTTGATAGACTTCATGTATAAGATAGAGTACAGAACATGCACCAACAAAAAATCAGTACACATCATTACAGAGATAAGCAAAGAAGAAATGGCAGACAGAGGAGAATAAACTAATATACATGTACCGTTTATCTGTACTTTGTAGGTTTTTAAATGTTTTTTTCAAAAATGCAACTTGTATATTTAAACTGCAAGTTTTACTGTTTATTTAAAAAAAAAATGTCACATAGATGTTACCCCTTTTACGCCGTGATTGCTTAAAAAAAATGGCTCTTGAACCCATGGAAATTACTAGGGAAAATCCTTTTAAAAAAAAAAACATATTAAACAGGTAACTAATTCCTGTTGTGAAAATGTACATTATGAATTTTTTAAATTTTACTGAGAAGTTGGAACTATGACTGCCTGATTACTAGATAACTAATAGACTGAACTATAATTAATAGAAAACCTTTATAAGTTTAAATTAAACAAAATGGTGTCTGAATGAAAACTGTAATAGAGAAACAAATAGAAGCAATGTACAGTGAACAGTAACAAATTATAGTGTTTACTTCATTTTGGGTCTTTGTAATTTAACAATGCAATCAGTGCTTGCATTTCAGTGCTGGCTAAGCACTGTTAATTTCTATGAATGAAACATATTAGGAATCTAAACTTAAACAATGAAACATCTAGAACCAGATATGTGTCCCTGAAAGTGCCAAAAGAACAGTGTGTATATGTGTACACATTATATGAGTATGTAAAATGAAGTTTGGTCAAAGGAAACCTCATTAATGCCTCATTAAAAAGAAGAGTTCCACGAATGTACACAAAAAGTGCAACCATTACAAATCCATCTTTACTATCACCTTCATATAATGCCCTTCCCTAGTCTCCATCACTTCAATCTATAATATTTTTGTTTATAAACTTCCTTCCTTCTCTCTGACTTCACATCATCAATTAGCATTCACTCATATCCCGTCTAAAGCCATTAGTTTTGAAGGAAAGTGATTTCCTGCCTTATGCTCATCTGTTACAGCTATAAATACAACGCTTGACCACCACCTATATTCATTCTTGACTCTCGAGATGTCTGGTGACTTCAAATACATATTTAAAAAAAAAAAAATAAGTTGCCTATACTTTTATAGTGCCGATTGGTCTGTAAAAATATGGGACACTCTTCCTATATACCGATGCGCCTAAGGCGTAAAAAGGGATCTTTACTTTTTTTTTAAAGTTGAAAATTCTGGTTTTTCATTTATTATGGACTTTGACTCTTCCGAGAACTTGAGTTTTGCATGCACATACGTTTTTTAAAGATCTGCCTTACTGATGTGCTTACCTTGGCTCTCACTCCGATTCTGAAGAAATCGCTTCTAATTAGTCAGGATGGTTAAGGAGGAGTGGGCCGATTCTGATTTTTCCACAGAATGGGACGCTGGAACCCACAAGGGGAAGTTACTGATACTAAATGAGCTAACATTTCAATAATATATATTTTAATACTATCATTTCCCTTATTTACAGAATAAGCTATTTTGTCATTCATCCCTCATTTCTAGAATACTGACTGTAAAAAAAAAAGTGAAACTTGTTAATACAGATACTGTAGTAATGAATAAAAAGGAAAAGATACAAATACAATACAGTCTCATGTAATTAGGTTGAATGACATGAATTTAATAAGAAGGGTCGGGAATAGGAATGTGGGCCAAAAAATATTTACAGCGAATGACAGATTCTCAAAACATAACATCCACTTTCTGATGCTGCAATATAAAAATCTTGTTTTAGCCCATTAGTTCTGTCTGTTTCCTACTTTATAAATCAAGCTGAATAAAAGTTAAAATATTAAGTTACACAATCAATAATAGTTCTTTAATATCATCTACATTCTATTTAAACATACAACAGAATAGGAAATTATGTATGACGTTTTTCATTTCAAGAATGGGGAAAGGGCAAACCCTAGAAAGAAAAGAAAAAAGTTTGAAAAAAGAAACTTGAAACAGTCGGTCAGCAAATGTGAATCCTGTCTCTGCACTGGTGATGCTTCTCATTCTAAAGAAGAAATCATGCAAAGGAATTCTGAAAACAGTGCTCAGAAAGAAAAGAACCTTCATTAACATTAAACAGTGTCATATATCAAATGTGATCGTGTTGGCAGCAAAACATCTTGTAAACTGTGTTCAGCCATTAATGGGTTGTTTTTTTTTTAAAACTGTGTTCCACTTCCATGGTGAAGGTAGGCTAGAGTCTACCCTTTGCTGCTGTCTTTGGAAATATTAGGTAGTGAGGACCCAATCTCTTCCCATGGCACAGTTGTACCATCATCTAAAAACCACGAGAACAGTTTTCAATAAACAATTCAGTGTTTAAATGCAGCCCAGTACTTGAGGATCTTTAACATTTCATAATTTCTTATCTTCTCTCATCTCAATATGTTGAGTGACCTTAATAATCTCATTTCAGTTGTAATTGTCCTTTGTTTCATCTCTGTCTTGTCCAAGTCTGGCACTGGCAACATAAAGCTGGCAGAGAGTCATCAATAATCAACAACAACAAATCCAACACACTGAGATTATCTGGTTCAGCTGGTAGAATGAATACAGACAAAGAAGTTACTGTGTGTCCATCATTGTGGAAGACAACCATACTGTCACCTGGAACTAACAGAGTAAGTCTGCAGCTCAATGTTAGACCTATCAGAGCCTGACAGTGTCTGTAGCAGAGAAGTGGAATTCAGGCCATCAATCAGACTGTAGTATCTAGACTTTGATTGTGTGTATGAAACACTTTGGTGTCACCATCTTTGGTATAAACTGACAATAAAGCTACACTGAATAAAGGTACAAGACAAAGAAGGTGTCCACAAACAGGTGTCTCACTAGGTCTGATAGCATGGAATGCTGTAGACTGGTGTGATATTGTCAGGATTAGAATGAAATAGAAACAGGTTGTGTTTGTATCAAATACTTTTACAGGCCTGGGAAGAAACAAGAAGAAATGTAAGCTGAATCTAAAAAAGCAGAACACAAAACTATTGTAAAAGTAAGTAATTTAATAATTCCATTTTCTGTCCATCCTGCGAATGATGGCAGGAATATCTTAACTAATTTTCTGGAGGGTTCTAAGTCACTAAAGATACCTGGCTACTGATTTTTAAATAAATTCATTTATATGGATCTTTTCCCAAACATTTCTTAGGCAACACTACTAATCTGCCTACCTGTATCAATGAAATAGTTGTGTTATAATGTACAATCTCATGGCAAAACTTATTTCCAGAATTCTGTGTGCAGAATTCAGTAACAAACAACTATAAAATGTTAACAAATATACAACAGTTTTCATCACATAAAATCAACAGTCCTCCCTCCATATGATACAACCCTGCTGATAGTATCTTCTGCCTCATCCTGTTTACAGTATCACCTGCCTTATCTGCTGTAACATTCAGCCTCTTCTATTGTAATATCACTACACTAATGTTATTGATTTAATCTGGGCACACAATGTTAGAGAGCAGACAACTGTTTACTACAAGAGACTGTGCTATCTAAATATATCGGCTGCAGTTATGGCATCAAAAATAGATTTGTCGTGTGTCTGTAGTTAACATCTCCACTGGACAGTATGGGCATTTGAACCTGACAAAATAAAGTATAGAACATATTACTCACAAGATTTCACCCATTTAATTGTCTGCTATAAGAAATGATTGCATGACAACATACCTATGCTAACATGATAAAGGGAGATAGGGGCTAATTTTCATGCATTTCCTTGAGAGCTGTTGCTAGATACTCACCTGCCAGTCCAAAAGTCTTAGGTTTGAAAAAACTAATTTAAAAAAATGTCTGGCTCTGAGGTCAACCCAGCTTAAAATGGGTATCAGGTAATGTCAGGGGAAGTAAAGGTGGATGGCATGATGCTGAGCACATACTGAGGGCTGATCGGCCTATCAAAAAATGTTTCCAGCATCATATGCTTGATGCACCACTGGCATGAAAAGAGTTCTTTATTACTTTTTGTTTTTACTGTTCCATTTTGTTGACCAGATGATATCTAAAGGTCATGTGAACAGTAAGCCTACTGCATGTCTTAGCAATAAGTCAACTGTCTAGCACCCATTTAATGACACTGGGTTGTTCATTGCAGCTCCTATATCGTCTTCTTTTATACTCCTCTTGGAAATATCAAAGGTCACAAGTGTAAATATTTGCAATTATTCTGCACCAAAATGAGCTCTGACAGAAGTAATCTCTGTGTTCATTACTGATATAATGAGAATTATTATACCTCAGGAAACATCATCGGAGCTGAACCTGATGTCAAACAATTAAGACAATGATAGTTTAACAATGTGGTGGTACACTGCAACAAAATTAATCTGTTCCATGACTGAGCTCATATAGTGAAAAACTATTTTTGTCACTAAAACTAATGTGAATAATTTTAGTTCTTCACAGCCCACCAAAAATGACCCTATTAGTTTCAAAATGGCTTTTTCTGTTTCTGTAAAGAGGACAAATGTGCGGACCTGTTTTGTTTTTGTCTTTGCCAGCAGTGGAAAATTGATATTTTAAACACGATGCTACAACAATCCATTATCATCAAGTGCCTTGCTGGCTGGTTCAAGTCATCCTTCGGCAATGTTAATGTGACCTAATCTATTTAAAAGGTATCAAGCGGCTGTCGGGTAACGCAGAGAGTTCTCGTCTCTCTAGCTGATATCCTGAATTTCACCTCGTATTCTAGGGCAAACAAATTGGCAAGCCTGACCTCATATGCTAAAAAACTCCATATCCATGTGCACTATTATCCTGAGATTCCACTGTATATTGCAGAATCAGGTATTTCTTTTTCTGGCAAGAAGTTTAGTATACAATACCAGCAAAAATTTTTTTTTTTTTTTTAGAAATTGTGCACCCTTTCCCAGCTAGAAACACAAGCTAGTTCAGTTGCAATTAAGTACATTTAGTAATGGAAGTTAGTACACAGGAAATGAATAAAGATTAACTCTGAACTTGTAGAAAACAATGAGAAATGTCAAAAATGACCAGACTTATGAGTTATAATCCACTGATAACTGATGCAACCCTATTCCAGAACTACCCTATACAGATGACACAGACCTTCCTTCAAACAATGTAAAGGGAAGAGAATTTAATGTCTTTCCAAAACATACTCTTGAATTAAAAGAAAACAAAAATAAATAATGAAGAAATTTAAAATGTCATAAACTTTGAAAAACTAGGCTCCAAAATAAATAGCAATGGAGACTGACATAAATCAAAAAGAGGATGGCCTCAGCAATACAAATATTTAAAGAGCATTACAATTCTATGGTTAAGAGCCAGCAAGAAAATCACAGTAAAAGTTTTGACAGCATGCATCTTTCCTGTAGCAACATACGAATGTGAGTCATGGACTATCTCCCAGCCTTTAAGGAAGAAAATATGGGCTTCTGAGCTGAAGTGCTATAGAAAGATTCTCAAAATATCATGGACAAAGAAGAGAAGAAATACTGACATTCCAAAAGATCTGAACATCAATGAAGATTGGCAATTCAACAGCATCTTATCTTGGAAGCTGAAATATTTCAGTTATATCAAATGCCATGTCAGACTAGAAAAAATAATGGCAGAAGGCATGGTACCAGGAAGAAGGGGGAGGGGCTGACCAGCCTGAAGATGGGCACAGGATATAAGTGACAGCTTGAATATGAAAGCTCATGAGGTGGGAGAGGGTGAGAGACTTAGTTTCCTTCTCGCAGGCCGTGATGAGAGCGACATTCTGCAAAAGACCTGATACATGTTGATGATCACTCATCTGTTTTCAGCATGATTCTTTATGTTACTGACACTTAGTCAGCTTACTCATACCAAGACAAAAAGGCTTAAGAGGTTTCACATGTTATGCTTTCGAAGAATACTTAGCACTGAGTGGCAAAGACAAAACTACAAAAACTGAGGTACTGAAAAAAAAGTAGATGTTAAGAAAGTTTCCTCAATGCTCAGTTTTTGAAGGCTCAGATGATTAAGACACACTTGGAGAATGTAGAGTTCCGAAGTAAGCTATTGTTAAATTCAATCCTTATGTCCAGATCAACCTGTCTGAACTACAAATCAAATTTATGTTTTTCAAGTTATTAGAAAACTTATTAACTTTCCAGTTTTTAGTCACAGATTTATATTATTGCTTTACTTTTATTACTCATGTTGTTAAGTTATCTACTGGTTCTATTCCAGTTTAATCATCATCAAGTGCCTTGCCGAATGGCATAGGTGATCACGATTCTTCACAATCTGCAATCTGCAAATGCATGTATCAGTTCGTGTTTTGACACCCCCTATGCCATGACAAAAGGCTGTCAAGAACTTTCTCTGTTTCTCTCTCCACAAATCTTTCCAGTGGTTTCTATAGTCCCTCTTCCCATAAAATGACCAAACAATTATAACTGTCTCTTTCTGATGTTGGTGATAAGTTGTCTTTGAGCACCTGCCTCTTTCCAAACATCTGGGTTGCTCTTCTTAGCTGTCCAAGGAATTCTAAGTTTTCTTCTGTAAAACCACATCTCTGAGGTCTCAAAATTTAGTTCGGTTTGTTTATTAATTGTCCAGGATTCACAGCCGTATTATTCCAGCCTATGTGGGAAGAATTACTGAGGTATTTACATCTCTTAATAGAGCAATTTATTTTTTTGCTTGATATGGTTAAATTCAATCTTGTAACTGACCATGACCATCTTTTCTTAATATGTTAACAACAGAAGTTAGCAATATTGCATGTATGCAGTACTGTATATTTAGCCTCACTGATTTGCAATATTGCATTATGAGTTTGCAATAGTACATCTAGACATTCTAGTTATATTGTTCTCAGGTCTTCTCAGCGTGTGTCCTTTCCAACACCAGCCTCTTTCTTCTCCTCTTGGTCCACTAAAACTTGTTTAGTTCCCTCCCAAAGCTCTACATTAGTGATTCTATCATACCGTTTAATTTCCTATATTCTCAGCAGGCACCAGTCAATTAATCTTTGTAGTTTATTATTAACCGCCTTAGTTGTTCTCCATGTTTCCGCTCCATACAACTAGAATGTCTCTGGGGCACAGAAATAAAGGAAGACCAAAAAAAAACACATGTAGAAGGGAGCTACAGTGCGAAGATAAAAATACAGGGAAGATATGGGAAGAGCTGCATGCAGCAGCCAAGGACAGAACGACTTGGTATGAGCTGGTTGAGGGCCTAAGCTCCAATGGGGGTTAGAAAGGCAGAAGAAAAAGAATAGTGCATCAGTTAAAATATTCTAGTAACAGTGGCTTTGTCACTGATACTTTTACATCTTGTGCTGGCTTCAGTTAACAACTGACATCACAGCACTCTGGACATTCATCTGAGCACTCCATCTTTACCATCATCAGCAGTGAGCATGGAGTTCCAGTACTGCTGGTGCCAGTAGCAGTGTGTCAATCTTGCCTTTCCTCTGAGTGCTTCAGCACTGTTCCTTTGCACTAAGAGTGCACTGACCACATCTTGACATATCATGCACCAATTCACTACAAGTGGTTTAAAACCAGCCAATCTGTCTGCCTGTTTACTTCCCAACACACCTGCATATCCTAAAGAAAATTTCCAAAGAAGGCATGTTAGCCATAACCTTTGAAGCGATTCTTGCCATAATACTTTTTGTACTGTAGAAAAGTAATGTAAACTCTTGCAAGACAGGAAATAATATATTTTTCCTGTCTTTACCACTTCTCAGGGCAGGGACAGGCAAATTTTGAGCAATCTCAGGGAAACTGGCCTTGATTCACTTCACTTCTACTGCCATTTTCATTTTCTAACACACTTGTGTACTTACCTGTTACTACTTCCAACAACAAGTTTATGCAAGGCATCTTTCGAGATAACATGACCACAAACAAGCCTCATAGGAGGGTTCTGCTCTGTACTCTGCTGTCGTAGAATGGGACAAGCAAAGATGGAGTGAAACCTGTAGTCTTGGCCCAGGTCGATTTCAACCTATAAATTTCAAACAATGTTCAACGTTACTTCATACAAAATACTTGTAACTAGTAAAATTTATACCCTAATCAAAGTGACAAAATGTTAAAACAAATAGGGTATGTCAACATCATGTGCCATGTGGATGGTAAAGGCACAATACCAAGCATGATCAAGGCAGGGTTCTTGTTCAGCTAAAAAGGTATGGCCAAGTCATTCTTTTTCAGATCTAACCAGCAAGTAGTCACCAAGTTTTTGAGTATTTCTTTGCAAAACATGTCATTGAAAGGAGTAAATATTCCAAATTAAACATTGCAGAAAAATGATGAAAATAAAGACACACTATTCTTGAAGACAAATTAAGTATCAAAGCTAATTCCCTACTACATAGCAGTAAATATTACACATTGAAAGATACTGTATTCTGAAATGACTAAACGAAAATATGACAGGGGGTGCCATACAAAAATGGGTTAAGGACATCACAGTGTACACGAGACTATAGTTAGTGTGATGCACTGAAAATAAATGCAGTGGAGACAATGTTCTGGATACAATATGTGATAAGGAAAACATGCAATAGGCATTTGAAATAAAATGTCAGACAATCAGAAAAGTTATAACCGTCAGAAAGGTTATAATAGTTTACAAAGATACAACTTTGAAAAAAAAAGTTTCTAAACTACACATGAAAAGTACAAATATTTCATAAAACCAACAAAGTAAACATTTCCATGCTCAATGATATTCTGAACAAGTCATCCTGTACCTGCCACATGTAACAGACAGATGTCCTGAGTTTACTGTTTTCTCAAGTCTCCTTGGTCATGCCCAACTGGCATAAATATCATGTGAAATGTTATATGTAAAAACAACTTATGATGCAATGGACAACAGAGGGGGCAAATCAGGAGGAGAACAAAGATAACGGAGAACATTATTGCATACAGTTTAGGAGCTGAGCTTCTGAGAAGAAGCACATGAAATAATGTGAGGCCAACAGTAGTCTTGACAACAAGACTTTTCTACAAGCAAGCAGGTCTTGCTAGTCACACTTGCAGAGACCATGGGCTGTGATTGCATAACAATATCATCTGGAAAGACAGGAAAATGCCAGCTAAGTAAAACTATCAAGTCTAAAACAAATTTGATTAGCTGCATGAGTTACAAAACAAGTAGTCCAACAGTAGTGACTGCTGAGTTGGGCTGTGATGTGTCAGGTCTTCATATATTCTAAGCCGCAACATGCCAGGTGGGACTGCCAGTGTCCTGCCTCATCGCCTCTCCTTCCTAGACCATTCTGAAAGTGACTGGTACCCAATGTTACTAGTCTGGTTAAGGCCCAGAGCTGTACTGATGGGAACAAATAATCCTGCCTCTGCTGGGGATTGAAACTGGCCTGTAGCACCAACCGCTACACCGCCAGGATTCCATGAGACACATACATGTTTATGTACAAGTTTCCTGACAACAGGATTATAAGAATCATTTGTGTGACTTACCGGTAGTTCCTCCTTGCTGCTCCAGACACCGGCAACCTGCCTTGACTGCATCACTTGTCTGATAGACAACAATGGTGGCAAAGCTCTGCACCCTGCATTGATTCTACCAGACAACAAATATTACACATGTACATTTCTGTGTGCTGCTTCTGGCCATGAAACAAAGATGCATGATTCCTTCAATCTTTACTGAAAATGTTATTTATCATTATTATAAATGCCTTTGGTTTCTTTATATCAAAGTTGCAAGTGTTTCCATCATCACTAAGCAGCAGGTCCTTTAGAGAACGTCAGTCTCATCACATCCCGAATGCAAGAAACCTGGTCCCTTGATGGCTGTCTGGCCTCAAGCATTATCTTGTCCAAGGTGTCTTTTATGCCCATCTTCATACTGGTCAGCCCCTGCCTCTCTCACCGGTTACTATGTCTTAACATACTGCTCTTTCAACAAACAAAACGGTGACATCTGATGAGGATAAATTAGTCAATTTCCAAGACAAGATGGGTGTTTAGAAACCTTTTGGATTGCCAGGGCAAGTGAGTGTTCTGTGCTGTGCTACTCTTGCTAACAGCAAAATAAACATAATGATAATCTTTATAATTATGCTGCATATTTCCATTATAGCCAACAATTAACAATAATTCTTCTTACAGTCATGTTGTGTGTCACTGGTAATGATATGTCTGTTAACAGTCTTTTTTACCTGTCTTGTTTACTGTCAATCATTTCTTACATAGTTCTTCCATGTTATGATGCCCAATAGTCTAACATCTCTCTTGGTCTCCCTTTTGCCTCTCTTCCCCTCCAACTTTCCTATTGTCAAAATATACACTAATTTTCACAAGGAAGGTGGACTATCTACTTCAGATGTGGATCATTTTTTTTTAGCTGATTTATCTCTGGACATTATTTTTCTGTTTATGTGTCTAAGCTAGTGACATCAATCTTCTTTTTAAAACCATAGCTCTGCAGATTCCACATAATGTTTCATTAATCAGCTAACTGTCAGCTAAGCATGTTGTAAATGGTGACTAATTAGGGGTTTTTCCCTTCAAATTCAAAGTGCACCTTTCTCATAGGCAAGGAATCAACAGTCAGAAAAGTGAAACCTATATGCATGAAAGAAGTGGACAAACAACTAGAATTTTCCATTGGAATTTACAGCCGGTGAACACTAAGAAGAAAAAAAAACTGATCTGAAAAATTCATTCAAAAAAAAAATATGTGCAGAACCATCAGCACCACTATATGTATCTGCTGAAAGAAACAGAGCACATCTAGGCATTTCTCAAACGTTAGGCCAAGGTCATTCATTTTGAGTCAATGGATAATTTTTCAACTCATTAAACTTGTTATAAACAGTTTTTAAAAAAAACCACACACACACACACAGACAGGACAGACAGACAGACAGAAAGAGAGAGAGACCATACAGACAGAGAGACAGACAGAGTGTGAAAGCGCGCAAGCACCCCCTCCCCACCCCGCACGCACATGCACACGCACAAAGACAGTGCATGGAACCTACCCAACACTGAGGGGGCTCTCCACTGACAGGCCTAGCAAACTGCAAGCATCTCTAGTAAAGATATCACAGATTTCTGCCCAGCTGGAAGCCTCAAACAGAAAAGAATATGTTGAGTTTTCTATTCCCTGCTTGAGGTACAACAGGGAGCCCATCAACAGCTGCATATCTGTCAGGAAAACAATCACAATCATCCTGTCAGTGAAACTATCACAATCATGCTGTCAGTGAAACTATCACAATCAGGTGATAAATATTATTTGACTTTCAGTATATTTGTAAAACACACTTGGTAGGGAGAAAACAGAACACTTTGTGCAATTAGTTTTTAGTTACTATTACATGTAAGGTATCAATGAAGGAACCTTCCAGATCAGTGGTCTCCAAAGAGGGGGGCGCGGGAAGTTTCAAGTAATTTTGAAAGTGAGTGCATTTGTACTTGTAATAATTGGTTATACTAGATTTTGTTTTAGTCTAATTATAAATAAATTATTTGTTTAAAAAAAACTATTTATTAAACAAAACAATGAAATTTTTGTTTTCAGGAGCAGTTTGTACTGTTAAAGATCTAATCTAATTAATATGATAACACATGCATTTAATTATAGGTTAAAAAACACATTCTGACCGAAACATATCTCCATACTTCTGTTTCTCTTGTTGTGGAATCTACTGACCTCCTTTTAATAATATTTTGTTATGTTTGGGAGGAGGCATGGAGGTCTTCACATATAATCAAAGGGGGCATGGGTAAGGGGGGTGGTCCTTGCCAAATGCTCAAGGTAGTGTGGGTTCTTGTCATAGACTCAAGGAGGAAGAAGGGGCGCAACATGAAAAAAAGTGGAAGACTGTTCTAGATCATTATCTAAACATAGATTAACAATTTTATTTCCGGCCTCTGGAATCACTTTAATTACCATATTTCATGACCATTTTCACTGCAACGTAAAATATCAATTAGTGAAACAATCTCTTTCTGAAGATCATACTATAATATTTTACGCTCAGAGAATGAACAGCAGTGGCAGACAGCCAAAGTTTGCATACCTGAGTATCATTGATCCCAAAGTGTGAATGTCTGACATTTAGAGATTCAAATGTGTATATGCCAGAGTCTCAAGATACCAATGTGAGAAAATAATCTTTTATCCTTACACTAACTAGACATGTAGCAGTGAAAACCAGCACCAGCACATTCTCATTCTGCCGAGGCCAGTTAACAGGTCTAGTGAAACTAGAGGGCAGCAGCAGTGATATCATATTACCCCTCCCTCTTCAGTTTCAACAAAAAGTGGAATAAGATGAGGTAAACATAAACTGGAAGTAACTCTTCTCAAATCCCTTGTAATGACGGTAGTCAAATGTGATGAGACAGAAGGTACCCCCAGCAGCATAACTACATGGCTGTGCCACTCATCAGCATATAATGGCAGTCAAAACTACATTTCAACTGTACCCTAGCTGTGTGCAGGAACAGACAAAAACAACTAAACCTCCAGAGGTTTACTCTACTCACAGCTCCACAACAGATGACAACTATAGTGCCCACAGATTGCGGATTGCATTTGGAATGTTTTTTTCGACTGTGACCATCATGTTGGTGTGAATTGTAGATTCAGAAAATGACGCAATGCCTGTCGTGCAGTGTTGTGAAACCCGTATGTGATTAAAATTGATCGCGTGGGCAACTGCTGATCAGTTGGCGACGTCTGCTACCATCAATGATGAACTGCAATTCTAATACTGTGATAAACATTCTGTGTATTTTTCGTTAGCACAGGAGTGGAGCAAAGATGGGGTGACCCATTTGCTATGAAGCTGAAACTAAGACTACCAGACCAGACCAGTGCCCAGAGACGTACAAATGTGTCTAGACAGACATTAGTAGATGAAAGAACACCATCATATTCAACAGAAATGATTCAGGTACAAAACATTGAAAATAACAAACAAATAGAGCAAACACACAGAAATACCTTTTGTGTGTAGCTCAGCAAATGGTGCCAGTTTACGAGCATAATCCAAAATCTCAGACTGTTTAACTGCCCCATATCTGATGAGCTCAATAAATCTGAGTCTGTGAAGTTTGAAGTCCAGGGGAGAGTTTCTTTTGTTTAATTCTTCTTTATTTCTCTCAGCCCATCTGTGGAATATACAGCAATCAAGTATGTCCTTGATTTTTATTTCTGCATACAAAACATTCAATCTGCCAGTATGTTTGATACAGACAAATGTGATCCTTTAGTGTCTAAAACATAACCACTGCCGCCCATGAAGCAATGGATCACAAACTGTTCCTCCCCATGACGCTTAACGTAGAAGTAGAAATTGATGATGATGATGAATGTCTGAAACATTACTTTAACATAAGAATGTTTCCAAGTCACAAAATGTTTCTGGTGTGTCAAGTGGTCATTCACTGCACCTAGGTTCATTTCCAATCGTCTCAACACTTTCCTGCCACTGGATCAAGATGGACTCAGGCATGAGAGTGAGGTTGACGAATTGCGCAACTCTTCCTCACTTAAATCCAAGTGCTTGCGCAAGTCACTTTCATCCAATTATCACTTTAGATGAAAGTGGTGTTTATCACTCGTGATAGACAAACAACAAAAAGTATTTAATAATTAGACTGGAGACTAGATCTCTGCCTCACTGTCAAACATTCATGTAATGCAACATAGTAAGGTAAAAAGTAAAGGTCATTTTTCCACATCTTTAGGCGTACAGGGCATATAGGGCTAGACCTATATTTTTTATAGACCAATCGGCACAAGATAATTGAATGTGGTCAGCATCATGCCGGCAGCCTTGACTTCCCGGGACTGCATCCGATACCCACTCAAGGCGGGGTCGACCTGGGAATCAAGGCCATTTTTTTTTTTTAAAGTCCAGCTCCGCCGCCAGGGAGCAAAGCCTTGACCTTCTGATCCACAAACAAGCGTCTAGCACTACGCCATGACGACTCCCATGTAATGCAAGATGCATATCACAAACATCATTATGGTGGTAAGCATTAGTCTGCATTCCTGTATATACAGCTGTAAGGATCCCGATAAAGGCTCAATTAAGGTGCCTAGGTAAATATCTAAAGCCAAGATTACATGCCTGTATGAATGTTCAGATGTGTACAGTGAAAATGTGTTGAACGAGAATGTTTTGAGGATGAACAGGAATAATGCAGAACCACATGCTTGATGACAGCTGATAGCGGGAAGAGAGAGAAACAGTATGTAGTATTACTAACACAGTCTGTATCTGTATTTTTCTACTGTCATCTATTAAAATGTAAGTACTTGGCTGTCAATATCAATTTATTGCGGTCTTGTGAACCCATGGACCTGTTTGGAGAGGTGTGATGATAGTCCTTGCTAATAATCTTTAAAAGGTGAGTTGATCTCAGGCCCATCTGTGGGCTACCCCTCAACAGCACAGTGAGCTTAGACTTGATGCCAAGCAGGTACCCTATCCTATGATACTGATTTACTACTATTGTGTTGTAATCGCTTCATTCTTAGTTAGTATCAAAGATATTTATTTCCGATGCTCCTTTTATTTTATCTCCATGCAGACATTTTGCATGCTTGATGACGGCTGACAGTAGGGAGAGAGAGAGAGAGAGAGTATGCTGTTGATGTAGTAGTGTTTCCATAGCTGAATCAAAAGTTTTAAAACTAGTGATTGCTTCTATTATACACATGAAATTCTAAATTCCACACTTAATATTACTCGAATTAGGTTTAGCATAGACATTGTCTATCAGAAAATAATGATTATAATTAGGGCTGTACCGAATAGTGATTTTCACTATTCGGCCGAATACGAATAGCAGGACCAACTATTCGACCGAATACGAATAGTGCATTATCATCATGTGCCTTGCCGACTGGCATGGGTGATTATGCCTCTTCACAATCTGCGATCTCCTGCAGCATGTATTAGTTCGTGTGCTGACACACCTCCATGCCATTCAAGACTGTCAAGAATCTTATCTCGTTGTCTTCCTCTATCCCTCCTTCCTTCTCGTTCTATTTTCCCTCTTCTCATAACATGGCCGAAAAATGATGACTGTCTCCTTCTATGTCTGTGATTAGTTGTCTTTGGGCTCCCGCCTCTTCCAAAACCTCTTGGTTGCTTTTTTTGTGTGGATGTCCAAGGTATTTTAAGCATTGTTCTGTAAAACCACATCTCTGAGGCCTCAAGAAATTGTTTAGCCTGCCTACTGATTGTCCAGGACTCACAGCCATGTTAAAACTGGATGTATGCAGTAAGCAAGAATTTTTTTTCTAACCTTCAATGACAAAGATATATTGCATGAGATGTTCTTCATTTTATAAAATGCAGTTTTTGCCTCTTCTATTCTGTTTCTTTTCTCAGTAATGCATCTTCCATCTGATGTTATCCATGTGCCCAGATACTTAAATTTGTGTACTTGTCCCAAAATAACACTACTGACTTTTATTACACATTTAGGAATAATTATTTTCTTTGATTTCACCATTACTTCTGTCTTCCCACTATTAAAACTGAGGCCCATTCTTCCACTTTCGAATGGTGTATAGTGTATAAAATAGATCTAAAAAAACTTTCATAATGTCAAATCTAGGCTGAAATTTTACTTCACAAAACGTAGTACAGAATAGAAAACATTTTAAAACATGTTATGTTTTGCATCCTTCAGTCAGTCAGTTTGTGGTAACTAATACCTAGGAATGAAAGTATTCTTAGTTTTATAACAAGTAACTAAACTTGTAAATTTGTCACTGACAGCTTAGTTAATGCATGCAAAAAGCGACTTAGGCAACAGCAACTATCGCAGTGAATGTAGAAACGGGTGTAAGGTAACCACTATTCATATTCAGCCCGACCGCAAGTATTCAGCCGAATACCGAATAGTTATTAGGTCCACTATTCGGCCCTGAAGTGAATCTTCGGTACAGCCCTAATTATAATTACAGACCTTAATTTTTTTAAGCCAGAAGCAAAACAGACAAGATATTTATATTAATTACATAACACTTGAGACACTTACATGTTTGATTGTAAATTTTTTAAACATTTTAATCTAGACTAAAATAAAACCTGAAGTTTCATAACTTTCTAAAACAAACAGAAACAATGCGAGAGTAAAATCTGACACCAAAAGAAAGAGATAAACAACAGTACATATTAGTGCACAGCACTAAGACTATAACAAAGGCTTACTCCAAGGCTGGATCCAAATTGTGCTGTCTCAATGCTTCCAGTATTCTGTGAAGCTCTAGAAATGGTTCTTTCCTCTCATGAGACAACTCTAAGTGAGCATCCTGAATTGTAAAATGTCACTTATTCTGTTACCAAATATGTATGTGTAATTTAATTATTATATTTATATTGCACTGGATTACTTTGTTTTCCAAAGCGACATTATTTAAAACTATATTTCACAGCGACAACTCATGTAGAAAATTAGAATTTTATACAAAAGCTGTGTTGACATTCCTATTTCTATTGCTAAAAACTACAATGTAGGCTCTTTTTTTCAATGAAAGTACTCCAACATGTAACATGCACAGTTATCATCTCTGATTTCAGCTGTATTATTTAAACAGAAGTAGGCTGTTATATTTTTGGAATGATTCAGAAAGATAAAATTTTTTAGTAAATTTTGAACCTTCTATTGAGCATAATTGCCTCAGTTTATTAACTCTGTGTGGCATATTATCTGAAAGATCTGCGCAAGGGCTATTAAACAAAGTTTATGCAAGGGCCAAAATGTTGAAAACAGGGATCGTCATGGGCCAGAGGCCTCAACCTCAGCTTAGAAAGATCATCAATACAATACAACTGGGAATGGTCTATGGGCCGGGTTTAACCCGTGGGTCACTATTTGAACAGTCCTTGTCTATAATTATCAGCACCGGTGAAACAGTTCCTTCAATTTCTTACATAAATCATGCTGTTTACATACTCCCCGAACTTTCATGTCAAATAGGCCTCTCAATCTGATTCTACAAGCAGAACATGTTAAAGACTCTCACACATATTAGGTAAGAGCTTTATGTGATAAGACCTTTCTGCTTGTTCACCTTTAGACTACTCTACATTAATCACTTGAATAAAGGGAGCAGGCAACTCGGGGCTACAAACACTTCAAACATGTATTCTTCCTATCTGCATCTTCATGCTGGGGCATGAAGGAGTTAAAGGTAATGAAAGAGCAGACAGGCTAGTTAAAACATGCTGGGGCATGAAGGAGTTAAAGGTAATGAAAGAGCAGACAGGCTAGTTAAAACATGCTGGGGCATGAAGGAGTTAAAGGTAATGAAAGAGCAGACAGGCTAGTTAAAACATGCTGGGGTATGAAGGAGTTATAGGTAATGAAAGAGCAGACAGGCTAGTTGAAACATCAGGACAACCAATGGCCTGAGTAGGTACACTATGAAAAACTTAGACAGTGCCCAGCATGAGGGAATGGAGTAAAAACTGACACACTATTTGAATGCTACGTTTTATGTATATTTTATTTTTGTAGGTTTGGACTTTCTACATTTCTTCTATTTAAGCATTTGCTTCTCATAGTTTGATGTTGATGTAAATGCTGTACTGTGTAACTTATGAGATACTGTAAAGTATGCCAAGTAATGAACTGTACAATACACGGTTTGTGTCCTCACTACTGAAGTTCACAGTGGGGAAAAACTGCACTGGAAGTTCATGTTTATCTGTCACCTGTACTCCTTAATGGTAATGTTTTGAAAAATCACTAGCACCAAGAATGATTCTTAAGTAGGCACATAAATTTATTTGTAGCCCAAAACAGACACACTTCTGGGCAATATAGAGAATAAGCAGTTTTACTGTCTTTAGTCAGTGCAAGTTTTTGCTTCTGACAGTAGTTGGCTATTGCATTTTTCTCCCTATGTAGACTGAAAGGATATAGTTTTATTGCCCAGCTACTGAGCCGAGTGATGATGTGATAATGTAAGCTGGAGATTTAATCTGGAATGGTTTTTGACTGTGCCCAACATGGTATGTGTTGCGAAATGTAGATTCAGAAAAATTAAAATGACGACTGGCCTGTTGCCAGAGAACTGGTGGTGCCTTATGTGATTAATTGCTTGTGCAACTCCTGATCTGCTGTAACTCCTACTTTCATCGATAATGAACAGCATTTCTAGTTCTGGTCTGTTTCTTCTAGAAACCGCCATGGTGTAGCGGCTAGATGATCGTCTGCAGATCCGAAAGTTGTGGGTTCAGGTCCTGACAAAGCCAGACTTTATTTTTCTTTTAAAAAATGACCTTGCACATTCACCTGCCCCCCAAGCCCAAAATGGGTACCAGGTAAAGTCCTGGGAAGTAAAGTGGCCTGTATGAAGCTGACCACATAGTCTAACAACTGCGACTTGGTCTATAAAACATAGATCCAGCCCTATATGGCCGAAGGCGTGGAAAAGAGTCCTTTACTGTGTTTGAATTTGTTGTCAATTCCCGAGGAAATCCCAGAGAGTTCCCAATTGGGGGACGAGGTCAGAGGACCAGTGAAACAAGAGGAAAGCGAGATAAGCAGTTCTCGAGTTTCCAGTGGTGAGTGAATGAGGGATACAAGGAAAGAGTGGGACTGGAACGGAAGATGTGAACCCAGAGAAGGTAGGAAGGCAGTTGAAGTTCGGACCAATGCAAGAGAACAACTGATGAGAATGCAGAACGTCTGACCACATGTACTTGTTCGAGAACAGAAATGAATGTTTCCTGATTGCAAGTTTCTACAGTGTACGAGTACCAGGTATAATACGTTAGTATGATACAGATGTACGATACAGATGTATGATTCAAAATGAAATGGCAGAGAGAATCACCGTGTGAGATAGTTGACCAGGTCATCAAGAATCAACCAGGTGAAGCGACCACGAGAACGCAAGGAGCACATGGACAGTAGATTGTTGTAACAGCGAATAAAGATCAATAACTGAAAGTGCGTCGTCTGGTGTATTCTTAGCAACTGTGTGTACCTAAGAACGTCATTATAGCAATGTGACGAGTTGAATCAAACTCCTAGCAGAGCACATTGCAGTGTTGTTGTGGCACTTCTGACTGCTGCCTTATGCATTTGATGCATGTGTATGGTAATGGATTTGCTGAGACTGCAGTTTGTGTCAAATTTTCCACAAATGATTGTGATGGACATGCAGAGGGGTTTTCGTTGGCACAGGAATGGAGCAGCAATAGTGTGACCATTTGTTACCAAGTTGGAACTGCAATTACCTAATAAACCAAGTTTCCCATAACACTTTTATTAAAACACCTACAGTCTTTCTCCATATCTGTGGTAAGTGTCCAGCTTTCACACACATACAAGAATTTGGATACCTACAGACATTTGGAGTCTAATCTCAAAAAATAAATCACTAAGGAACTATAGCTTTCAAGCTGTATGCTGTCTTGCACTCCTGTTCCCAATTTTTTCTTCTGCATCTATGAGTGCCAAAACACACATGAATATTTGTTAATCATACTTTTCATTCTTCTTTGTTCACCAGCTGTAAGCTCCGGCGAAAAGTCCTGGTTCTTAGTCCATTTAGACTTTGGCTTTGTGCCTGAGCTTTGTTGTACATCCATTTTACTGGCTTATCTATGTACAGTTATTTGGTGGTTCCTTGCTACTTGGGCAGACACACTCCGACTCCAAAAGGCTGAGGAGACAGTGGGTCTATTGTCTACTCTTGTTTTCCCTACAATGGTGTCCCGAACCCACACAGGGAGTTTATCATACTGATATCAGCGAAACTGATGTCACTGCTCTCGATATTACATCGTCTTATCAGATAAGGTCTACACCAGTCTTATCTTCACTTAATTTCTTCAAAGGCTAATCTTTATCAAATTCATTATTTAAGCAATCTGAATTGTCTGCATTTGTATGTTTCAACAACATCAGTCGTTTGCCGTAAAACGCAGTATCTCCATTATCTGTCAAATGCCTACATTTGGATACTTTGTGTTCTGTTTAATGCATTTATGATACAGATCAGAGTTTATCAATTTTATTACAGGGGGCATACAGTCTCTATGAATTATGACACAATACAGTGCCATTTCCAATAAAAAAGTTGCAATAAATTAAAAAAGGTACAGTACTGTACTAGATGCTCACCTTCGGCTAGATGGTCTTGTTTTGAAATCCAAATCTAGTTGGATTTGTTCAAAACTGACCTTGGCTCTCAGGCTGACCCAGCCTAAAGTAAGTCCAAGGTCATGTTATGGACGTCACCATGATGTGAACCACATCACCACCAAGATCAGACTGGTCTATGAAAATGAGTCTAGTATCATATACCTGATGAGCCACTGGCATAAAAAGAGGTCCTTTACTAACTTTTACTAATCAGTTAATATATCCACTACTGGAAGATATATAGATAACCTTTTTTATGCAGTTTCGATCTGTGCATCTACATCATATGGCACTGGGCTGGCAAGAGCAGACAACTCAGCAGCATTGTGATCATGAATAACATTTACTATTATCTTCATAAATAGCAATGGAGACTGTTTGGCAGAAATTAATTAAAAGGAGGATGGCCACGACAATGCAAAAATTGAAGAACCTTAAAAGTTTATGGTTAAGCACCAGCAAGGAGATCAAAATTAGAATCTTGGGAGCATGCATCTTCCATGTGGCAACATACGGATGTGAGTCGTGGACTATCTCCCAGTCCTTAAGAAAAAGAATAGGGGCTTTTGAGCTGAGATGCTATAGAAAAATTCTCAGAATATCTTGGACAAAGAAGAGGAGAAATACTGACATCTTGAAAGATCTGAACATCAAGGAAGATTGGCCAATAAACAGCATCCTGTCTCTGAAGCTGAAATATTTTGGTCATATCACGTGCCAGGACGGATTGGAAAGAATTATAGGCATAGTACCAGGAAGGAGGGGCAGTGGCCGACAGACACGAAGATGGGCACAAGATTAAGTGACTCCTTGAGTGTGAAAGTACATGAGGCGGGGAAGCTGGCGCGAGACCGAGTTTCTTTCAGGTGATGATTATATCTTAATGACAACAGAAACCTCACCTCATTCAAGCACTCTGCGATGTCAAGCATGCCCTGCCTTAAAAAGTGCTCGCAGATAACCTCATTTAACAAGCGCTGCCGCCGCTCTCCTTCAAATGCACCTTCCGTTATAACAGCAGAGAAATCTGAAGTAAAATTCTGTAAAAAGAACAATATATCTTTTGTTAATAATTTAATCATGTATATTATTGTTATGATTAAAAAAAATTTTTTTTAACAAGTGATAACTATTTAAATCTCCACCATTGCCAGACCCAGACGGAAAAGGAGGTGAGCTTGTGTGTGAGACCAGCTACCTCACCACAAGATTTTTCATAGCCACAGAAACTCACTGAAAAGGGCACCATTTTGGTCAACAGAACCACCAAGCGGTGTGCGGTGTAATGAGTGCATCAATGACAGTCACTGGTGAAAGCCACTTTGCAGAAGTCAGCAACATGACTCACACATTGCTTAGTTCTAAAACAAGCACTAAAATTGGATTTTGGAACATCAGAACAATGGCAGAAACAACAAAATTAGCCCAGGTAGCAGAAGATATGAAACAATACCATCAAGATATATTGGGGCTGAGTCCTGAAACAGATAAGAGGATGGTGAGCGGTTAAACATTCATTTATTCAGAGAAGATGGGAAACATATGGAAAGGGTATTATAATGATGTCCCCTTGAGTTGCAAATGGGTTTGAAAAACTTTAAGCAATTTTTCCTATTGTGCAATTAAATACAATTATTTAAGTGATATATTTATTTCTTAAAACATTCTTACAACCTGAAGACGAGAAAAAGAAAACTCTTGAAATATGGCTAAATTACATTATTCACTGTGATATTTTAATCTAGCATAGTCTTTCCAAATCATGCTAGCTGTAATTTCACCTAGACTATACAGAAAGAGCAATTTCTCCATAGTTTCCTAACTATTACCTCCAATATTCTTTATGTGAAAACAAAAATATTCTTTGACAAGTCTGTTTGAGGACGGCTTGTGCTATTACTTTTAGACATTTTCTGTGTGTTCTTACACATCTTTCAGAACTTTGTGTCTTAAATTTTTTTTCCCACCTTGTCGCCCTAGGAAGCTGCAAAACCTATACTTCCGGTTTGGGCCAATTTCCAGGAAATGTCACTTTTCCCACTTGTCTACAGTGATATGAAAATTAGTTGAATATTTTATGCTACTGGCTGAATTCACATCTGTGCAAACATTTAGGAGGTCTGAATATGAATATATTAGCAAAACATGGAAAATTAGGAGGATTTTAACTAAATTGCTGCCTTAAAGCTAAGTTGGCAACAAGTTTTTATTTTACCAGTGTCTGCCATGGGATTATCTTTATCTCACAGTTTAACACTGTTGCCCCAGTAATGCTTAAAAAAAAAGCCAATGACTGCGACGTCAAATTTCCCATAAGCGATATAATCTGCATGAGTCACCCGATAATACTTTTTTTTCAATACCTCGTAAAATAAATTCTATTTAATACTTCATTCTCTTCATATTTTTTGAAAACTCCCTTTATATAACATTACATAATAAGATAGAAACAAGAAAAATTTTAGACAAATAAAGGTTTTTTTTAAATTCTTCAGGAACTTCCAGTTGTGGACAGGCCCCCCCCCCCCCCCCCCCCACTTTTTTTAAAAAAGTATTACTGGAGTAACAGCATTAAACTATGAGGTGAAGATAGTCACATGGCAGACACTGGCAGGATAAAAACTTCTCGCCAATTTCATACGGAAGTGGAGTGGTCAGTTATATTGAACACTGTCTTTACTTCCTAGAAGATTCAGAAAAATGTCTGGAAATTATATGCTATCTATTTTATAATGCATATTTCATCCTTCAGCTGTACTGGTAAGCCCAAAGGATTATTGCTACTGTCGATAATTAAATCTAGGACCAATATTTTGGCAAGCAAGCTCATTAAATATTATGGTAATGTGGCTCCTAAAGCAACAAGAGAAAACCAAACGTAAATTTGAAATCTAAATCAATGTAGTTGCTAAGCCCTTACTTTGTCAATGCATTTGCCAAGCTTTGAGACTGAGCCATGAAGTTCCTTGTGTGCAGAGCTAACACTTGTGGCAGCAGACCTTGCTCTATTAATGAAATCTTTTATTGATTCTCTGACCCCATCAGAAATGAATTCATTCTGAGGCTCTGAAATGAAATAATTCAAACTATTACCTTCTGTCAAAAAGAAAAAAAAACATGTTCTATAATGAATATTCAATTATTTTGTAACAATCAAATTATCAAACATCATATGAGAAGCAGTTTACACACTTTACACAAAAATAACACTGCCCTACCAGGAAAGACATGGCACACACTTGCTCACTCAGGCTCAGAACTTCCACTTCTCAGTGTATTATTGTGTCTCCCTGTTTCATTTGCCCTGCGGGTTCTAGCTAGGGATTGATTGACCCTTAGGCACACTCAGCACATGGTTAAGGCATCAAAAAGGGAGTGGGCACCACAGAAATGACAAATCTAGTGTTGCAGTACTTGAGCAAAGGCTGTAGGCTAAACTTTTCTAAATGTAAGGGTCAGTTTTATGACAAAGTTGCCAACATGTCTGGGTGTTATAGGGAGATCTTCTTCTTCTTCGTCTCGTTATACTGGCTGTCAACTCCAGCTGAAAGTTCTGGTTGTTCGTCCACTTCTGAACTCTAGTCCTATTCCAGAACCTGAGTGTTGTGTATATATCTGTTTCACAGGTATGATGCATTTGCATGCAGACTGTTGGATCCTTGCCTCTCAGGCAGATGTACTCCGATTTCAAAGGAAGCTCTCAATTAGTCAACTCTTATGACATGTTTTTGGGCATGCAGTGGGCCTTTTTTTGTTTTCCCCCACAGTGGGGTCCCAGAGCCCCACATAGGGATCTAAGGAGATAAAGCAAACACTTCTGGAAACAAACAAGTTTGCTGTATATGTGCTTTGTGCAAATGATTCACTAAATATAGTAGCCTGAAGTGCTGCTGGCTGTTGTCAAGAGGTAGTTAATTTATAAACTTTTTTGCAGCCTCAGGCAAATGGTAGAATATTCTTGAAGGTTGTACTGGAAATGATAGCATCTCAAAATCCATCTCTGATAAAAGATGGGAGGCACATGCTATGGCAATATCATCAATTTTTAAATCTTTCCTTAAAATTCTAGAAGCCTCAGAAAATTTGCTAAAGATCAATCATAAAAGGAAGACACCAGAAAAGAAGCAAATAATATTGCTGATAAAATGCAAGAACCAGAATTCATTTTTATGTTGATTTCTTGAATGGGATTTTATAGAATTTTCACAGAGTAAGACAATTTCTACAAAATGACTATGTGAACTTAAAAACATGTGCAGATGTGTACGTATCATTAGATAACAGACTGTGCACTTCACAGGATGAATCTGAATGTGTAAAGTAGCTACAAATGAATACCACCAGCTGTTGATTACAAGGCAAATACAACTCCCAAAAAGAAGGTACCCAATGACGGAGATGCACCAGAAGTATATCTGAATGCCATAGATAAATTTCCTATCACTACCTTTTACACAACTGTTGACATGGAAAGTGAAAACATCTTCATACCACAGCCAGCAGGCTTTAGACAGTGCTATTCCACAGAAGATCAGATAACTTACCTTTCGCAAGAAAGTCATGATGCCTTCCAGGAAAAGAAGCTGATGCTTGAAGAATGGACAGACCTGATGACAACTTTTGACAAGGTCTGGAAAGAAGATCTTATAAAGAAACTGAGAAACTACAAAGTGAATGGGAATATGTGCATATGGCTGAAAGCATACTTGTATAACAGAAGAGCCCGAGTACAGACAGAGGGACCCAAGAGCAAGAAAGTTTTGATGTGCCATGGTGTCCCCCAAGATAGTGTCCTGTCCCCCACACTCTTTCTAGTTTATATCAATGACAGCGTCTTCTTCTTCTTCTTCTTCTTGTTCACCGGCTGTGAATTCCGGCGGTAAGTCGCGGTTGTTCGTCCAAAATGGACTTTTGGCTTTTACCTTGACCTGAGTTTTGCGTGTACATCCGTTTTACTGGCTTATTTGTTTGCAGTACTCGTTCCCCACCTCTCCGGCAGATGTACTCCGACTTCGGAGGAAAATGACAGCGTCTGAACTACCTCATGGAATTAAAGCTGCAATGTATGCTAATGACTTGGTACTATAGTGCACACATAAATATGCTACAGTGGTCAATAGACTGCTACAATAAGCCACAGATGCAATGGCTGCGTGGGCTGATAAATGGTGGGTCACCATCAACATAGGCATATGTAGCACCATAAATGGAGTACCTCTGAGAGAGGATAAGGAGCCGACGTACCTTAAAGTCACATTTGATGACAGGTTAACATGCAGAAAACATATCAAGGCAGCAACAAAAGCCAGAAGAAAGACTGCTATCCTGAGAAAACTAAGTGACCTATGTGGGGTGCTAGTGAGAAAATACTTAGGAAAGCTTATCAACAAAGTGTTCAATCACACCTTGAATACAGATCAACAGCATGGAGTTCAGCATAAAAGAACCACACTACAAGAGTTAGACAAAGTGCAAAATCAAGCAATTAGAGTCACAACAGGCAGAATAAAATCAACAACAGTATCTGTGATGGAGAAAATGGGTATAACTCAAGCACTGAGTGAACGCAGACAAACCAAGATGCTAATACAAGCAGAACAGTTTCTTAGCATGCCTAGACACCCTGTGAATGAAAGACTCCAAAATTTAGCTAAGGGACAACTAAAAAGAAGCACGTTTATCCACCAGACCAGCTCTGCAGACAAACCACTGATCTGTCTGCAAATGATAGCCCCTTAAATGCTATTACAGAACCGACTCCCTGGATTATAAGTTTCCAATACACATCCAGACAGAAGTGAAAGGAGTATCTGATAAGGAAGAACAAAGCAGTGTGCAGTGTAAAACAGCCACCCTTAATCTACTTGACGATGAATACAACAAGCAGAATCTTTTGTTCATATTTACGCAGATGGTTCAGCATAAAAAGCAATGGAGGAGCAGGAGTCTACACTGAGCACAGTAATAAAACCAGGTATACAACCAAAATTCAATTAAAATTCAATAGGGGGCTGCGTTAATGCAGTCGATAAGAGGCTTGCTTTCAAATCCAGCTGCAACTCGCTGCAGCCCACGGTCGGTGTTCGAGACCAGGCGGTTCCCGGGGTTCACTCAGCCTCTAGGAAATGGGTACCATTGTTGACACTGGGGTAAATGGAGGAACGTTGCGGCTATCCTCTGAATAACGGCCGTAAATTATCAAGGCAAAAAATATACCCTAACAGGGCCTCAGTCACGTGTCAATTGTGCATTTCCGGGGACTATAACGCCACTGCCGAACTGCGAACTTCCGGCAACTCCAAGAGTGTCCCCCACGCCGCGTGGATTGGGGCTGAACTAGATGGCTAGGACTCACGAGCAAATAAAATGAAGGCAGATGCAGGAGATACGGTAAGTCCTAGCCATCTAGTTTAGCCCCTCACACGGCGTGGGGGACACTCTCGGCGGTGGTGGAAGTTGCAGAAAGTTAGTAATTTGGCGGTGGCGGAAGTTGCCGTAAGCGAGCATTTTAAGACGACGGAAGTGCTCAACTGACATGTGACTGAGGCCCTGTTAGGGTATATTTTCCGCCTCAATAATTTACGACCTTTATTCGGAGGATAGCCAATGTTGCTGTAGCTACGCTACAGAGTTACGCGCGAACGGCTGGTCGCAGAGCACTTATACTCTCGGCGGTAGCAGTAGTCGCCGGAAGTCCGCATCTTACATGTGAATGAGGCCCTGTTAGGGTACATTTTCGGGCTCGATAATTTGGGACCGTTATTCGGAGAAAAGCCGTCATTTTATTACCCCAGTCAATTTTATTTGTAATGTCTTTTATTATGCTAGATTATGTATTTTCTCTGATTCGTAGCTATCCTTCTTCTGTTTATTCACAGGACTTCCACAACATAATTTCTTGTTTTTTTTTTTTTTTTTTAAATAGGTGACTGTGGTAAGACGTATTAGTATTATTTAGTATAACAACTATCGAAAACTGGTATTTTCTTCTAAAAAACGAAGTAAATACTCGGTATTCCTAACCTGTACACACACTTAACTCTTGTAGGACTTACTTGTAAGCAATTCACTATTAAAGATGCTAATCGCAGTTATAAATTCTTCCAAAGTCTGTTGTCCCCTATTATTGACAGATTCGTATTTTTCTACTAATTTCTCCAATTCTTTCTCAACTGCACAACAAGCATCCATCTTTGTCCAATGTTTTTATTTTTGTTTGTTCCGGTGCTACTTGACATTTTCAGTACACACACAGAAAGGCCACACATATGTGGTATATCTTCTTTTGTGTTCACCGGCTGTAAACTCCGACGGGAAAGTTCTGGTTGTTCATTCACTTCTAGACTTTTTAGTCTTGTTTCAGAATTTAGTTTTACATACACATTCGTTTTACAGAACTGGCTTATTTGTATGGAGTTTGTTGGTCCCGTGCCTCTTAGGCAGATGCACTCCGACTTCAAATGAAATACCCCTAATTTGTAGCCTATTTGACAAGCTTGTTTTGGGACAGTATGTTATTCCCCTCACCCCAGCGGGGATCATATTTCATTCATTTTCCTGTTGTGGCATTATATGTCACATAGGGCTCGTATGTTCCCTTTCCCTGTTCAGTTATATATGATATGGATGGAATCCAGTCCAGCACCTTTGGCTTGTGTCATCAACTTTCGCTTCAGGGTTTCTCTTGGGCATCATTCATTTCACAATCCCTATATTCCCCATTGCCTGTCTGGTGATTCACTGTTAGTTTCTTGTTAGGATGTGCCCAAAATAGCGCCATCTTATATGATTATTAATGTTTATTACTGTTGATACTTGTGGTTGCACACACACTTCTCTCATTTCTTCACATGGGGAAAAGGCATATGTGGAATACTAAAAAGTAGCTTTTTGCCATGGAAGCCAAGTCTGTCCGCAATTATTTGTCTCTTGTATTTTCAATATTTTTTTATTCAGACGCTCATCTATACCGTGATGCACACTGGTCGGCACTTTTTCTGTTGGTCTCTGTGTGGCAGTAGTAGATACAGCCATACAAAGGGTAAGTTTAAACAAGAGTCAATGAACTTAAAGTTTCTGGTAAATGTTTACAAGAGGGTATCTAAAGTGAATGACCTAGAAAATTGTAGGCTAACGTGGAGGTAAAACTTACAAATAAATGCTAACTAAAGTTGAATCCCTGTCATTAATTTAAAGAGGCAGGACCTAAGGGACAACGAACAGAGATTCACTAGATTTCCTGCGTTTTTTCCCCATCCAATTATGCAAAGGGGCTTGGAAACCCCTCTGGCAAGAAAAAGAAAGGATACTTAACCGAAGAAGACAGTTTCATGAACTCAGGTACAAAGGAGAGAAGTAGAACCGAGTAGCATCAGGGGTATATACACTGCCAGCGAGTATGCAGTAAGACACTTTGTGCTAAGACCGCCGCTAACGAAGAGTGGCTGGGGGCGAATAAACCCATTTTGGGATGATGTCGATACGATGGAGCTGACTCCATACTTCTGTTGTGGAACTTGCCAGATAATGCATCAAAAATTTATGGATGTTAAAATTACATGACACTTCTGGTCTTGGTACTGGGTTGGTTAGATGGTAGTCGGTATTTGAAAATAGGGTAGATGTTATCTAGACTGCAATTAGCACAGTGGCTAGATTGTAGTCGGTATTTGGCTTATTTGTAGACGTATCTAGCTGGCTAAATAGGAAGTAACTTGCAGCACTGCTCTGTCCTTTGCGTACGTTGATGTCGCACCCAGGTTCGACTTTATTTTTTCTACAGAAGGAGTCGATTGGAAGATTATAGGCGAGGAGAAAGATGGTCGTGTCGATACTGATGGGGATGATGATGATGTCTTGCTAGCTGCATACTTCTCACGAACCTCTTGCTTGTATAATAAAATGTCTGGAAACAACTGTTCTTGTCTATACTGTCTTTATTGTGATACTCCATTAATGTCACAAACAACATCAATGATATTCTGAAATAGCGCTGTATTCTCCCTATGGCTACATACTTTGTTAATTGGTTCTAGTGTCTGTAACTGCCACATGGCTTCTAGTGCTGTCTGATACTAACGGCTCAATCGTCGACTCTAGCTTCTCAATAGTGTTCCTACCTAACGTGTCACTGTTGACCATGGATCCATGTATCTTGTGTGTCGTCTCTGTAGTTCGATGTCTTGTTTTATGTCTCCTCTCTAGCGTCTGTCTTCGAGGCTCCATGTGACAGGTCAGCACAAAAAGCAAGCAGAAATGGAGGAGCAGGAGTGTACACTGAGCACCGTAGTAAAACCAGGTATACAACCAAAATTCAATTAAAATTCCTTTTAGTGTTTTGTTAGCATCTCCACAGCTGCGAGTGCAAATGTTACTAGTCACTCCTCTTCTGAGTCTCAACGGCTGAAGGCATCTAAAGTGGTTTGTTACTCATTATTTATACTTGGATGCTGGAATGCTAGGTATTTGTTTTCTTCTCACTTTTTCTGTTTCTAGAATATTCTGGTATGCTCAACTTGTTTACTGTGTACGTTCTCGCGTGGGATTTTCTAATTATATCTCAATTGCATCAGATTTCATCATCTTATTCTGAGCCTAAATATAGTTATTAAATTGACAGCTGACGTCATAGAGACTTTTAGATGGCAAGTACTACTATGTTCACTTTGATAGGGCACGTCAACAATGTATTTACCAGTACGACAAGGTTGGGTCACCTGACCAAAAAAAAAAAAACGAATTTCGAAACTTCTAGAAAGAAGGCGAAGGCCAAACGACATCAATTTGATAAACACCTATGACGTCAATAGCCAGTTCTGGTGGTAAAAGAAGGACACCCATGACGTCAATAGCCAGTTCTGGTGGGAAAAGAAGGACACCCATGACGTCAATAGCTAGTTTTGGAGGGAAAAGAAGGTTACCAAAACTTGTTGATCCCGGTACATCTTAGCTATGCGCAATATCCTACCTCCTAACAAACAAGTGATGACGTCTCCTTGTTAAAAACTGATTAATGACAATGGAGGAGATTCTAGGAGTCACTTGTTAGTTTATCGCTGGGTAGAGTGGATTCTGCTATCAGTGTCAATGAAGGATAGGCAGCAATTGAGCTCGCTGTGGTTATAACTTAGTATAACATCTTTTGGTTGTGTAATATGAGATATACGACTTTGTAATACTGTTCCTTAATAAACATTACTTTAGTTGTTATTCTTTTATTCCATCGTTAGTTTGCTGAGTATAGGAATGTTACAATTATTTAGTTTTCATAGTCTTTTTACCACGTTATACTCTCTCTTTCATACCTCCACTGACTATTACGTGATCGTTTAGGGTGTAGACTTATTACTACACTCTCCACATAGGAGAACATATTGTCCTTTTATACATCCTTTAACTATTATTCTCATTGCCTGTCTCTCTCTTTTTATTTACGTATTCTCTTTTAATATCCCCTTTAAAATGTACCCTGTTACATCTGGATGCCATTTTTACCTTGCCCGATATCCCCAAGTTTTTCCCTTCTCACGGCGTGACCAAAGTATGTAGACTCTCTCATTCTGATGTGGCAATCGGTTCTCTTAGTGTGTTAACTACTTTCAAGACGTCTTCATTACATATTTGTATACGTCCATCGTGTTCTTAAACTTGTTCAACTCACGTTTCGGGCTCCGAAACAAAGTGACTTCCCTTGCCATTCATGAATTGCCGCCTCGCGTGGCATGTCCTATGTTGCGGAGGTGTCACGCTTACTGACCAGCCGGTGATGCGGTCCCAAAACATGCAGAACTGGACATAACTTCAACCCTCCTACGCCCCACACAGAAGTAAGGGAACTGATAGATCAGCATTCAGACCCAGAAGATATCATCATCTACACAGGTGGATCCGTGAAGCGCGGATCAAGGTCAGCATGGGCATACACAGCGCAAAGAATGGGGAAAACAATACATGAGGACAGCGGCGCTTACCAGACAACCACGTCAAGCATGACAATGGAAATAGCTGCTGCTTCTAGAGCTTTAGCGTGGGTATCCGAGCAAACAGCCACACAGGCAGTAATTGTCTCAGACTCAATGAATATGCTTCAGAAGATAGCAACAGGCAGTATGCGCTCTGAATGGATAGAAAGCATTCGGAAATCGCACTTAACCTCTGTAAGCTGGATCTACACACCGGGTCATGCGGGCGTAAAGGGAAATGAGCGAGCAGACAACTGGCAAGCACTGCACCAATGATTGCGGGAAAAAGCATGGACAGAGCAGATATGGTCAACGCTGTACGACCTGAGCTAGTGGAGAATGAGGAATCCCTGACACTAACACGATTGCTTGACATGGGAGTTAAGCATGGTGATGCACGTCTTTGCCGTCTTCGGGGCCGAGAAAGGAGACGATATAACCAGCTTCTCATGGGGACAATTAGTAGAAGCACTTTGGAGTGGCTGCTGCTTCGGAGAACTGAGTACGCATGGGTATGTCCAATGTGCAGTGACATCAAGTGTGATAACAAAACATAAAATAACATCTTGTAGGAAGTCGGTAGTCCGAAACCCAAGTTCAAGGTGTCTCCTTCGTGCCAAAGTACTGCATGGCTGTTGGGTGAACAGTCGTTAACGAAGGCAGGCAGGTCGTTGTAGGGGAGACGCCTGCTGGTGGATGTAATGTCCTAAGTCCCTTCCCCAGCTAATAATGAGGGTACTGCTGGGGTGACCGTTTATTAACCCTCATATAATGCTTCAGGTCAAAATGGACGCTAGGCACGGCCACCTTTTTTTTCCAGACGGTGGCCGTTGCATTTTTGCTCCATTTGTAGACTGGAAGGATATAGTTTCGTCGCCCAGCTTCTGGGTTGAGTGCATGGCGTGACACTGTGAGTTACGTGTATTTTTCGTTGGCACAGGAGCGGAGCAACTATGGGGTGACCCGTTTGCTATGAAGCTGAAACTAGGATTACCAGTCCCACAACTGCACGCGGCCTATAATATACGCTGCATACGATCGTGCGACCTAGGCTACATGCAGTCGTGGGACGTAGGTTACTCTGTTTCTGGGCCCGAAAACGTGAGTTGATTCCCTATCCTTTGTAAAACAACATGGTAAACGTAACGTTGATCTCCCCACGCCTCGCCCATATACACACTAGGTCACTTCTGATTGGTAGTTCCTGAGCCCCGTGACTTCGTACAAGGTTATGGGGGTGTCCCGTGATACCGATGATATCGTGTGTTGTATATTTCAGCACGCAAACGCATTTAACGCTCCAAAAACATGACGCAACTTGTCCTAACGCAAACCCCCTGGATAGTGCTGCAACATGTGTCACTACATTCTCTTTCATAGAATGAAAACGTAAATGCAAGACACCACAGAAAGCTAACAACAGAGCGGGAAACACCGCAACATTCAGGAAAATCGACCAGCCCAAAAAACTTTTGATTTCATTGATTCAAGAGCCGACACCAAAACACTCAGGGCATTCCCATAAGCGCTAATGGTGCCAGTAGCATTCTGATTAAACGTCCGTCTTGCCTTTCCCCTGAGTCTCGAGCATCTGCTCGTCACTCTCCCCTGCATCAATCTCACCAGACTGTGGTGATCCATCTGCTTCTCAAAACTGTACACGCTCACACACAAGGCACTAACCACGTCTGCCTTATCATGCATCAGTATTCCACCAATATGTGCAGAGCCAGCTAGTCTGTCTTTCTGTTCATAACACACACCCCAGCGTCCCCCGGTGAAAAAATCCAAACAATACTCCTCACCCGTGTCCTCCGCAGGGAGGCATGCCACTCTGCCTGTCCCGATCTTCCTCAGCATGCTTTCTGAGTCAGTTACAATCACGATGTGTGTGTGTGTGTGTGTGTGTGTATTCTCTAACCTGCGGAAAGCTGCAGTGGCCGCCTCCACTTCTTAAGCTGGATATTGTGGTATCATATGCTAGGCTGTCTCTCACCAAACGTTGACCGTTAACTTTTGCTAAGAAGCCACAAGCACTTCTTTTGCCTCTTGATACTGAACTGTCTGTGTAAATGATCAAATCTTCTGAGCGAGCATTATCTTGAATTAATTGCTGAATTTCCACCCCTGTGGCACCTGCTGGCCAGTCTCTGCATTCCCGGCTCAGCGTTATTATGACTCTACACAAGTCTGACTGTTCAGGTGGCACTTTGACCCACTTCTCTCCTCGCCTAATGTTCTCAAGGATGCAAACCTGTCTGATTGTGTCTTCTGCCTGAGCCATCTATGACATCCCTCTTATCAGTCGCTGACCTTTAACTGCACCCAGAGCTTCGTGCAAAGGGTGGTCTGTGTCTGCAGCTACCCTGAGATATGACTTCGCCTGCAGCACCTTGTGTCTACCTGCAACAGTCGGCAAACCAAGGATGTATCGCATACACACCACTTGGGTGTCTCTGGTGCAACCCAGAATGACCCGCATAGCTGCGATCTGTATGCGCTCTAGTTTATCCATCTTACTCTTTGAGACAGTAAGCAGTCCCAGGCCATAATCAACCACTGACAGGATCAGGTGCTAATATAGTGTGAAAGCATTATCTGTTCTATGTCAATTGCAGCCATAGTCTTAAGTGCACTAAGTCCATTTTGGCATCTTGTCAGAACACTCTCCACATGGTCCTTAAAGGACAGGCTCCTGTCAATTGTAATTCCCAAATACTTCAGTTTTCTCTCTCTCTGTTGACGTTTCTACCATCTATCGGTAGACTTGGGACATTAGCTGTAACGATTCTGTTGTCTACAGAACACCACAAAACAGACGCCTTTTCTGGGTGGACGACAGACCTCATTTCTGTACACTACTCGGTCACTTTGTCTACTGTAGCTTGTAGCTCCCGGGCTGTTTGTTCCCCCTCCTACCCCTGCGTGCAATCATATCATCTGCAAAAACTAGTGAATAAAATGTTACCTACTCTATTTGGGGAGATTAATGTTACTTTAACCAGCAACATCTCTGCAGATTCCACATAATCTTTTGGTTAGGTTTACGCAAATTTCCCACCCTTCCAATTTCGTACCTGTCCTTAGAGCGGGCTGGACGGCAGGCACTGTGGAGTCTGAACACTCGCGCAACATCATCGCGAGCCCTACCTTGCCGACTTTAAACTCTTCAGTTATTGATTTGAACGGAAGCACCAGCTTACAATATAAAGCCACACCGGTCAGACAAGGCGGCGCTCCAAGCCACAGCCTCATGGCGGTGTTGATTTTTTAACCCTCTATTGTCTCCCCTGCACTTCTACTTAGCTCGTACACAAGCAGCGGCCAGAGGAGCTTTGAAATCAACATGGAGACACCAAACCTTGCATTTTCAGTGCTTTCTTTTTAGCCTACCACAAATAACGTCACGGGACAGTCCAATATTTTAGACAGTGAGCGGGTATTCCATGTTTTATGTGCTTCAGCACGTTTTCTCTCAAGCCCAAGGTTTTTGCGCGTTAACCTAACCAAAACTATACGCTTAATCTACCACCCCCTGAAATATTTCAATGGAAGAATGGCTTGGTGCTGAAGCTCTTAAACAATAGAATTAGATGCAGAATGTACTACTGGATACAAGATTTCGTATCCAACAGCCGAGCATCCGAGAAACTGGATGGAGTGCATAGTCCCAGGTTCAAGTTGAGAGGAGGAGTCCCAAAGGGCAGTATACTGTCTCCAGTCCTGTTCTATATCAACGACCTACTACAAGTGCTACCACTCTCTTCACGCAGATGACCTAGCAGTGTGGTACACCTCTGAGTAAACTGGACCAGCCATATCCAAACGTCAGGAAAACCTGAACTGTGTCATAAACTGGGACCTTGAAGTAAACAAGAACAAAACTGTAGCAACACTATTTTTTCTATCTACAAAACAAGAGAAAATCATACTAAAATGCAACAATACTCCAACTTTCTTGGGAGTCAAGCTTGTCAGTCGTCTGACATGGAAACATCACATACTGGAAACTAATAGCAAGGCTACGAGAAAACAAAGTGTGATGAAGAAATTGTCAGGCACCAGTTGGGAGGCGAACAGTCACGTCATGAAGCAGGTATTCACTAGCACAGTCTGCGTACAATTCTAGGAGCTATCCAGGTGTATAATCTAAACCTGTTAATGGAAAAAGCACCCCTTAGAAGAAAGAAGGAAAAGCAATTACACATGCTAAAAAATTAAGAGGATGCCAAACCACCCTCTAAAAGAACAATTGGCAGCCAAAACTAAAAATCAAATAAAGTGTACAAGCCTAAATCATCTAATTAAAAAAAATTAGGAAAGTCATACTCTTCACTACTTAAACAACAATGCACACCCGCAGAGTTATTCTTCACTATATAAGACTCAGAATCATTGAAATTCAATGTTTCAACCCCCATCCTGAACTTAGGAAACAAAAATGCTGAACCCAATATAGTTAAGAAAGCAATCACAGTGGAACACCTGAACAGTATATTCCCACAGGACAGCTGGACGAGAATCAGCTTGAAAGGGACAAACTTGTTCCAACTACAAGGCAGTGCTCTCTGTCCTACTGATGGCAGCACGGTATATGAACAACCTGCAAACCTCTACAGGCAAGATGGCTTTTTTCACAGATTTAATGTTAGCTATTCAGGCTTTAGAGGCCAAAGTTATTAAAGCACACTACAGAGTCTAACAAAGAAAATTGCAGAGTTGTCAACAACAACAAAAACAGAAACCCACCTGCAGAGGATTTTATTTCATTGTGGCATCAAAGGTTACAAAAGCACTGATGCTTTAGCTAAAGAATGCAGCAGCAAACCGTAAATCTACCAGCCTTTATCTCTTCCAGAAGTTAAAACTCCCATTAAGACAAAATGAGAAACAAATTGGAAAAAAAAGACAGGTTAAAACCATGAAAAATATTTCCTCAATCATCTGAACCAAACAGACCAAGTCACAATTTGTCGCTTATGCACCGGACACTAGACTCAACAAAAACTCATATAAATTAGGAATGAGCCAGACAACTCTCTGTCAGTGTCTTCATGCTGAAAATGCTCCAGAGCATGTCTTGCAAGACTGTCCTCTCCTGGCAGAGCTGCAAATCAACATGTGGAATCACTCAGTAGACCTGACAGCTAAGCTTTGGCGAAACCCAAGAGACCTTGAGATAACATCCAAATTTATGGCCCACAGTGAAATAAGCACATGGTCAGAGATCATTAAAGAATATGAATGAGTATACATGATTGTGATTTTACAGAGAAACATTGCAGCAAATAAAAACTGCTTCATTTCGTTTCTTATTAGTTTGACCCCCCACCCCTTTCCCAACACACACTGTTTTCTTTTTTTTTTTTTTTTTTTGCTGTTGGGTTTTCAATCCAAGAGGGTTTATGTCAGACAGGTGACCGCAACCCATAGAAAACTTCAGTTGTGAAAAATCCACATAATTATGAACAACTCTACAAAGCAGTTGGTTACCAATTTAAATGCACCTGTAACGCTGCATATGTGGGCAGAACTGATCGACGACTGGAGCAACGGGTTGCTGAACATATTCCATTATGGGTGGTAAACGCAATGCAGAACACTAACACCTCAACAACAACGAATCAGGTGACTGGTCGAAATAATCCATCATCAGCAATTGCGTGACATATTCTAAATTCCGGGCACATCATTAACAGGGATGATGCATTTCAAATTATTTACAATTCGGCCAACCGTAGATTACTTCGATACGCGGAAGCTTCCGCGATTGGCAGATTAAAACCGGATCTATGTAGGCAAAAAGAAATGGTCGTTGCCCTACGCTTACCTTGGTGAAACAGTTTGAAATGTACTCGAATTTGTGTTTCAGTTTCTAAGATTCAGCTATTTGCTTCATTTTAATTAATTGTTACTGTAGTATGCACCTGACGAGATACAGTGAAATATGCCAGGCAATAAATTGTGCAGTCTATCATTTGTGTCTTCTTTGTTCAAATTCACATCGGGGAAACATTGTTTTGTTGGAAAATTAACAGGCGGACAGACTGGCTGGCTCTGCACAACTTGGTGGAATACTGATACATGATAAGGCAGACGTGGTTAGTGCCTTGTGGGAGAGCATGTACAGTTCGGAGGAGCAGATGGATCACCACAGTCTGGTGAGATTGATGCAGGGGGGTGTGATGAGAGGTTCTGGCAGATGCTAGAGGCTCAGAGGAAAGGCAAGATGGACGTTTAATCAGAATCCTACTGGCATCATTAGTATCTGAACTCTTTGCTGGCTGCTGAAGATGGGGACAGAGCGCTTATGGGAATGCCCCGAGTGCTGTGATGTCGGTTCTTGAATCAAATCAAATCAAATCATGGGGTAAAATGGAAACAGATAAATGCCAACAATGGTGCAAAATCAGTAGACATTCTCAAGGAAGCCAGCAAGAGTAAACCAGCAGAGAGCATCATAACAGATAAATTCTCAATGAGTGAACTTAACACAGGACTAAGCCAGCTGAAATCCAACCAAGTTCCTGGCCCCAATAAAATCATCAATGATATGTTACTACATGGGACCAAGAGCCAAAAAAAAGATTACTAAACATCTTTAATGCCTGCTGGATATTTAATATAGTTCCTCTAGCTTGGAGAAAGTCTGCAATCTTTGTAATTCTGAAGCAAGGAAAGCTGAAGAACAAGGCAGGCAACTAGACCCATCAGCTTCACTAGCTGTCTGTGCAAATTTTTTGAAAGATTTGTGAATTGACTAACCTGGTTCCTAGAGAAAAACTCTAAACTAATAGAGGAACAGAGAGGTTTTTGACATTGTAGATCCACAGAAGATCGATTTACATTTATTGCTCAACACATTGAAGATACCTTCCAGGAAAAGAAACACACCATTGCAGTCTGGGTGGATATGGAAAGGGCCTTTGACAAAGTGTGGAAAAATGGGCTGAAACAAAAGCTACATGAAAGTGGAATATCCCATCACATGCTTGGGTGGATCGTAAAATACTTGAAAATCGAACGGCAAGAGTCAAGAGCAGATCAGTCACAATGAAATGTGGAGTTCCACAAGGCGGAGTTCCATCCCCAAATTTTTTCCTCGTTTACATAAAAATCAACCCTCTGTTCAAGCTGTCATGTATGTCAATGATCTGGCCCTACTGAGTTCAGAGGAGGATACTGGCAAAGCAGAGACAAGGCTTCAAGAATCCCTCGGAACTCTAGAGAAGTAGTCCAATATTTCGTACATTCCTGTAAATAGGGCCAAACCACACACATCATTTTCAGTCTTTCTACCAAACCCCAGAAAGTTTCACTTACATATGGCAGCCATGCACTGAAACATTATGACTCACCATCATATTTAGGAGTAACCTTTGACCCAAGACTCACGCGGAGAAAACAGAAAAGACACAGAGCAAGGGAGAACCCAACTGATAAGGAAGTTAACTGGAACAGACTTGGGGGCCAACCTCAGGGTCTTAAAGTGGACCTATAGGCTATGTGAGAACAACACTAGAACATGGAATAGCTGCTTGGGGCACAGCAGCTAAATAATATTTTCAGAAAGTCTCAAAGATCCAAAACCATGCTCTCCGTATTATGACAGGGGCCCATATCAGACATAGAAGCAACTACTGGTCTCCACGATCTGGAAGAGAGACACAAAGCTCCTCAGCAAGTTCTCCAAATATCACCATTTGAAAGAACAACCCATGAACAGCCGACTGTAGAATCCCCAGAGGGCTAGACTAAAGAAAACACTTTTAAAAAAAAACCGCAAACGTCAAGCTCGTAGACCTCAAACTCCCTTCCATAGTTTCAAATGTTCCACTGAAACCTTTTCAACCACTGCCCCCCTTTGCTTAGGGATAACCTGCCAACAGTCAAAACTACTGTAACATGGATCTCCTCTAAATCATCAATGAGCAGCACTGATATGAAGTCAGTTACAGAAGCAGAGATCAATAGACTTTAACCACACCTGAGCTGAATTAGAATGTATACAGATGGTTCAGCCAAGAAAGCAGTAAGAGACGGAGAAGGAGGAATATAAACAGAATCCCCAAATGGTTTAAAAAACAACCAAGCTATACCAACAGGTTCGTATACCTCCAATAACAGAGCAGAGGCAGATGCACTTCTGGTTGCAGGTTCTTTCCTGAATAGACAACAGCACAGCAAACATAGCAGAGCTGTCTTTTTGACCCATTGTCAGTTCTACAAGCAATTGTTAACCCAAAAGACACACACTTTGTAGACCTGATGCAACACTGATTCACCTAGGTTCTTCAGTAGAACAATCTGTAATGCAGTGGATTCCATGTCGCTGTGGCTTGAAAGGCAATGAAATTGCAGACAGGTTGGCTAGAAGCGGCAGTGACATGGTACAACCAAAGTGACTTAACCCACGATGAGACTAAGACATTAATACTATCTAGTATCCAAGAAAGATGGCTGGATACACACATCAAATTCTCTCCTCAACATTCGCGTCACATCCTCTCTAGAGATGCACAGTGTATTATATTCAGACTAAGGACAGGGTACAAGAGACTTCATCAATATGTGTTCAAATTTTTCGATGTAGGAAACAGGGAAACGTGTTTCTGCAGCGTGGCACCCGAAAATGGTGAGCATATGCTCCAACACTATCAACTGTATGCTAACAAAAGCAGACACGCAATCTGGCCTGTTCCAACCACAATGTAGACAAAACTGTATGGTACACGAGAAGATATGGACTGCATGATAGCTTTCATAAAGGCTACTGGACTCCTGATATAATTTTTCTGACAGAAGGATCGAAGAAGAAGAAGTAGACGGTCATTATATGTCAGATGCAGGATTGTTTCAGTTTATCTGAATGCCAGCTTACAATGGGCAACTGAATTTACCAGTTATGTGTCAACATGCTACTGGTCTGAAGAATAAAGCAACAAACTTTGTAAAGGTGCTACATGAACATAAAATGTGCAAACAATATTACTTCAGAAAGAAACCAGCATCTCGGAATATATTCTATAATGTTCTATAGATTTGTTATCTCACACCTTTGATCTTTGAGTCGACCATAATCAACCAACAATTACCCAATTTTTAATTTTTATTTTTAAGTGTGTGTGTGTGGGTTTTTCTTTTTTTTTCTTTTTATTTCCTGTAGTTTCTTCCATGTTGTGAATCCTTGCTAGTATTCATGGAGTCGTTAATATCTCACAAATTAAGGCAATTTCAATCAGGGAATCATTACTCCCTTCTTACTTAAAACATATTTTTTTTATAATCAGTTAAATGCACCAGGAAGAGTTCTTCCTTGTAAGATCTCTAAGTATTTCCAAATATATAAAAAATAAAACAAATGTACAAACAGACTTAACAATGTAAACATTAAAACATTTTGTACAGTACATTGAACTTTACATTATATAAAATGTCTTGACAGCCAAATGTTCCATATGCTCTCCTATTATAACAATACAAATATTTACCATTTTTAACATTTGGTGTTCCAATCATATATCAGTAAAGTTTGCCACGTAATCAATATAGCAGCCTGTTACAAGCAGTATCATACAGAATCAAGCTGACATGTTATACTGTTGTTTCTATCTTCTTCATTCACCTTCAGACATCAACAGGAAATATCATCTAGAGTCTGCTCAAGTGTGGCCAATCTGACCAATGCTAACTTGGAAGTGTCTGTTACAATGAAAGCAGAGGGACAAGTGATCAGGTGGAGACACCTTGAACTTAAGATCTGTATACTGTATCTCCATATGGGTTCCCAGGGCCCATTTGGGGGGGGGGGATACAGAACAGACCCATTGGGGTAAATGGAGAAACGTCGCTGTGGCTACAGAGTTAAGTGCGGACGGCAACACAGGCGGAAAATTTCTTATCAGCTGTCCGTACTAGTGGCAGAGCACTTATGGTTTAAAACCAACTTTACCTTTTTTTTATTGTTACTGTAGTATGTAACTGATGAGATACTGTGAAATATGCCAGGCAATAAATTAAGCAATCTATTTCTTGTATTTTCTTTGTTCAAATTAACTAGAGGTTTGTGGAAATCTGGTGCACTGGGCTGAAAGCCTAGCTGTAAACCAGAAAAACAACATGCCAACTACCCTTTTACGAATGTTGAAGAATGAAGAAGTATACAATACACATTTGGTAAAGGGTCCTTGTGACAAACTGCCTATGCCATTTGCCTCACTTTGAAGGCTGTAGGTTTGATTCTGGACTCTGCTCTTTATTCAAGAGTTTCAGATGCCAGGGGGAGCTAGCTGGAGCTCGAGTTTCTTGCCTTGTACCGCATGCACGCACACACAACACACACACACGTGCGCAGGTGCAGTGACTCAAAGCCCAGTCAAGTTTGAAAACTGATGTAAGTAAATTCTACACTACATATTAAGTAATAATACACAGCAAGAGAAAGAAGGACAACTGCTAAATACAGTTCCATATGGCAAATCAGTGAGACAGAAAAAATACAGTAAACGTAGTTAAGGTAACCAAGTATTCACTAGAATAAATGGAAAACTGCCAGTGGAGTCAGGAAATTTGATCAGATGGGGAAATTACTATCACAGATGGTGATCATAAACATGTGGATGTCAAGGGGAAACACATTAACCTCTCAAGAAAAGTTCATAAGCATATCACAAACTGCATTTAGTAGACTTATTTGTTTATACACTTCATTTCAGACTTCTGAATAACCTTACATGATACACAGAAGGAAATCTAAAAAACCCTATCTATACTTCTTTCTTCTGCATCTATGAGTGTCAATTAGTACAGTAAAATGTGTTTATCTTACTACAGCAGGACAGCTGGCATAACAATCAAAATATAATATAAATAAACCTGGCTTTCATTAACTAAGTCTCAAATAACTCAGTATGGTACAAAAATAAAAATGCTATAAAAAAACAATATGGCCAAATTACAACTCTGTCGTAAAGTGAAACAGACACTCAGTACTGTACATATCCTGTCTGCAATAAATGCAGATTAAATGACACAATCATTTTATGTAGACTGTAACAAAATAAATTCAATAAGTTAGCTGCGTATCCTTTACAGGACGTTGCAGAACCTACCCCATACTTTTTTTGGCTGTTGTGTTTTTTCTTGGCACGTTTTTTTTTCCATTCGTGTGAGACATTCTGCTGCTGCAAAATCACCCGCAGCTGGAATCAAACCCGGCACGGGGCATTACGAAGCATGCTTGCAACACCTAAGCCACAGACACCAAATTCAATAAAAGATGAAGTTTTGACAAATTCTGAAAATCCAGTAAAAAGTAGTAATGTTATCATGATGCTTTAACCAAGAAATAAACAACTCACTATCTAATAGGCTAGTGTCGTCTATCTCGTGTATACTGGATTTCATAGCCATAACTGTAGTAGCACATTTAAAGCTCTGATTGCTGCATCTTTCCTCCAAGGTCAGAGTGCATTTGCCTGAGAGATGAGGAAACAGCAGTTTGCACACAAGTAAACCAGATTCGTACAATGGATACACACACAAAACTCAAGTCCTGGAACAAGATTAAGGTCCAGAAGTGGAGAAAGAACCAGGACTTTCCACTGGAATTTTCAGCTGGTCAACTTGAAGAGGAAGAAGAAAACATGGAAGCAGAGAATGTGGTTACTATTATGTAAGTCACTTTGCCTCCAAAGAAAAATTTTATAGTATAATGTTATATTATATTGCCAGTTATCTGTTTTTTAAGATATCTTATTCTATTAATTTATGATGGCAAGACATCCTACCTGCTTATAACCATTTTTCTCGATGTTGACTGATAGCTCACAATCAGGCGGTGCTAACCACTTCTTATTATAGTCCATGTCAGGTGGCGCTGGTAGTCATGTCTATTCACAAAAAGGAGGTGGGAGTTTTAATGCAGTGCACTTAAAGCTTCACAGTTTTTACTTGTCTAATGACAACCACATGCCACTTCTGAGTCTGCCAACCATTAAAAAAAAAGGGTCTCCATGGTCAATTTGTTTTTTTTATGCTCCGAAGATTACAAGTTTGATTTCGGACTCTGTTGTTCAATTCATGAGTGCAGATATTTCAGAGATACCTCTAGGCTGTTGCAGAAGCTTTGTGCAATAACTCTTATGTGAAACCAGTCGCTCTGCTAAAAGATCAATCTATATGGAATCAATCCTGGTGCAATGAAGTCAATCCTCTCACCTTTAAAAGATCCTTAAAACTATTACTCTAAGGCCAAGGGTTAAAAAAAAAAAATACTTGCTAATGACACAACTGTTTCTCAACATCATAAACTGTTCTGTATCTTACACACATCTAACACACAAAAGCGGGCTCTACATGTTGGACATGGTGATTTACTGGACAACCAGGTTTCAGGTCTCTGCTGATCCTGCCTGCTGGCAAACCACTTGCCCATACACTCCATACACCACATGGGTCGACAAAAACATGGGACACAGACTTCACTGCCCGGCTCTCCAGCGGGATCTTCACAGTGCTTTTGCAATTTGACATCAGCCATTTTCTGCATGCAGCCTATACATTGTTCAATTTCCTGGTGAAGAGACACATCATGTTAACTATTAACATCTTTATGTTTGGGACTGTTAATAACATGAGTTTTGTAGGATACAAGGTTGGTAATAGATTTATGTAGGACGTTTACAGATAATATACAAGTAATTTTGTTGATGGTGCAAAACTATTAGGCAACAAAAAGCTCTAACAATATTTCATTATTTCAGCCATCACATGACCGGTTTCTGCATATGCAAAAATGACTGGTTTCTGCAAATGTAAAGGTGAGCAACCTCTTTTCCTTGGTTCTTCTTCTTCTTCTTCTTCTGCGTTCGACATCAGTCATGCTACACATTGAGTCCTGTCTGGGTCAAAAATAGGATTGTGCGTTTAAGGTCGCCACTGGTCCCCCATAGCTTCTCTCGCAATGTGGATCCCCTGGGCCAGATTTTTCCTTGGTAAAATGATAGCACAGCTGTCTTCTTTGTGTATGCTGATGTATGAGACTAAGACATTAATACTATCTAGTATCCAAGAAAGATGGTTCCAGGTTCGTGATTTGGTTTGCTACAGGAGGAGTCAACTAATGAATACAGATGAGGAGGAAGATAGGGGTAATAGTGGTGATGATGATGATGGCTTGCTGGCTGCATGCTTCCCACGTCACTCTGATGCTTGTATTATAAAATGTCTTGAAATAACTTTTCTTTTCACAGTACTGTTTTATTTACATATCTAAATGTGACAAATAACATCAGTGATATTCTGAATGACAGCTAATTTCGCAGTATAGTTTTATACTCTTGATGTTGCGTTGTGTTCTTCATCTCTAGATACTTTGTTAACTGGTTCTTGTCTCGGTAACTGCCACCTGGCTTCTAGTGACTAACAGTTTGATCATCGACTCTAGGATCTTAGTAATGTTTCTATCTAATGTCTCTGTTGACCATGGATCCACGTATCTTGTCTATGTAGCATGATGACTTGTTTTATGTCTCCTCTCTAGTGACTGTATGAAGCTCCATGAGACTGGTTCCTCTTCTTCTAGTGTCGAGCTGACATCTCAGCAACTGATTTTTTTTTTCTACAAGGGTCCATGTGACAAGTCCCTCTTCTTCCAAGTCTCATATAGTGAAGGTTGATTGAGTGGTTTCTTACCCACTATTTATACTGAGACACTGGCATGTGTGAAATGGGTTTTCTTCTCACTAAGCTGCTTCTGAAAGATACTTGTATGCTAAAACTTGTTAACAAGGTGTGTTCTCCACCACGGGTTTCTTTAATTGTGTCTTGATTGCATCATACAGCTCTACACCAAAATACACTAATTGAATTAACAGCTGCTTTCTATAGTCTTCTAGAAAACCAGTGCGACATTAATTTCTATTTGATGGGGCAAGTCAACAATATTACATCGAATAATAATAGGTTATTCATTTGCATAATATCCCTCTGCTAATAAACAAGTGATGGTTTTAGAAAGGGAATGTCAAGGCTGCTAAGACTTGTTAACTTTGAGTCTATTCAACTAATATGCAGTTGAGGACATCTCCCTGTTAGATAATGAAGATATAGAGGACAGTAAAGGATATCTTTCCACTCCATTAGACATGTTCGGCATTATGGTGCTAGTCCTCATATTTATATATAAACAAATCAGCACAGCTGTACTCATTTTAGGCCAGGTTATCTTTGGCATCAATCCCCCCCCCCCCCAACTACAAAATGTCCCTTTTCAAAGAGAATTGAAATACATAACCTGTGGGCTTAGACAAACATGATAGCCATTTCAATACTGCAGCTCCCTGAGAACTGGAGCTATATCCACATTTTCTCAAATACACTGTGGTAAAAGGAGAATGTGGTTACTATTTTATCAGTTAATTTGCCTCCAAAGACAATTTTCTAGTATGAATGATATATTATACTACCATTTATTTTAATTTATTTAACACATCTTATTCTACTAATTCTACGAAGGCAACACATACTAACTGCTTCTAACCATTTCTTCCGTTTTTGATTGATAGCTCATATTCAGGTAGTGCTAATCACTTCTTATTATAGTCCCTGCCTGGTAGCATCGGTAGCCATGTCTATCCACAACCTTCTGTCTTGTTTACTTTTATTCAATTTTGACACAGATGATTTTCCTGCCATAATGTCAAACTGTCCAGCATCTTCTCTCTTAATCTCCCTCTGCATTTCTTCCCCTCAAACATTCCCACTGTCACAATGTATTCCAGTTTTCTCCTTCTCATGACATGACCACAGAATGTAGATTGTCCCTTCAAATGTAGGAAATCAGTTCTCTTCATGAGTCAGTTTCTTTCAAGACATTTTCATTACTCTTTTTATCTGTCCAGAGTATTCTCATAATTGGTCTAAAAAAATTTCTGCAGCTTCCAAATAATTTTTCACAAAACAACCAACTGTCCAAGATTCACTTCATATATCAGGATAGGTTTTATACATCTCTTAAGAATTCTCTTTCTTGTCTCAGCTGACAAAGAAATATTGTATAAAATATTCTTTATTTTGTAAAATGCTGTCTCTGATTGAGCTACTCTAAATTTAATTTCTTGAATACATCTTCCATATGATGTTATCAGAATACCAAAGTACTTAAATATATCAACTTGCTAATCATCACATGCACATAACCCCCCCCCCCCCCCCCCCCCCCCCCCCCCCCAACCTACTCTTTTAATGTACTTCAGTGATGGCTGTCTCATTCTAATGTGGTATATAACCTGTCTTCTTCTTCTGCATTCACTATTTAAAAAACAAACAGTAGGTATATTTTGTTGTGAATTACAGCTAGGCTAATATATCTGTCCCTTTTGGCACAATACATCCTATTTCAGCAAACCCTTAATTAGTCTCCTTTTAGGGTCTGGAACCCAGACTAGGGACATCTATTTTTTTAAACATGTGTCATCTGCTACAGCTGGACATGGGAAACTAGTCTGACTGTTCAAGAGGTCTTGTGTTTAATCACAATCAGGACATGGATTTTTAAAAACTGCCCTTGGCTAAGAGGCAACTAGGAAATTTCCTGGAAAGTAAGAGTTGCTGACACATGACACAATACTGACCTTATCAACTAGGCGCCAAATAGTCTCAAAATATGAGACAACGCTACTAATGTGGTGAAATGGAAGCTTTTTCTTTTTTCATAGCATTATATATATTGATCCTAATTTTCTCAGCATCCATAGGATACTTAGTATTCTATAAAGAAATCTTCTTTGCTGTCTATAACTTGTTCTAATCTTGGAATTTACTGACGAGGCACTGGCATAAAGTAATTTTTGCACAGAACAGTTTTCAGTAAACACAGCAGTGAACACTTACCATATTTGGGCTGGGAATGTAGACTGGGTTCTCTTCTACAAATTCTCTGAAAGCCTTTAAAAACCTGTCGCTGAGGGACTGATGAATGACTATGTTGCGTGCGTTACGAATGGGTGCTTGAAGTTTTTCTTTTAGATCTCCTAATTCAAGAGAATTCAACCTGTGGGTAACAGAAAGCAAGCTGACTAGGCGCTTTGTCCGCTTATAACTTTAGTGACAGTTTCATAACAGGGAGGTGATGTTTAAAAAAAAATACATACAGGCATACAAACACACATATTCGGCCAGTATGTGTTCACAGACTTTTAAAAAAAAATATATTTCTGTCAGCTGTTAACAACAAGCAGATAAAGAGGTTTTATTCAGAAGTTGAAACTGATGGGAGAAATTAATACAACACTAAATGAAATTTATAGCAATTATAACAAGACCAGCATATAATATGAAACAATTCAGAGTGGTTGACCATGAAGTATGTTGATATGAATGAATCAAAGACTGCACTGTATACAACTATGAGATGACCAATTTGCTGTGAAGTTGGACTGTTATTACCAGATTACATGTCTACTAAGGCAAATTGTATCAGAACTTATTCTTTTTTAGCCATTATTTCTTGACAAACTTTAAAGAGTAAAATGTAGGGATTCAACCTACAATCACTTGCAGTTTCAAACCAGTTGATAGGCAGAGAAGCTGATGTTATAATGGTTACGGGAAGAAGAATAAGAGCATGATGTGCAGTAATGCGGATTAGCAAAATTACTAACAAATAATAAGCTGTTTCATAAGTCCATTATTGTTGACAACAATTGAATGAAAAAAGCTTGTTCTTTTTTTAATGACAGTATGGACTTCAAGGTGCTGCTCCCAAAGTGATCAGCACTGATTCCCTAGAAATAGTGACTAAATCCATGCAGGCAGTGGGGGTTTGAAATGTGCAATAGCTTTAACCCCGTCACCCAGAGAAGCCACACAAATGGCACTTCCAGCTGGGTCCAATTCAGTGTGAGTGTCATCTTTCCAACTTGGCTATAGCTGTGTGTTCAGGAGACACCAAGCTAATAGCATTGTTATCACTTGTGCCTGAGCACATGTATAGAAGGGACAGGAACTGCTACATTTATAGTTAAAAATAATGGAATTCAGAGGGGTTTTCCTGTTACAATGAATGGCTGTATTAATAGAAATTATGACACCATAATTTTCACATTGGTAATAGTGTTAACCTGCGACTGGGTCACTGGGTCCACTATAAACATTTATTTTTAGACTCATAGAGCTGTGACCATGTTAATTCTCTGATGCATGATGACTCCCCGTATTCAGGATGGATTTTTATATTGTTTTGGTTGATAAATTTAAACTGCTATGATTTTTTTTTTGTGTGAGTGACCTGTGTAAAAAAAATTTTTTTTAAAGATTTGTCCCCAGGAATTCCTTAACTACAGGTCATGGGTATTTTATTTTTCTAAGTAACCGGGGTGACTTGGTTAATATTAAGACACAGTTGTGCAACTGCATGTGTAGGAGAGCCAAGAGTGTATGCAGCCTAGAAGGCAAAGCAGGGATGTGTGTAAAATTTGGGATTCATCAATTTAAAACATGAGAAAACATGTGCTGACTTTAAAACATACCTGATAGTAAATGGCTTTAAGCCTGGCTCTATACGACCAACTGTAATATTCAAATACTGCACTGCCATCTGGTTTTGGTAAGATAAGGCGTGCTCCTCGGAGTCCGACAAGGTCAAGTGAATGTCATTTTGATGAGCAATGTAAACATAATAAGTTGAAGTTTTAATGATCCATGAATCTGTCACTGCTACCAGTCTACTTTGTATGCCACTCACAAACTTGTCTATGCGTCTGAATTCCAAATTAATAGAGGAAGCCACAGTTCTCCAGGTACCATTTTCACCAGCAAGAAGTTTCAACTGCTTCGATATTGGGTGGTTATCACAGTTTTTACTATGCCAGTAAATTGCTAGTACCAAAACACATCCGGGTAAAATCAGGCTTATCAAAAGGTAGACTGTCCACACAATATTGAGCTGATCAATGTTGAACAAGTCCAGTTCTGGAGCAAAGAGTTCCAGACCAATGTAATAAGCTGTAAAAATAGAACAAGTTACAAACACATAATCTTGAAACTGCTTTATTTACTGTTAATATTTATTGTGAAAAACAAGTCATTTTTATTTGTAGATGCAGCTCTGTGGTTTAGAGGCTAGAAACTGTAGTAACAATTTTGTGATGGGTTTTAAGAAAGAAATACAAATGTTCTAGCAGTTTTTGACAGAACTAAAATGTTGACATTCATAATCTTTGTAATTTAATGAGTGAAACTGTTCCAACTGCATACAAGAATACTTTCCAGACTTAAAACAATATGGGAACTCATCAATTAAATCACAGTAAGTGAGTGGTAGTTTAGAATTTACAGGAGCCATTTTGACAGAGATAACTCATCATCAAGCTGTTGAGTAACTTTGACTGATGTTATTTATACAAAAGGCAATTTACACACAAAACAATATATTTGATGCAAAATTACAAAACATGTGGAACACTACATTGGCTCCATTACTATTTTTTTTTAGAGCTCATGCTCCATTGAATGGCAGAGGATAAAAAAAGAAAGAAAATCCATATTCTGGTTGCTTGTTTCCTTATTCAAGATGCACACATATGATGAAGAAGAAAGAGAACTGCAGGTGCCATTTTTACAGATGGATTTATTCCACAGAATTTGGTGTGTGCCTTCCTTTTAAAAAGTGTATTTATCTTCTTCATATGAGACTGTTTCTTCAGGACTCTGGAATTAATGGAAATGTCATTACTCTCAAACCAGAAACAGTTACAGCAAATTTAAATTTCAACTGTGTTACATAACTGGGTCACCAATATCATCAATCTGTTCAGCTCTTAGGCTGGTTGTAATCTATGCTTGACCAAAGGTGTCTCCTTTCAGCTGCCTCTTCCAATGCTGTATATTCTTTCAGTACCTGAGCATGAAAACCCTACTGAAGAATGCAAGTTAAATACGACAAGAGGGCTCATATTTTCTGGCATACAAAAAGTGATCTGATCAGTATCCTACTGACTATGACTTACCAAAACATGTGCTGGTGTCACCAGTTGTACAGTTATAGACTGTGTCACTAATTATACAGTTATAGACTGTGTCACCAGTTATACAGTTATAGACTGTGTCACCAGTTATACAGTTAAAGACTGTGTCACCATTTGTACAGTTATATACTGTGTCACCAGTTATACAGTTATAGACTGTGTCACCAGTTGTACAGTTATAGACTGTGTCATTAGTTGTACAGTTATAGACTGTGTCACCAGTTATAAAGTTATAGACTGTGTCACCATTTATAAGGCTATAGACTGTGTCACCAGTTGTACAGTTATAGACTGTCACCAGTTGTACAGTTTTAGACTGTGTCACCAGTTATACAGTTATAGACTGTGTCACCAATTATACAGTTATAGACTGTGTCACCAATTATACAGTTATAGACTGTGTCACCAATTATACAGTTATAGACTGTGTCACCAATTATACAGTTATATACTGTGTCACCAATTATACAGTTATAGACTGTGTCACCAGTTATACAGTTATATACTGTGTCACCAATTATACAGTTATAGACTGTGTCACCAGTTATACAGTTATAGACTGTGTCACCAATTATACAGTTATATACTGTGTCACCAATTATACAGTTATAGACTGTGTCACCAATTATACAGTTATAGACTGTGTCACCAATTATACAGTTATAGACTGTGTCACCAATTATACAGTTATAGACTGTGTCACCAGTTGAACAGTTATAGACTGTGTCACCAGTTATACAGTTATATACTGTGTCACCAATTATACAGTTATAGACTGTGTCACCAGTTATACAGTTATAGACTGTGTCACCAATTATACAGTTATATACTGTGTCACCAATTATACAGTTATAGACTGTGTCACCAATTATACAGTTATAGACTGTGTCACCAGTTGAACAGTTATAGACTGTGTCACCAGTTGTACAGTTATAGACTGTGTACCCATTGTACAGTTATATACTGTGTCACCAGTTATAAAGTTATAGACTGTGTTAGCAGTTATAAAGTTATAGACTGTGTCACCAGTTGTACAGGTATAGAATGTCTAACCAGTTGTACAGTTATAGATTGTGGCCCCAGTTGTACACTTATAGACTGTGGCCCCATTTATACCGTTTTAGACTGTGTTACCAGTTTTACAGGTATAGAATGTCTAACCAGTTGTACAGTTATAGATTATGGCCCCAGTTGTACACCTATAGACTGTGGCCCCATTTATACTGTTTTAGACTGTGTTACCATTTGTACAGTTATAGACTATGTTACCAGTTGTACAGTTATAGACTATGTTAACAGTTGTACAGTTATAGACTATGTTAACAGTTGTACAGTTATAGACTGTGTCACCAGTTGCATACTTATGAACTATGTCACTAATTAACCCCAGTATGTTAGACACTTAAAAAAAAGTTGCATCACAACACTTAGCACAGGGAAATGGGGTGGGGGGGGGGGGGGGGGGGGCTGATGAGATGCTGAGAATTTCTGGGCACTGTATTTCTGTGGGTCACCAACTCCGAGATTCCATGCCAGCTCGGCTCGGCTGATATAGGCCAATGCCATGGTGCATCAAGTAGTCATGTGGCAGTGTCTTGCACGAGGATTAAAAAAACAAGCACATTTACACAATGACTTCATATGATTTCTTTATAAAATCCACCTGTGCCCATAAATTTGTATTAATGTATTAATAATCCAATTGTCTTTATCTTCTAAGTTCCCAATTAAAAGGCCCATGTTCTGCTGTGATTTACAGTTAGGCTGCAATATCTGCACTTTCAGAATATTTATTGATGACAATTCTGATTTTTATTACAATGGGGATACTTTTATTAGTTAGTTAAGGTTATTTTTCATATGCTTTACAGGACGTTGCAGAACAAACCCCAGCATTTTTTGGCTGTTGTGGTTTTTCTAAGCAAATGTTATGTTAAGTTGTTTTCCACTGAATAACGGTCCCAAATTATCGAGGCAGAAAATATACCCTAACAGGGCCTCAGTCAGGTGTCATTTGCGCACTTCTGGCGACTTAAATTGCGCACTTCCGGCTCCGCCGAGAGTATCCTCCACGCCGCTTACGCGGCGTGGATTGGGGCTAAACTAGATGGCTGGGACTCACGAGCAGCAGCTACTGCATTTCCTGCAGCTGTTTTTATTTTATTTGCTCGTGAGTCCTAGCCATCTAGTTTAGCCCCAATCCACGACGCGTGGGGGATACTCTTAGCGGTGGCGGAAGTCCCCGGAAGTTCGCAATTCGGCGGCTGCGGTAGTCCCTGCAAGTGCGCAATTGACACATGACTGAGGCCCTGTTAGGGTATATTTTCAGCATCAATAATTCGGGACCGTTATTCGGAAGATAGCCAATAATTTTTATTATTTCCATTGATTACCTAAAGGGATCAAGCTGTGTACTAGAAGGGTCAATGTTGTCCTCCGTTGGTGATAGTAAATAAAATTGAAGTCTTCACTGCCCAGATAGCGAGAGAACATGTTCTGTACAGTGATGCCAGCTGAGACGAACTCTGTCGGGGGTGCAACAAAACATCCCGCAAAAAATAAAAACACTAGAGTATAAAGAATCATCACAGTGTTGTCTTGTGATGCCACCCCGTAAATCATGCTGACTTCGTTAGCAGTCAGGCGACGAGAAGCTCTCCGTTAGCAGTCAGACGACGAGAAGCTCTCTGTTAGCAGTCAGACGACAAGAAGCTCTCCGTTAGCAGTCAGGCGACGAGAAGCTCTCCGTTAGCAGTCAGACGACGAGAAGCTCTCTGTTAGCAGTCAGACGACAAGAAGCTCTCCGTTAGCAGTCAGTCAGTTAAAGGACGAGAAGCTCTGGTAGAAGTAAATTAAAATGCAAGTAAACTGGGCCTGGACACAGTGATGTTGATGTTCATAGTCTGTTTTTGCCAGCTAGTAGCACTCAAACAACAACATCCGTTTCCGAAAGTTTGACATGGTAGACAACTCCTGACCATTGTTACCACTTTGGATGTTTTACATCCAGATCTAGATGTTTTTTTGGCGTCTATAGCGCAGTCGATAAGAGACTCGCTTTCAAATCTAGCTGTGACTTGCTGCAGCTCACAGCCGGTGTTCGAAACCGGGCGGTTCCCGAGGTTCACCTAGCCTCTAGGAAATGGGTACCAGAGTTAACACTCTGGGTTAAATGGAGGAACGTCGCTGTAGCTACGGATTTGCGTGCGGACGGCCTCACAAGCGGACAGTTTCTTGTCAGCTGTCCGTACTGGTAGCAGAGCATTTATGGTTTATAACCGTGTGCAATGACGCTGGTTCACATCTCCAGACTTTACCTTTATTGCTGTTGTCTGACAGATGATTTGAAAAACCAGTTATGTGTTTAGGCAATACGATACCAGCTACCTTGCGTTCGTTTCGACAGTGATTTGATTTGAATCAAGAACCGACATCACGGCACTCGGGGCATTCCCTTAAGCGCTCCGTCCCCATCTTCAGCAGCCAGCGAGGAGTTCCGATACTTATGGTGCCAGTAGCCACGCCCATCTGTATCTAAAGATGGCCGTGCCAGTAGCATTCTGATTAAACGCCCGTCTTGCCTTTCCTCTGAGCCTCGAGCATCTGCCAGAACCTCTCGTCACTCCCCGCTGCATCAATCTCACCAGACTGTGGTGATCCATCTGCTCCTCCGAACTGTACACGCTCTCCCACAAGGCACTAGCCACGTCTGCCTTATCATGTATCAGTATTCCACCAAGTTGTGCATAGCCAGCCAGTCTGTCCGCCTGTTCATTTCCCAAAACACCGGCTTACGCCGGTGAAAAAATCCATACAATACTCCTCACCCGTGTCCTCCGCAGCGAAGCATGCCATTCTGCACGAAGCATACCTGTTCTGATCTTCCTCAGCATGCTTTCTGAATCAGTTACAATCACGATGTGTGTGTTTGTGTCGTGTTCTCTAGCCAGTGGTATCAAGAAAGGCGACCTTCCAGAAAGCAGTGACAAACTACTGGCCGTAAATTTGCCTAAAAACCACACAACAGCCAGGGGCTGTTGGGGTTGGTTCTGCAACGTCCCGTAAAGGATACGCAACTAACCATATCAATCATCATCATCATCATCAGGTGCCTTGTCGACTGGCGTGGGCGATCATGCCTCTCCATTATCCACGATCTCCTGCAGCATGTATCAGTTCGTGTGCCGACACACCTCCATGCCATGCAACAAGACTGTCAAGAATCTTCTCTCGTTGTCTTCTTATATACCTCCTTCCAAAGATCTTTCAAATGGTCACAACATGATCTATTTTCCCTCTTCTCATAACATGGCCGAACCATATCAATAGCTATGTGATTTGTGACTGTTTAATTTGGAAGTTTTTTCCAGATGTTTACCCGCGCAAATCTAGATATTTCTAGATATTTTGTGACCCGTTTCTAGATGTTTGCTGTCAACGAAAAGTGGCAACACTGCTTTTTGGGGGAGGGGGGGGGGGGGGGTTCCCCTTTATTTCAACTCTGTATGTTTGCGAGTATTGTGTTTTTCCTGCTATCGTGTAATTATTTGTCTGTTTGCTTATGTATTGTTTGTCTGTTTACATCTGTTGCCGTTTGTTTGTGTTTGTTAGTGTTATGTTCAAGTGTAGTCAAAAGACACAAGAAAGAAAAGGGTTATGGGAGGTTGGTGAAAGTGGGGCTTAGTCACTTTTTATTTGTTTTTATCAAAGTCAGTTGTTTCTATTTTATTGTCCAGTTTGGTCTTTGACCCATTCTTCCCAGAACCGGTCTGCTTTGTTTTGAAATTCTTCTTCGTGTTTCTCGTAAAAGATCTCTAGATCTGTCTGTTCTGCTAATTCTCCTTCTTCGCGACTTCCCTCTGCTTGTTTCAGTGCTAGGTCATCGATATATTTTCTGTGATTTCGGTAATAGAACTCCTCATATGCGGACAAACCAAAGTTGGTTTGTTCTCCGGCTTCCCTTCTCAGTCTTTTTAATTCTTGTAGAAAAAAGTCCCATAGTGGGCCTCCGTCTAATTCTGGTTCTTTGTTGTCATCCATCGTCTCTTCTGCGTCTGTTTCTGGTGTTTCGGGATGTTTTTGGAACTCTTCTAGTGGTTCGGGGGACAATGGTGATAGTGGTGAGTCTGGAAGTGTTTCCTTCTCCAAGGCTGTGATAAGTTTTTCTTTCGTGGTCTTGTGTGCTGTGGGAACGGCCGCCGTGCCAGCTGGCTTTGCTGCCTTTGTCTTTTGTGGTTTTTGGTTTTTGTTCTCAATTTATGTATTGAGTATTTGGGTTGTGGTCTCTTTTGGCGTCTCTTGTGCCGCTGGTGTTGTCTTTGGAAGAAGTGTTGTCTTTGTGAAGGCACTCAACAAAGCAACTGAGAGGAAAAACAAAGACAACACTTCCGCTACAGGAGCGGGTTTTGTTTCTTTCGTCTTTGGCTCTGGTTCCGTGGTCTTTATCGTTAGGTGGTGTGGGTTGGTCTTCTTCCTCTTCTCAGGACATTTGTTCGACCAGTGGTCATCTTGATTGCAGTACATGCATGCGATCCTTCGGTCAGGCATCGTGATCAGAACTTTGTGGTTACGCTTTGTTATGCCTGGTGTGTCAACATAAATATAGTGGGGTATTTCTCGTGTTGGCTTACACCTCGCTCCCCACTTTCTTTCGTCATAATGAATAGGAAAGACTTCAGGTTCACAGTCTCCCGTTTACGATGTCAATCACGCCATCGGTGGTCAGTTGGCTTTGTAGCCAGTTGAGTGTGATCCGTTAGTGGGGGAGATAAGAAAAGCGAAATTTGGAGTCCTGGCTCTGACCGAAACAAACAAAAAGAACCAAGGAATCACAGATCACGACGGAAGTATGCTGCTCTACAGTGGTGTCCCTATGACGGAGAGAGCCAAGGGAGGTGTTGGCTGTATTGTGACCAGGAATCAAGTTAGTTACATCAAGGGATGGACAATCATCTCGGAGCGAATTATGGTGTTGGATCTGAAAGAAGAAGATAACATTGTCAATATTGTCATTGTGTACGGGCAAAATGAAGATGAGGAAGTAGATGTCAAAGACGAATTCCTTGAACTGCTCCAAAGGACCACAGATGACTGTCGTGATGAAATTATCCTTCTAGGAGATCTAAATGCCAGAGTAGGAAATGATCACTCTAGATGGAGTGGAATGATAGGGCGATATGGTGAAGATGTTTTGAATGATTATGGCAAGCGACTCCTCAGATTGTACAGGGAACATAACCTTGTCATTACAAACACAAAATTCACCCACAAACGTATACATGCATACACTAGATGTGAACGTTCAAAGAATAAGAAATCCCTTATTGGCTACGCCATAGTAAGGAAAAGTTCATACCTGATGCGCGATAAATATGATCTTAACAAATTTTGTTGGGTGTCCGTTACCAGTATCTTTATTCTTACGAGCTTAAACAGAAAAAAAAAAAAAAAAAAAACTAGGATTTGATAAGTTGGTTCGTCATCCAGGACAGGGCCGTCTTAACGCATGGGCCCACTGGGCACTTGTCTGGGGTTCTCACGAGCCTAGGAGACCCAGGCTAATCTGTGTATGTGAAGTGACTTCCTTTAAACATTATGTTTGAGGTTTAAATTAATTCTATTTAATATAAACCCGAAATATGACTCACCCTTTCCCCCCCCCCCCCAACATGGAACGTTTCTTGATGATCATCCCCATCTTTTGTTATGGAACACAAAATCTAACAGACACGGTTGTGGATTGTTTTAATGAAAACAAAATATCATTATAAACTGCTCTGGTCAATCATACCTCAAAGTTGTCTAAAATATTTACTCGAGTGCCAGCGTCAGTTTTACCTATAACAGCTCAGTCAGTATATTGTGATGCTGCACATGCTCTGTGTGGGGGTTTCGTGAAAATTAAATTGCTAATGTATAATAGGAAAGAAGCAATGGGTTTTAGCAACAACAAAACAAAACAAATGAGAAAACCTGGTAACAATCTTTATCCTAATTCTTTGCAATGGCATGATATAAATAATGAATAAAACAAGCAATGTCCTTCAGTCATAAGATGTAAACATTCTTGTTGCTACGAATCTTCTTGAATCTAGTTTCGTCACCCAGCAACTGGGGTAAGTGCAGGGCGCAACACTGTGAGATAAGGTAAGTGATAGACATTCTATGTAGTTTTGATTGACACAGGAACGGTGCAACTATGCGCTCATTCGTTTGCTATGAAGTTTAAACTGCGATTTACTTATTCTTGGGTCTTTAAAAACCGATCTCCATGAAACTAGAGACAAATTTAGTGAATATGATTCCAAAGACAGATATTGTGTGTCTAAATGCAGATTACAGTGATAGGGAAAAATATGAAGCTAACGAACTATGCGTTTAAGTAGATATGAACCAGCAGAGCTGCCAGGAAGAGGTACTTCGAAGTAAAACTTAGAAGTTTCAGTTGGAAACCTCCCTCACTGTTCTCGTCACTCTCATCTTTGAACTGACTATACGTGCAGAGGCTTACAGATTTGAAATCACGTCCTTTCTTTGATAAATTGAAAACCGTTGCATCTGGTGCATGAAAGAAAAAGTGAACATCTAGCTAATATGCATTAGGATAATGCAGCTGGACGCTCACCTGTGGATCCGAAGTTCATGGGTTCAATTCAGATAGAATCCTAGGAAGTAAAGGTGGCCGGCGAGGTGCTGTTTACATCACACATCAAGTGCCGATTGGTTTATATAATTTTGGTCTAGCATTATATGCACAAAAGGTCTGAAGGCGTGGAAAGGGGTCCTTTACACCCCCCCCCCCCCATAACCTTTAAATTAAAATGAGTATCTCAAGTCCTTTGCACAAATTAAAACCTGTTTTCACGAATGTTGAAAAGGCACTCAGAATGTTCAGGTACAAGACTAACGTATAAAGACAGAAAAATCTGCTAACTTGCAAAATGGGGCAGCATCGTTTGAAATGGTCATCACTCACCTGCATGGAAAATGACATCTTGAAGAACACTGACCAGCAATAAAGCAGTTCTATGAAAAGAAATGAAGATGAACGTTGATGACAAAGGCCAAAGCTCCTGAACTATATTTCACCCATGATATTGAACTGATTGTTCAGGAAATAACGGAATGGAGGAATAGACTGCAATCCCTATGTGAAATACGAGTAGAATGACACAACAGAATAAGGAATGAACAGAAATTCCACAAATGCTTGTTATAATAAAAAGTGCGTAGTTTTTGCATATTATGCCATCTAATCTATGAATATATTTCATCACCAGTTTTGTCGTGCTAATAAAATACATATATGTTTAATATTATCGAGCATTTACATTTCATTTCTGCGAGTGGTTCTTGTAGAGATCCCAGCACACTGCTTTGCCCGGCGGCCCGTACACTGTTAAGACGGTCCTGATCCGGGAAGCAACAACAATTCCAATTAAAGCTGTGGGTGTGTTGTTCCCGTGGCCTATTCTCTCGCGGACACTCTGACCCCACCTAGATACTTCCTCCTCCATCTTTAGTAATAAACCTCCGCCCTCGTAGGAAGCAGAGGGCAAAAAGACTCTGTGACTTTTAAATAACCATGTCGTAAATGGTGATAATAAGGGTTTGACGAAATCTTATCTTTTGGTCTAAAAGACGCAGACATCACAGGCCAGCGTAATCCACAATACCGAGGGTTGATCAACCTTTTAAGAACAAATGCAGAAAAGAAGATAAAAACTAATGACATGGCGCCCATAGAGCGGCTTAGACAGTGCTTAGGAAAAAACTATTCCAAACTATTTTTATGTTTATTTAGTACAGGCTTGCCAAACATTTTTGGCCTACCTACCATCCCCTTTTCGGTTAAAAAAAGTGAAAATCACACAGCCTCCTCTACTTTAAAATATCATCTCATCATCATGTGCCATGCTAACAGTCATAAGCGGTCATCATTCGTAATTCAAATGATCAGCAGAATCCTGGATCGGATGGTCCCATTAAACTGCCCCTGATGTGGCCAAACCAACAAGATATTTATCTCTTTGCTTTCCCCTGTCCTTTTTTTACAGATCTTGCAGTTGTCATCAAGATCTCTAGTCTATTCCTTGCACTGAAATATACCTTCTGCAATCGAACAAACAATGATAGCATTTTTGTCTTTCTTTCCACGCCCACAACATGCTCTGGTCTGTAATTATGGTCTTTTGAATAGTTCAGTTATACATATTGTTTTAAGTGTCTTTGATGTTTCAAAACGTTGAGACAGATGGAGCCTTCGTAAGCACATCTCCATTTCTTTTTCTAGGGATCAGCGGTAGGTGCCAATTTATATTTGGACTTGTTCTATGATTCTCATGCCGATATTCAGTGTGTCACTGTGTTACAATTATGGCATGTAATGAAGATTCACTCACTTCCCACTTTTGGGTGGCCTCTTTGCCAAAACCCTCGGCGTACACGCGTGACCATATGCTAGAGGGATTCAGAATATCTGAGTATACAAAGTGAAAAAGCTCTTTGCTCTGACGCAGTTTTTTTTTTGTTTTAAAGTTTATTTCTGGGAATTCCAGAAATGTACTGGAAAAAACATTGACAGCTAATCCACAATTGGGGTGTAAGAGCTTCAAACATCATTATGTAATTAAAAAAAAAAATTATTATTCTCAAAGTTCTCTAAAAGTAAAGGTAAAGTCGGGAGATGAGATGAGAACCAGCGTCATTGCACACGGTTATTAACCATAAGTGCTCTGTACGGACAGCTGATAAGAAACTGTCCGCCTGATTCGCCGTCCGCACGTAATCTGTAGCTACAGCGACGTTCCTCCATTTACCCCAGAGTGTCACTCTGGTACCCATTTCCTAGAGACTGGGTGAACCCCACTAACCGCCCGGTTTCGAACACAGACCGTAGCTAGCCTCCAATCGATTGCGCTAACGCGGCTTCCAGATACAATGAAAGCAGAACTAAAAGTCGTCCAAGCAAGTTGGGGTGTCTGGGGCCATGAATACATGCATTTACACAGTAAAGGCTCCCATCAAATTCTCTTCAAAACTTGAGCAGACAAGCAGAACAGGTACGAGAGAGAGAGAGAGAGAGAGAGAGAGAGAGAGAGAGAGAGAGAGAGAGAGAGAGAGAGAGAGAGAGAGAGAGAGAGAGAGAGAAAGAGAGAGGATTCTCGCTTTATCTGTTGTTAAAGACTGATCACAATGTTCGCTTGCATCTATATGTGTGTGTGTGTGTGTATATATATCTCTTTTCTTTACCCAAGCTTTAATATCATTATGTAATTTGTTACCAACAGTAGACCTAAGGGCCGTATTCCACTAACCATATCAGACATGCAAGAACAGACTGTAATACATAGGTCCTGTTAAATATACTTAGAAATGGTGAGCCTGACAGAAAACGAAGGTTTAAGGCTACCTCGGCCACAAATAGATGTAACATGATAAGACCAAGAAGCATTGATAAAACCAGCCTAAGCCACCACAAAGAGGTAGATGGCTATATGCATTTCCTGATTAAGAGTGTCCAACATAACCAGAACAGGAAACTGTTTTTACCTAACCTGCACCTTTTGAGAACAAACTCTTATGAATGAAATACTAAAATTAACTGTCTAGGATAGGAAAGGAAGGAGGGTAAAACTGTAACGACCATATAAGTGGCAGCATATGAATTTTTCAAAATATAAACCCAGGAGAAAACTAAAGTAGTTGTTTTATAGAAGCTATTCTAAGATGACCAAAATTCATAATTTGTTTAAATCACCACTAATCACTGGCATTGTGAGAGCTAATAGACTGAAATGGTTGGGGCATATTGAAAGAATGTCAGATGACAGAGAAGTACAAATTGTATACACGAGGAAGATGAATGGTTATAGACCATGAGGCAGACCAACAAGACGATGGAAAGATAATATCCAGACAGATCTGCAAACACTTGGTGTCACCAACTGGAAAGAGAAGGCCAACCAGCGAGATGAAAGGAGGCGGGTGATATCTGGGGCAATGAACATAAAGGGCTCGGAATGCTGAAGAAGAAGAGGAAGATTCTAAGATGACTGCTTTCAGAAAATATGACTGTTAGACGGCTTGTTCGTTTAAAGCTTAAAAAAATTTTTAATTTTTATTTCTGGTCATGGTTTGGAGTCACTTTTCTGCCATTTATCAACTGAGTGTGTAAAACTTTCGCTACAGAATTGAGTGCTTGGTATGACACTGTGAGATAAGGATTCCATGTTGGTGCCTGTGACGGTTTTGTGTTGTAAGCTGCACTGAAAATGGTTGATACGCCAAGTATGGTATTACAAGCTGTGTCACAAAGACATAGTGCGGGGATGCGAAAATTACCAGTAATCCACGCCAAACGGTTGGGAAATTGGGGTGACATAGTCTGCTGTTTGTGTTAGGTGTGTGCAAATACATTCAAAATATATACAACGAAAACGAGCAAATGCGTTTGTGGCTGAGGCGTTGCGAACGACCTTCGTAATGCTGGGTTCGATCCCAGCTGCAGGCCTTGCCCTGGTTTCGACAGTGGTGTCGAGAAGAAAGCCGTCCAGAAAGCAATGACAAACTACTGGATGTAAATGTACTTAGAAAAACCACAACAGCCAAAACATGGTGGGATTGGTTCTGCAACGTCCTGTAAAGGATACGCAACTAACTTAAAGGAGAGATTGCGATGATAGCTGTTTCCCTTACACACATGCATGTTTAGAATAACAACTGTTTTGTATAACCAGCATGATTCTGCAGTGACAGGATAAAAAAGATGGAGTAAGGTCTCACTAGAAAACAAAAGTCTAGTGGTGTGACTGGGGTTAATAAGGCCTACAGGAAGGTGCTTAGCTCTTATGAATTGATGACTAGTGTAACTGGGTGAGAAAAGGTTGTAGGAAAATACAGTGCCTGTAAGTTGGGTTATCATCATTGCACTCCGGACATGTCCATAGTTACTCAGATCCTCTCCTCAGTATGAACTCCAGCGGCTAATAGTACCAGTTTTATGTTGATTAAGTTCTATGATGTGCGTCTTTCTTTCTAAAATGCCCATGTTAACTCCCTAGTCTATCATTCTGGTGAGTGATGTGGATTTACTGCCCATAAAGTCCTCAGTCCTTTCTAATTCTTGGAGGCCATTAATCTGAAGGAAGTGATAGCAGATCAAGCTAAACTATCAGCTCTTCTTGACCTGATTTCCAGGTTGAGTTTTTTTTTTCAATCTCAGAACAGTGTGATAAATTTTTTTTAGGTGCCAGCCCAGAGGGAACTTTTACCCATTAGTTGGGACTAGGCCCATCAATGAAAGTGGCAGCTATGGTAGTACAGTAGCCAGATGATTGTCTGCTGATCTGAAGCTCTTGGTTTCAAATCAGCATCCGCCCTGTGTAGGGATGTTTCCGTCTGTCAAAGATAGAGCGCACAGGCCCGAGAGGAAACAGTCTGCATACAAATAAGCCAGATTTATTAAACTGATGTGCACGCAAAAACTCAGGTTTGAGATCAAAAATAAAGTCAAACAGTGAATAAACAACCAGAACATTCAGCTGAAGTACACAAAGAAATCTGGGCAGATGTTTACTGACCTTGGCTGCTAGGTCCACCCAGAATACAATGGGTGTCAGGAAATATCTCACAAAGTATAGGCGTATAGCATGATGTCGACCTCGACCACATCAGAATTTTTTTTTTTTGGCCTAAACAAAATAAGGGTCAGCACCACATGTTCAATATCATGAGAATAGTAAATGTTTACGTCTGGGGATTCTAACAACTCTGCAGTCCCCAAACATCTGTTATCAGGTCTGTATCTAAAATGTACAAAGAATGCAAATGACAAAATATTTGCGTGGGATTGCATTATAACACATAACCAGTGTCAGTTCAAGTGGAGGCTAGAATGAAAAGTTAGCTGCATATCCTTAACGAACTTGCAAACCTGGAACAAAACCCTTGCGAACCTGGAACACAACCAAAGTCCAGAAGTGGACAATCAGAACTTTCTGCTGGGGTTTACAGCATGTGAACGCTAAAAAGAAAAAGAAGAGTTGGCGGTTTTGTGGATCTACTCAGCAATTTGATATTTAGTAGTTTGTCACTGCTTTCTGAACAGTCAGCTTTCCATGCTATTGTTGGAATAAATGTAAAGAGATCTGCTGCCAAATAAATGGCAGCTGAATCCAACTGGGTTTTTGAAAATTACAAATCATGTTTGTTGCAAGCCTCAGATGCTTCATACTGATAAACAATACATTTTATAACATTTTCTACACAATTAGTGTAAAGCCAAATGGCCAGCCCCTTGTAATAGTATGTGTCTATATACAGTCTACTTAACACACCAGCTGCACAAATAGAACCCAATTACAAGTAGTAGGAACAAACATACATCTTTTATTTGAACGTTGAACAGTATTCCACATCACAAGCCAGTCTCGCAGACTCTAGATACATCTACAAAAGTACAAGTAAAAGGCTACATCAAACAGTACATCTCTTCTGGTTTACTTTGCTGCTACAACACCAGCTTCCTTGCCAAGTGCAAGCATCTCCGCTGCAAAGGGAAAAAAAAACAATTTTATAATTGGATAAGTTGTATATATGTCTTTTTTTTTTTTAGAAACAAACTATATTTATCTAACTAGCATCAAATCAAGCATCACAGTTATGTTGGCTGGTGTCAGTAATCAAGTTCCACCACAACCATAGGTCTTCAATATTCTTGATAAAAGTAACTTGTGATTCTCTTCCCTGCTATACGACAACCCCAACCAGCATGATCTCCATCTAATAACTCTGATCTTCCTGGTTCCAGTTGTCACAAATTTCTATAACCTCCAACACCTCTTTCCAAAACTTGCAATACTGCAACAAATAATTGTAAATCAGCCTGCATTGTTTGCTGCAGCGTTTTGAGGATAAGAGCAGAACATTCAGTTATTTTTGGGTATTCATAAAATGAGCCTTCAGATTCTGCCTACTGCCTATACTACTTGTGCCTGGGAATCAAAGATACTGAATGAGACTATACATAGAGATGCATTAGAATGCATATTGGATATTGGTTTTCGTTCCCATCTTGCATTCTACCGCATCTCTATGTATAGTCTCATTCAGTATCTTTGATTCCCAGGCACAAGTAGTATAGGCAGTAGGCAGGATCTGAAGGCTCATTTTATGAATACCCAAAAATAACAATGTTCTGCTCTTATCCTCAAAACGCTGCAGCAAACAATGCAGGCTGATAACAGAGACCAGAAGTTTTTCTTGTATAATAAGCGTTCATTTGAAACCCATTCCAAGGGCTTTAGTATAAAAGCATGCAAGAAACAATAGATGTGGAAGAATTAAACTAAACATTCATTCTGAACAAATTATGCACCATGGGTTGGTCAGAAAAGGTCGCCATAAACATTCACAAAAGCATCACACTGCTTAGGTAGGCTGTGAATGATAGTTTGCAACAACAAAAAAGAAATAAAAAAAGGTCTGCGGTTGCCTACTGAACCAAATATTTACCACATTCATTATGTCTGCATCTGTGTGAAATCGCTGCCCACTGACAGCTTTTTGTTACAGGTCAGAACAAATGAAAATCACATTTTGGCGGTCATTCAAAATCCTTGATACCTACCATGACACACCTTCTGACATTGGAGTTTCTTAGGAATAACCTTTTGTGGTGTCCCAACTGACACACAGAATTCTTATGCTAGCATGCCAATATTTCTTAAAATAAAATGAAACTGAAAAGGTAAAGTTTTCTATTCTTCAAATTACAAGGTGCCTTTATGTCATGAACAACAAGCAATACCTTCTTCATTCTGTTTTCTCAGCTGTTCCATTTTAATTCTGTGCCTTTCACGAATCTCATTCTCATGCTTCTGAATTTCCACTTCACGCCTGTACAAATAATCTGTGAAGGATAAATATTTTAATGACTGCGCATATCAATCATCTTACCATTCAACTCTTATACTTCTGCGTGGTTCGACAATAAACTTCTGCCTGAATTAACATTTTTCTATTTATTAGAAACTTTTTAAAATGTTGCAAACTAAGCTATTTCCTTGAAGTGACTCATAAGCCCCCATCTACTGCAAAACATGAAATGGACAGAAAAGTCTAAGCATTAATACCAATCTTATATTACAGCACTTGAGGCAAAAACACAATCTGCCCAAAAAGACTAATGAGAAAGTCAAACTCTCTGTGTGGGTTCTGGGATGCCATTATCAGGCAAACAAAAAGAGTCCCACTGCCTACACAAAAGCATGTCATAAGAGTTGACTAATTGGGAGCTTCCTTCAAAGTGTATCTGCCTGAGAGGCAAGGAACCAACTGAATAGAAATAAGGCAGATCTGTAAAATGGATGTACACGAAACACTCAGGTTTTGGGATTGGAATAGTCCAGAAATGAATGAACAACTAAAACTGTGTGCAGGTGAAAGCGAAAAGTAAAAGAAAGTCAAACTGAGCCTCTTAAGAAATTAATACACAGAACAGGTTTCCTTCATGGAAACGTTCATTCAAAAGATCATTTTCATCGCAGATCAGACATGACCATAAGTGCTCACATCTCCTCCTGAGTATGTCCCCAAGTGTTTTTAGGCTAACAACTCCCATTCCCATGGAAACAAAAACAATCAAATACAGAGATTCTGAAGATAATGAAGAGTTATTCTGACCACATTAAAAGAAACAATCTTATGAACAGCATCCAAGTGTACAACAAAGATGAGTTAGACAGCGTTGAAGATCTCTGCAGCCAACCTTTACTGTGTGGATGGCATCTGACTGGCTGGAAAATGCTCGAGGGTTTTAAAATCACCTCTTTGCCAAAACCTGTCTAAAATGATGGTAACCTTACACATGTTGCTTTCCCTCAGCTGCACATATTTGTTTGAAAATCACTGTTCCCTGTTTCAGAACTGAATTAAATCTTAACTCTGTTCTGAAGATTGCAACTAAACCAGCCATAACAAATTATTATTATAAGCATTTCTTCTGTGTTTATCTGAGGACGTAACTGTGTTGCGCCTGTTTACATCATGCTTGCGATGTATAAGCTCTTCAACCGACACATCCAACTTCTGCAGGCATTTGTTGCCCGAATTTGCCTTCCTGGTCAGTTTTGTGGGACATTGCAGTCTCACTGTTGTATGGTCACCTTTGTTTCCTATTTCTTCCATTATGGGTTCCTGGGAGGGGGGAGGACACAGCAAACAGCAGCTACAACTGTGAATTGAGCAATAGCGCAAAGAAAGAAAAAAGGACATCCAGAATAAAACCAATAACAACTGCTCAAACAGAGTAATTAATAGTACCAATATTAAACAGTTCATTGCTAGCTCATACTAAATTATAAAAACTTGAATATCTTCAAGTTCATTGCTAGCTCATACTAAATTATAAAAACTTGAATTTCCTATTAGTGAATGAAAAGCAGGATGTACTGCAATCCAGTTTGCACCACAGCAAATGAATATCAAAGCAAGCTGGACAATAATTGTGAGGCAATGCTCATATTTCCTATAATTATAGTCACAAAACTATTTTAAAGGCACAAGACAACAGTTTCTGAGAATAAATTAGATGTACTACAAGACCAATTTCTGTCATAAATACTGTCTTTTCAAACTCTAATCTATTCACAACCTATGAATGCCCTGATAGAAGAATAATGATTTTCTTACTGTATCTAGTGACACCATAAACGATTCCAGTGAAAAGTGCCGTCCATCTGGCAAACTGTTTAGGAACAAAAAGAAAAACAATGATCATAATCACATTTATCATCACCTTTACATGAATCTTTTTCACACTTGCACAAAGATGTATAATAGAATCCTTTTGCTTCTTTATTACAAGGCTGTAAGCTCAGGCGGACAGTCCTGTTTGTTGGTCCATATGAAATTAGGCTTTGTGCCAGGGCCTGAGTTTTGTGTGTACACCAATTTTACTGGCTTATTTGTGTTTAGCTGGTTGTTCCTTGCCACTTGGGCAGAAGCACTCTGACTTCCAAGAAAGCTCCCAATAGCTGCATCGACATGCTTATTTAGGTAGTCATTGGGTCCATTCCTGTTTTCCCAACATTAGGGCCCTCGAACCACACGAGGACAATAGTTGTTGTTGTTGTTATCGATCCAGCGGCGCATGAGCTTTCGCCCTTTGGCCCAATGGGGACAATAGTATCCAATATTACTGTTGCTACTAAATTGTGAATGGTGGTTTTCTTCGAAGTTAGAATCTTTTCCAATGGTCAATGTATGACAGAAAGGTAGCTGGTGGACAGCTACCTCTATAAATCACCTCAAAACTAGATGAAATGACAATGGGTGTGAAAGTGGCACCTAACATATGTTGCAGTACTTGAGTTCTGTGTGCATGTCTGTTTTAGAGATCATCTTAATTATATGTAGGCTGTCAGTTCCTCATATCTTAGGCAGATGCACTCTAAATTCAAAGAAAACATCCCTAATATGGTTATTGGGGGCAGTGAGTCTATTCTTAACCCCTCCTCCCAAATGGGGCTCCAGATCTGACATAGGGATGACTTAAAACAAATGCTATTGGAGTCAAACCACACAAACTGGAATGGAAGAGGAAACCCCTGTTATATTCCTTCCTAGTTAATCAGGCTTGTCTTCAAGTTAACCATGTTTGTCTATTGTTATGAGCTAACCCTTTTGCCCACAAATGCTAAAAACATTCAATGCATTCCTTGGAGCCTTACACAATTGTATATCAGGTGACTCATACCGTGACCTCTATCACTGAGGCTTAAAGCCAACACTTTGCATCAGCCTAGGTATTAAAAAGCCATCTGGGTCCTAAGACCCCCCCCCCCCCCATTCCCTTTCCTATTTCAGTTACTATATTTATTTACTGGTCTGTTACTCTTTCAGTACCAGGGGGTTTATCTTGATAGGCCCATGGAACTTGGCTAAGACCAGTCCCAAGTCTGGCTATAAAAGGAGGAGAGTCTGGCTGAACCTGAGTGCTTTATACGTCTCAGGAAGTAGTGGGTAACCGTGGATAAGCCAGAAGGCATGCATAAGGACCACAAGGAGGAGGAGGCAGCCCCTCCATCATGCAAAGGCACAACAGGTCAATCACCTGTTTGCTTTAAACTACGATTACAAATTACCAGAGAGAGAAAACCGAATGGATCTTAACGGCACCAACTGGCATGACTTACAAACTATGATTCACAGATCATGGAACATACGAGGCACAGACGGAAAGTAAAACACGATGTAATAGGGGAGATGGGAAAAGCAAAATTAGGAATCATGGCTCTGAGTGAAACCAAGAAAAATGGGCAGGAAATAACAGATCATGATGGAAGTGTGCTGCTCTATGGTGGTGTTCCTACAATGGAGAGTGGCAAAGGGGATGCTGGTTGTATTGTGGCCAGGAATCAAGTTAGTAATATCAAGGGATAAAAATTCACCTCAAAGTGAATTATGGTGCTGGATCAGAAAGGAGAAGATAAATTGTCAATATAGTCATCGTGTATGGACCAAATGAAGAAAAGTCAGTTGATGTCAAAGAAGAATTCTTTGAACGACTTCAAAGATCATAGATATATGTCACGATGAAATTATTCTCCTCAGAGATCTAAATGCCAGAGTAGGAAATGATCACTCTAGATGGGGTGGAGTGATCAGGAGATATGGTGAAGATGTTTTGAATGATAATGACAAGCGACTTCTCAGATTCTGCAGGGAACAGAATATTGTCATTACAAACACAAAATTCTCCCATAAACATATACATGCAAACACAACATGGAACCTTCAAAGAATGAGAAATTCATCTTTGACTATGCCATAGTACAAAAAGGTTCATTCAAGTTGTAAGGGATGCCAGAGTCATGAGAGGACTAGAGACTGGAAGTGAGCACTGTCTGTCACAATAAACAGAACTGAAAGAACTGCTCCAACAAGCAACACTGACAACCATGCAAGAAACCAAGCAACAGAGAAGAGATGAGGCTTAAGGCATATAAGCCAAGAGATTAGGGCTAGATACCAGGAGCTTATAGTGAAAGCAATAGGAACTGAAGAAGAACCGTCAGAGGTACAGATTAAAAAATATCCTTATAGCATCTGCAGTAGAAGCATGTGGTGAAGTCACAGGTGGAAGGAAGGGACATAGGACACCTTAGAGGAAGAAGTCAAACTGAAAATAGGAGAAAAGAAAAAGGCATGGAAGAAATACCCGGCAGCCAGGAACACAGCTGAAGAGAGAGAAACATAATATGTGACACTCAGAACTTCTTCTTCAGCATTCCGAGCCCTTGAGGTTCATTGCTGCAGATATCACCGGCCTCCATTCATCTCTCCGGCTGGCCTTCTCTTTCCATTTGGTGACAGCAAGTGTTTGTAGGTTTGTTTGAATATTATCTCCCCATTGCCTTCTTGATCTTCCTTGTGGTCTACGACCATTCATCTTCCTCATGTATACAATTTTTACTTCTCTGTCAGCCGACATTCAGAACAGATGCCAAAAAATAAAGTGCTTAACTCAAAACAGAAATTAAGGGAAGAATTTGAAGAAAAGATGGGAAAGAATGCAAGAGAAAATCAAAAACTGTTCTATAAGGCCCTCAAAACATGAGAAAGGAGACAAGAGTGCCCATTGAAATTAATAAAAGAAAAGGAAATCTGTAACTACCGGAACTGATGGAAAGAATACTGCTCAGAACTCCTCTGTGTTGAGGAAAGTCAGGTCCCAGAAATAACTGCCCTCACTGCAAAGAAGGAAATGTCCAGGGCCACGGCCATTGAGTTAACCGTATGTGTCGATTCCTCCCCACCAAATATATGGTTGACACATTCCATTTCTGGGGGCAGCTTTTATCGAGACAGTTGCAGTCCCCTGCTGACGAGATTCTTTCTTCCCGAGTAGACCGCCGTGATCAAAACATTGCAAAGGCAGCGTGGTCAAGGCTGCCAAAACTATTGGTCATTATCCTGCCCCGACATAACAAAACCACAATACACGCTGCTCCCACGAAAAACACATAGTATCCTGCGTTGGAAATACACACAAAATAGCAGTTCATGATTATGAAACAGAATAATTAGAGAGAATTGACAGCGAGTCGAGAAGGAAATCATCCATGGGGAGTATGGACCTGAAGTCTGGTAATCTCTCTGGCAAGCCTCTACACCCCAAAGTAGAAGAGAAGCAACTAAGTAAGTAAAGCTCAAGTGGTAGTATTAGTAAAGAGAGACGTAAAATATGCACATCCTGCGTTCAACTGGTATCTAGGTAGGAACCTTTAAATATATGATGTGTTCACTGGGACTGAAAGACACTGTTAATAAGACTAATATGATATTACACTTCTCGAGAACAGGTCACTGCAGAATCGACCACATAGCATTTATGGGATTGTGTCATAACCGGAAGTGACCAGATTTAGTCATTTAACTCTTTAAGGCCCAAACAACGGTGTGAGCGTAGTTTGAGAAGTTTCGTTCTGCCCAAAGAACGGTGTCATCGTTAATCGTGTGTCTCTTACATTTTGCTTCGCACGCGCGTTCGTACTAGTTTCTAATGTTTGGAGGTACGAATAACCTATTCAGGGAAAGTCACTCTGCCGAAATCCTTTTAGTTTCATTTCTTGGACTAGACCACATGTGGATAATTTGAGAGAAAAAAAAACATCAAAATTTTTTAACAGTTCATTTTTGTGTGCACTGAATACCAATGTTTTAACCACAAGAACAGGTCTCAGAATGCGTCTTTCTGCGGCCGAAGTTCTGAAATTGTTTGAGTCAGATGCTTTTAATTGTGATAATGATAATAAAAATTTAGATTTTTCGGAAAGTGATTCGGACAGTGAATTTTCACCAGTGAAGCTGAGCGATCAGCTGTTCGGAATCTAGCGATTCTGACGAGTTTGTTACACAGACAATGTCCCATACTACCGTATTTATGGTGTAAGAGAAGGAAAGTGCTCTAAACAAAGAGATAGTACTATACTATGGCTAAGCTACATTGAAATCATCGCAGCTACAGTCTGTAAATAACTGTACAAAGTGAATAGTAAATAGTGTGTTTTATGGCTCATTTTTCTGATATTTTTTCTCTGAAATTTTGCTTAGCACTCGGTGGGAACTAAGAGCCCCTGAGTGATAAACTAACCTAGAAAGTTATCATAACTTTAGAATATGTTAGGAAATTGAACAAACTTTGAAGTTTTGTTCTCAAATTTGGATATTTACTATTCTTGTGGCTGCAAAACTATGGTAAGTGAAGAATTTTTTTGTGAAATGTTGTCCTTGTGAAATTAACACCTGCTGAATTCTTCTTTTCCACTAACTATAACAAAATCAAACAAACACTTATCATCAGATTCAGAATGTACTCATTTCTCATTTTAAAAATATATACTGTTATAGGGATTATAAGTATATTACAATTTCTACAGCCTTTCTTGTACACCCACCCCTCTGCCATTTTTGTAAAGGGAAATTAATGTGGGCCAAGTCTATCAAAATTCATGGGCCTGAAAGAGTTAATCTCCTCAGGGATTAGGGTGGGGGGGGGGGGGGGGGGGGGGTATAATGACACTGGGAACTTCACTGGAGTCATGATGCTTAGTGGAAGCATTATATAGTTATATACCACAGGTGATACGATACTTTGTCAGTATTGTCACTACTAGGCTGGACTACTGGAGGTTGGAAATGGCAAGATGCTCAAGATGTGAAGAACAGCATGAACTTTAATATAAATGAACACTCATAACACTGCTAACAGAACCCAACTGGCAAGGTACTTGATCATACCTGATGACAAGAACTAGAACCTTACTTATCCAGTATCCATACTTTCCGTTATTAAAAAAAGGTCTAGTTAGACTTGTTAGTTATCCTGTGGACTACAGAAGCAGAAGCTGAGCCGAGGAGGATAACATTACAGTTGTCTAAAACTTTTTCTTTTTTGGCTATTCACCTTGAAATATTATAATGCACAATATATCAGTTGCTCTTTCAATGTATAGATTTCGAAATGTCATTACCTCTAACTGGTTACCTAATATTAAAGTAAAAGTACTGGCAGCCAGACTGGAGAAAAGTAAAAACAGACATGATAGATCAGGATCAGACATATGAATAATGCCTGGGAAACGAAAGTAAGGTCGTGTACACACTGGTATAAGTGTGAAGTTTATTAGTTTGAAAAACATGCAACTATTTTTTTACAAGCACATGTAAGTTTCCTGCGAGAATACAAAGCTCGGTTCAAATTACAAATAATTCTCTAGGACGAAGAGCTTACGCGAATTAGAGGTGAAATGTTGGACTTGGGTGCTGCAAGTAAGGCCGGCATCTTGCTTGCTGTAGGTCAGCGAAGTAAAAAGTGTCTGCGGAACACAATCCATTCTATAAAGGTAGTCACGGAAAAACTACGATACAAATTTCATCATTCCTACTTCCTTCGACACAATTTCAGACACATTCTAGGCCTACACCATGGTGAAGAATATCATTTTTAGAGTACTTTATTTTTTTTTAGTAATAAGCATCTTGAACCGACTTTGCTTTTGTGAAAATATAATCAAATCGACTTTTCGTATGTAAGTAGGTAGGTATTTCGTTCCCATCAAAATTGCAGTCTGCGAGATCAAGGCTGAGAATCAAACAGATACAAATTCCTAAAATACCGTTCAGCAGTACAAACGAGTTATATAAGGATCTCCGACGGTTACGTAGTAAGCTGATGTCCGGACGGGAAAGGGACTTTTCGTGGAACTTTTCTGAATTTTGAAAGCTTACCTTCTTCTTCAAACTTCTTGTTGCAGAGTTTAAAAAAAGAGTGTTGAATACTTTTTGATTTAAGTAATTAGCCAAATGATTACAGCATTGAGGTCGAAAACAAATTTGAGGCACTAATGGCAGGTTCAGGAGAATGTGACACCTGATGAGTTGGCTGATAAAGCAAGAAACATCATCATCACAACAGCTCAGAACATGATTCCTTAAAAAACCACACAAGAAACAGATTTACATTACAGAAAAAACTTTCAAGCTGATAGAAGAAAGAAGAAATTTAAAGCAAGTAGGGACAGAAAAAAATAGCCATGCATATAGGAACCACACGAAGAAAATCAGAAGAGCTATCAGAGGAGACAAAAAACAGTTTATTATAAATACCTCTAGTAGAATTGAACAACTCCAGATGCAAGGAAGAGACAGAGACCCGTTTAAAGAAATTAAAACATTGAAAGGCGAATTCAGGCCTTCTTTTCATGTAATAAGTGATAAAACCGGTAACACATTAACGGAAACCAAAGACATATTAGAAAGATGGAAAGAATACTGTAAATAAATGTATGAGGATGTGACAGGTAATTCAAAAACAACTTGTGAACGTTATGAAAAAGAACCAGAGCCTTTACTGGATGAGGTATGATCAGCAATACACAGCCTGAAGAAAGGAAAGTCACCAGGTTGCGACGAAATACCAGCAGAACTAATTAAAGCAGGTGGAGAGGCCAGCGTCCGAATCTACCATGCATTGTGCTCGAAGATCTGGAACAGCGGCATTTGGCCTAAAGCGTGGAAAAGAAAAATCTATACCCCTCTCCCAAAGAAAGGAAATCTGAAACTATGCTCCAACTACCATACCATCGCATTAATAAGTCATGCTAGCAAAATCCTCTTGCGAATTATCATGAAGAAGATTGAAAGGAAATTACAATATGAGCTAAATAAAGCACAAGCGAGTTTCAGACAGGTTAGAGGAACTAGTGATCACATCTTTAATAAGAGAATAATTTTTGAAAAATGCAGAGAATACAACGTAGATCTGCATGCTTGTTTTATTGATTGCAAGGCATTTGATTGTGCCCAACACCACAAACTGTGGACAATTATGAGGGTTTCTTCCAGCGCATTTAGTGCATTTAATTGAAAATCTTTATCACGAACAACCTCTCCAAAAATTATTATTATTACAGTCCATATCACACTTGATGGAAGCTGTAGAGAGCAGATTCATGGCTTTGTTGACACAGAACACTGATTGACGAAAACACAGATGAAGCTGATGCTGTAGTTTACACAGATGGGTCAGTAATTAGGGGCAAGCGAAGTGCATGGGCCTTCACAGTAAGCTCAAGGGGGAAAACCATCAAGGAGATGAATGACGCCTTTGCTGTTACAATTAGTAGCCTTATGATAGAAACTATGGCTATAACAAGGGCTTCAGCATGTTCACACACGTATGCTTTCTTAGTGATTCGATTAATATGCTTAAAAAAATACAACCTGGATTCATCGGGCAAGAATGGATTTAAACACTAAGCACTTCACGAATATCTGCCCTAACCTTCATCTTTGTGCCAGGTCATGCTGGTGTTTAAGGGAACAAGCGGTAAGACTATCTTGCTGACATCGCATTTGCTATGGCTGGCCCAGTACTGGACAGAAGTGATGTTATCAATGCCACGAGCTGCACTTACCGTACCGAGGAGCACACCAAAAGACATGACTCCATATCCCTGTCTAGACTGATGGACATGGGGGTGGAGCATGGAGCTGCAAGAAATGAACATTTCACTAAGAGGACAAGACGTTTCATTAACCAGCACAGAACAGACGTCATCAGTCGTTTTACACTTGTGGAGCTTTTGAGGAGGAGATCGGAGCACCTATGGATCTGCCCGGAGTGCTGTGATGATAATCCTTTTTAATCACTAATCACTAATTGTCGTGAAGTGATCAAGCCTACCCCTAAACATTCGACTATTCGTGACGTTGGCGCCCCAAGCGGGCAGGTCACATTTCAAATATAGACCCGTCCGGTGGGTATATAGTCCATCGTATCTTTTTATACCTTTATCTAGCGTAATAGGTATTTATATATGCTCTAGGTGTCTTGTGAAGTCTACATTTTCAAACTTGCGGTTGTGGGATAGATATTGTCTAGATTAATAGTCAGATTCCTAGAAGCTTTTTTACTCCTCGGTCCATTAATCTCGCGGGCTACTTTCTTTGGAAGGAACGCCTAGCGTCCCGCTTCATTTTCTGCCCGACTGCCAAGAAGAACTAATGTTCCTAACTGTGCCTCTAGTATCTGTACTTTGAGGAGGCGGCCTTTTGTGTCTAGGACATTTCATAAAGCTTGGGTTAGTTGATTATAGTTTGCGAGCACCATGTTATATGTCTCTATATAGTTAAACCGCTGCTGAAGAGAGGAAAGATGCAGCTATGAGACAGCACAGAACGAGACCGTTCTTGGTGTCCAAGTGCCCACAGCCGCCTCAATCATAACTTCCCCTTTTCTAGCATAGAGTTGGTACCCTGACTAACCCAAGATTAATGTAAATATATTAATCTTGCAGCCTAAACATTCTATAACTAACTAGTAGGAAATTTGAATGGAGTAATTTAAGCCTGCAGATTTAATTGGGTCAAACCACTGCTTCAATGCACAGCGAGGACACGCAGTGACGTCAGATGTTATTTTTAGCAGACACAAAACAACAAGGGGTCAACTCATGGCAGTCAGTGGGATATAATATATACATATGTGAGAGAGAGAGAGAGAGATCGTCTGAGTGACTACAAATGCAGATGTGATTGTGGAGAGATGATGTCCTATGTGTACTAGAGTATCTATCTCCATTGTGGAACTTGTCTTTTGTCTCTTGTACTGACTGACGGACAGAGATACATGAAGATTTTAACTGTCTCATTATTCTGAGAGCTGTTCTCTGAGTGATTGCAAAGGGTGGAAGGTAATAAAATGAGCTAGGAATGTGACCCCCGAGATGACTGCTAATTCCGAGTTCCTTCTTGATACAGGATGATATCTCCTTGGAGGCCAGGCAGTCAGTCAACGTCTAACCAAACCACCATCCACTAAATACCTACCATCACAACTCCAACATGGCAGACAGCAAGGTGGAAGCCAGTGTGTAGGCATCAGCTTACAGGCCACCCATTTGTGTTTCACCAGAGAACCTTCTTCAGGAGCTTCGTTGGGCTCCTGTGTTATAACTCTGTTCCAGTGTAAGAACTCTATTCCAGTAAATGAACTCTGTTCCAGTATATGAACTCTGGTCCAGTATATGAACTCTGTTCCAGTATATGAACTCTGTTCCAGCTTATGAACTCTGTTACAGTATATGAACTCTGTTCCAGTGCATGAACTCTGACTGTTTGTGTCTGTGTTCACCAAGACAACCAGCAAAAGGAGCAGTCCAACCGAGTCAGCCTGTTCAGATCATCATGAACCCATGCGTGCAGTGACGCCTACCAAACTTGGATAAGTAGAACTCTGTGGTGTAATGCCTCATGCTCTATTTACAGGTCCACTCTGAGTTACGATGATGATTCTAGACTGCCTTGAAGGGTCTCTGGCATATTCAACAGTACTATTTTGGATCTGATCTCCTGAGTCCTGTTGCTCTGAAACACCTTTACTTGAGTCTTAATGATATATATGTGTTGCATATAATACACGCCTTTGGAAGTTTTCATTATTGACTTGAGTGTCCATCATTCACTGTTCAAACTGTCTAGAGCTATATATGTTTAACCATTAATCTTAATTTGTGTTAACATGGCTGTGATGTTACAATATCATAGCCTGAGGGCTATCTTCTTATAATAGTAGGGACGTACAGCCAAGCTGCGCCTAGGAATAATATATATTCTGTAGTGCCATAACTTGAGTTGCCCTACTCCTGAAATAAGTTGGGTGTATATTGGCCACGGGATACCCTTTAGACCAATACGAGCCGACACCTCAACATTATTCTATTTCAGAGTGCTGTTGGTTCTTAAGGAGAAATTCTTAAATCAGGCACGCGACACGAGCGGTATGTGTCCCTAATCACTAATTATGAACAAGAAGCAGCCACCAGAGCAGCTGGTGAAACATCGGATTAGTTCGAGGTGCAAAAGGGGTGAGGCAGGGGTGTATTCTCTCACCATACCTATTCAATATTTACGCAAAAAATAAAAATGAGAAATGTAAAAAATGACCAGACTTGTGACAGTTATGATCCGCTCAAAATTGGTGGCAACCCTATTCGGGAATTTCACTACGCAGATGACCCAATCCTCCTTTCGAACAGCGTAAAGGGAATAGAAAATTTAATATTGTCAGTCAAAAAGCGAAACTGTGGCCGTGAGGCCACAGGCGAACGAGGCTCTGGCTCGCCAGATGGGATGGGGTCCATCTGGTCAGATTTTCCCTTAAACTGCGACTGGCCTAGCAAGCCGGCAGTGGATTTTTTATTGCTACGAAAATTAGAAAGGAGATATTCGACCGTGTGGACAGAGATGTGCTGTGGAGAATTCTTGACGATTACGGAGTGCAGGGTCAATTATTAGACAACATCAGAGCCCTCTATGAAAAAAGTGAAAGTGCAGTAAGAATATCTAGTGGTCTTTCTGAATGGTTCAAAATCACAACTGGTGTCAGACAAGGATGTGTACTGTCACCATTACTTTTCATAACATACATGGATAAGATCACTGTAGAAGCAAACCCAGACGTGTATGCTATAAACGAATTACTTTTTGCTGATGATCAAAGCATACTGTATCAAAATGAATATGATCTACAGGAACATCTGACTACTCTCAACAACAGCTGTTTACAACATAATATGAGAATCAGTACAGAAAAAAACAGAAGTTATGAAGATCAGCAGAACACACAGGCCACTGAATATAAATGTTGGAAGTGCCAAAATCAAGCAAACCAAAGAGTTCAAATACTTGGGCAGTATATTTACAGAGGATGGAAGAATGGACAGAGAGATAGAAACAAGAATACAGAAAGCAAATGCTGTCACATACCAACTATCACCTCTGCTTAAACATTCAGATATAACCATGAAGACCAAAAGACAATTGATAAACACCATCTTCATTCCAACACTCTGCTACCAGTACCAGACATGGACAATCAACAAGACCCATGAAAGAAAAATAGAAGCCTGTGAAATGAAATGTCTAAGAAAAGCAGCGAATAAGACCAGACTAGACAGGATAAAGAACATAGACATTAGAAACACTGTCAAAACTACACCATGTTTAGACTACATAGAACATCGAAGAATGAAATGGTTTGGACATCTAACCAGGATGAAAAATGACCAAATAACATCACAAATTTTCAACCAAAGAAGCTCAGGATATAAGGCAAGAGGAAGACCAAGGAAACTGTGGATAGACGGGGTCTCCGAAACCTGCCAAAAGCATGGCCTCAGAACATCAGATGCTGCCCGCCTTGCTTATGACAGGAACTTGCATCTCCCCACAACGCTTAGCGGCATACGTGGAAGGAAAAAGTAAAAGTAAGTAAGTCAAAAAGCACAGTGAAGATCAAAATCTGTTCTTGAAATTAAAGAAAACAAAAATAATGTCCACAGATAAAACTGGCTGTCACTCAGAAATAAAAATAAATGATGAAGAAATTGAAAACGTCACAAACTTTGAATATCTAGGCTCTATAATAAACAGCAATGGAGACTTTTTGACAGAAATTAAAAAGATGATGGCCATAGCAATGCAAAGATTGAACAGCCTTCAAAGTCTATGGTTAAACACCAGCAAGGAGATCAAAATTAGAATTTTGAGAGCGTGTATCTTACCTGTGGCTACATACGAATTGAGTCGTGGACTGTCACTCAGTCCTTAAAAAAGAGAATAGGGGCTTTTGAGCTGAAATGCTATAGGAAGATTCTCAGAATATCTTGGACAAAGAAGAGGAGAAATACTGGCATCTTGAAAGATCTAAACATCAAGGAAGATTGGCTAATAAACAGTATCCTGTCTTAGAAGCTGACATATTTTTCTCATATTAAGCCCCACGTCGGATTGGAAAAAAATTACAGCAAAAGGCATGGTACCAGGAAGGAGGGGCAGGGGCCGACCGACACGAAGATGGACACAGGATATAAGTGACTCCTTGAGTATGAAAGACATAAGGGGGCAAAACTGGCGAGAGTCCGAGTTTCTTTCAGGCAGACTGTGATGAGAGCGACGTTCTACAAAGGACCTGCTACATAATGAGAATGATGACCTTCTTCTCTCGCGTTCACTGGCTGTAAACTCCGTTGTTCGTCCACTTCTGGACTTTAGCCAGGTTTCAGTAATTGAATTTTGCGTGCATATTTGTTTTATAGATCTAGCTTATTTGTATGCGATTTGTTGATTCCTTGCCTCTCAGACAGATGCACGCTGGCCTTGTATGAAACCCCTAATTAGTCTACGCTTGAAACATGCTTGTTAGGAAGACAGTACATATATTTTTGTGTTTTTTTTTCCACTACAGCAGAACCCTAAAACCTACAAAAGGAGGGAGCTGATAAAACTTATATAGTAACGTTCAGGAACACGAGATTTCTTCTTTCAGATGCATAGGGTAATGAGCAGGCTGACAAGGGCGCGGCACCTGAAAGAAAAAAAAAACATGGGGAGGAGCACGGCTTTGAGTTACTTTATGATAGAGTGGACGTGATGGCTCTCTGAACTCAGCTAGATAGTACAACCAAACATTATCAATGCCTCGAGAGACAGATTCAGCGCCAAGTAGGCAGAGGGTCTCGTCGATTTTCAACGCGCAGGGGAAACTTTTCATCAAGCTGCAGCTGGTACAGTAAACATGGGAACTCTTCTTTGGACAGAACACGTAAGGAAATGGTCTAAGGGCAGTGATGACAATTCTCGGTTCATAAATTCATTCGTTTATTCGTTCTTTCTTTCGTTCATTCGTTCTTTCGTTCGTTTGTTTGCTCTTCTTCTTCGTCTTGTTCTTGTTCTTCTTGTTTTTGTTCTTGTTCTTGTTCTTCTTTTTCTTGTTCTTCTTGTTCTTCTTCTTCTTCTTCTTCTTCTTCTTCTTCTTCTTCTTCTTCTTCTTCTTCTTCTTCTTCTTCTTCTTCTTCTTCTTCTTCTTCTTCTTCTTCTTCTTCTTCTTCTTCTATTTCTTCATTTTCTGCTGCTGCTGTTGCTTCTTCTTCTCCTTCTTCTTCTTCTTCTTCTTCTTCTTCTTCTTCTTTTTCTTCTTCTTCTTCTTCTTCTTCTTCTTCTTCTTCTTCTTCTTCTTCTTCTTCTTCTTCTTCTTCTTCTTCTTCTTCTTCTTCTTCTTCTTCTTCTTCTTCTTCTTCTTTTTCTTCTTCTTCTTCGTCTTCTTTTTCTTTATCAGTGTGGGACCATGGGCACTAAGCAGAGCGGCTGGAGTTCCCCTGCAGTTAACCTTCTTTGTGCAGATGAAACCTGATAGGTTAAACAATTTACTGTTTAAAGATGAGATTCCGGGTAACACAGTAAATGACAGCTGAATAAGCAGATCTATTGCACTTAAATACATATTAATAATCTCTGACCAAAGTTTCTTTCTTTTAAAAATAGGTAGTATCGTAAATCACAATTTACTTAATGCTTAGAAGATCGAGGCATATTTGGAACACTGATATATTAATATACACAATCTAGCTGCAAATTTTTACTCATTATTATTACAAATATTGAGTTTGGTCTTGAAATATTCACAGTACCTGACAGCAAGTCGAACTTGTTTCCGACGACGGTCTCTTATGTTTTGATTTATAGACCAATCCAAGTTTCTTGCTGAGCTTGATCAAGGTTTTTAGATTCAAACAGAGAATGGTAAGATGGGGACGGAAGATTAAGGAAGCCATAAAATTTCTCAGGTGGTTGGTTCCTTAGTTCGGCTATGGAGCTTTTTATGTATAACCGCGCACTCATAACTTTTACGTCTGTCTAGTCTCTCATAAATGTATATTTCTATATTACAATGTTGCTTATAACATCCAAATTTATGTCCAATTTGGAGTCAAGCTCAAGCTACGGGAGACAATTACGTATATTTCTGATAGCAAAATATTCCAAGAGTTACAACCCCTAGCTCAGTTGGCCAGTTAATCGTAGTCCCAACTTCACGGCAAACGCCCGTCTCTCTAGCGTAGTTGGCTAAACCGGATTGCGCGGTGAGCGGATTACGAACTCAATGTGGTCCGGGTTCACTCCCGGGGGTAGGCAGAAAAGCCACATTTTCTCCCAGATTTACGGTATTTACAATGGAATCAAGACCGAAGGGTTGCGATATCCATGGTACCGAGCCTAAGGGTTAACAACTCATGGCTTCTGGATACTAAAACAAACAAACAAACACGGCAAACTGGTCGTCCGTTCACTGCTCTTTTCTTGTGCCAACGAAAATCATTCAGACGGTTTAACAGAATGCTGTCCCTTGTGAACAAATTGAAATAGTCTAGAGTTTCGGTAAAACCAGTAAGCAAATATATGCAATAAATGCACAAGACAGACGTCAGAAGTGCAAATAAAATCTGCAAGCCACCAGAATTACATTGCATCGTACATGGAAGCATTAATTCCAACAGATCGGCACTTGAACACAACCTCCCATAATGCATTACCACTTCTGGGGCAACAGGCCACTCGCCATTTTCAAAATCTGCAGTTAACCAGACAAACCCTGTCAGTCACAGTTAAAAAGCATTCCAAAGGTTATCGGTAACCCATTGTCGCGCATTGTACTGAACCTAGTAGCTGGGTCACGGAACTACAGTATATACCTTCAGTTCAGGCGCGCTGCCACCAATACATACATGTGGGGGAGGGGGGGGGGGGGGGGGGGAATTGCAGCCGGGGGGGGGGGGGAACAAATCACGGAAAAGACCCACATTCCATGCACCAACAGATAAGCATATAAATAGGGACTGGTGGCTTAAACTATCTGAGCCTCAATGCTTCGACACCTATGTTTAAGTCTCTGTGTGTGTGTATATATATATATATATATATATATATATATATATATATATATATTTTTTTTTTATGGGGCCTGCAACTGCCAACCGTATCTACGTATCTAGAAGCAAATAACTTTGCCAAAGCTAAGAGTAAGACTGAAATGGCACTTAGAATCTGAGCAAACCATGGTCTCAGAGCAAGCTGGATGTAGAGGATGTTACAGTGTAGAAGACCAAGTGACCTACCTGTCACAAGCTGTAGAAGAAGCCTCCCAATAAAAGAAAAAGGCCGTGGCGGCGTGGATCGACTTTAAACAAGCATTCGACAATGTGTGGACAGATGGCTTCATGGCAAAACTGACGAGTAGTGGAATCCAAGGAAACATGCTAAGAGGGATCCAACTCTTTGTATACAACAGGAAAAATAGAATCACCCGTGATAGCCTGCAGAGCAGACAAGCGTTGCTTCTTCAAGGAATACCACATAGAGGAGTTGTCTCTCACTCTCTTTCGTGTTTATAATGATATGCTCGTGGAAGACACTACAGGAATGAAGTCTGCCCTGTTTGCAGATGATCTGGTATTCTGCTGTACTGATGAACAAATCTCACGGCAAATCCAAGTCCATGGGCAGAAAAGTAGCATATTGCCATCAACACAGTAAAAATATCCACTACGCTGTTCTCTCTTTCCCATAGAGACAAAGCTGCTAGTATTCACATAAGAATATTCTTACAAAAGGAGGACAGCTTTCCCGCTTATCTTGGAGTGACATTTAATTAAAAGCTCACGCGGAGCAAACATATAGAATATGCAGAAGGGATTTCGAGGGATGCCTCCAGTTAGTCGACTCCTACGACATGCTTGTTGGAAATGCAGTGAGTCTATTTTTGTTTTTGCAAAAAGGAGACCTGGAACCCAGGGGACATTTGTTATACAAACACCAAAGTGTCTTCTTTCGACAGGAAACATGTATTGGTTGGAGTGTGTGAGAAAGGAAGATAGCTTCCCTTTTTCAGAAACGTTCTGGAATGAAAATAATATCGAGGTTATGCCTCTCCACAATCTGCGATGCGCAACTGCTTGTATCAGTTCGTGTGCTGACACACCTTCATGCCACGTCAAAAGTCTGTCAAGAATTGTCTCACGCTGTCTTCCTCTGTCTTTCCACAGATCTTTCCAGTGGTCACAAAATGTTAAATTTTTCCTCTTCTCATAACAAAACCAAACAATGATGACTGTCTCTTTCTGACGTTTGTGGTAAGTTGTCTTCGATCACTCGCCTCTTTCAAAACATCTGGGCTGCTCTTCTTAGCTGTCCAAGGAATTCTAAGGATGTTTCTGTAAAACCAAAACTTCGAGGCCTCAAGATATTGTTTATTAATTATCCAGGCTTCACAGCCGTTTGTTAAAACAGCAAGAATTCTTTTTCTAACCTCCAATGACATGGATTCATTGCACAAAATGTTTTTCGTTTTGTAAAATGCAGTTTTGGCCTATTCTTTTCTTTATCACTGTGATACATTTTCATCGGATGTTATCCATGTGCCTAGATACTAAAATTTTTGTACTTGTTTTAAAATAACGCCTTTGACTATTATTATGCATTTAGAAATTATTTTTTTCTTTGAAATCACCAATACTTCTGTCTTTCCATTATTCAAACTGAGGCCCATTTCATCACTTTTTACCGACATCGTATCTATCGTATCTATCTTATCACTTTTTACCGACACCGTATCTATCAATTAGCGTAGTTCTTTCCGGCGGTGTCACCAGCATATCGCAGGTTATTTATGTTATGGCCACCAACCACAAACCCTGGTATATCAGTGATAGATCTCATTATATATTCACTGCAGAATGAGAATAAATCATATGATGGTACATCTTGACAAACCTGATGGTTGATACATGTTTTTTTAAATTTGTAAATCTTTTCCATCTATGTTTAATGTAACCAATAGTTTAATAATTTCTTCATGTTTTACACAATCATATGCAATTTTTCACTTTTATAGTTCTTTCTGACAGTCCTGAAAATGTATATAGGATTGTTTGTATCTTTTCCTTGTTTTCTATTGTTCTTAACTAATTTCTGCCTTAATGTTGTTTGTTATTTTTCTCATGATTATTATCAGTAATATTTTTGTCATATGACTCATAAGACTTATGGTATGATAGTCATCACATTTTAAAGTGTCTGGTTTCTTTGGCAGAGAAATAAATATAGACTTTAATACGTCATTAGAAATGTACCCACTATTATAAATATCATTTAAAAATTTTGTTATTATTTCAGTTCCAAAATATCCCAAAGCTTCAGTTTCTTCCAATGTTATGTCATGTTATGTTATCACAATAGACGTCTTTGAACATTAGGCATCGCCATGCGCGCTAAGTCCTCCGATGCAGCAGCCAATCCAAGGCACCTCTATTGATTCTCCCAATTTTGGTTATATCTCCTGTCATTAACTCGAAGACGGCATAGTCGCTTGTTTTGCTACCCATGCGAGTGCTTTGGAAGCAGCAGTTATCAACATGGTCATACTTAACGTAGTCGGCTGGTGAGCACCGCAATCCCCTTTTATTGTTTCTTCCATCATTTGTGCTGAGTATGCCCATAGTGATCTTGACCCACGCTTCATGGACCCATCTCTATAAATGACGATGTCTTCTGGATCAGTGCCCTAATCTCGACGTCTATGGTGGCGGGTATCTGATTCCTAAAGTACCTCCCCATTATTATGACAACCTTATACAAATCATGCAAGTCTGCTAGTTTATTCGCCAATTCTTTTCCGTGACTAATCTCATATTGCTCACATACTTGCTTGATAAGATTTTTCTGCCTCGGTCATCCATGAGAAGCCTCTTTTGAGACGCAAAACGTTTATATCACTGAAAGCCCTGTGCAGTGAGGGGTTAATGTCTGCTGATATCCTTATTAACGTCGGCAAACCTAGGACATACCGCATGGCATGGACCGAATTTTGTGTGTGCAGCCAAGGCTGTCCCAGGGCCTCATTTTGTAGCTGATCCAGTCTTTCTAGCTGGGTTCTGCTGATAGAGAGGAAGCCTAGACCGTAATCTGTAACACTCAGTACAAGTTCCTGATAGAGCAGGAAAAGTACGCGTCGTTCAATGTCGGCATATGTTATCGCCTTCAGCGCTTTCAGACCTTTCCTGGCTCTAACTATGAAATTGTATACATGATTCTTGTATGACAAGCATCTGTCGTAAGTTATGCCTATCTCATTGTGTTAGCTCTATCGATGATAATACCACACATGCTTACGACTGGTGTAGGTGTACTAAAAATGTGGGTATTCAATGAGAACCATGTTAAGGAAGCCTTTCCCGGATTTACTTGCGTGCTTGATTCCTGGCCCCACTCACTGAGTTGGTTTCATTCGTACTGTAGCGTTGTAATTTCACCCCTATTGTTTCCTCGTCGGTACATAAGGATGCCATCTGCGAACGACATAGTTTTGCCCAGACTTACTATCTGTTTTGCACACATTAAAGAGAACGGAAGACAGTGGTGATCTCTGGGGCAAGCACAGGTCTCGATATCCACGCTGAAGTTTCGATACCCATGCACCGCGTGTCATTGGCACTGTTCTTTCGAAGAGCGCTGCTACGACCCAGTTGACCCATTTCGTCTCCGTGTGCATATCATTCATCAGTCTGATCAGCATGTTGTATGAAACGCTATTGTATGCATCTTCTAAGTCAATGGCGGCTGCGACAGTTTTCATTCTGTCTGAAAGCCCCCAACCGTGGCGTAAGCAAATATTGTAGCATTGCACCTCGTATCTTTGCCCAGGAGGTACCCACCTAGTGTAGGTGCCAAAGGGCCAATTGATTCTAATTTGTGGGTCAACTTTCTGGACACGATTTTTTCCATGAGTTTTCCTACGGTGTTCTGAAGTGTTATCATTCTTTAGCCGTTTGCTTTCTTCGTGATCTTTCCCATGTTTAGGAAGGGGTCTAATGTAGCTGTGAAGCCAGTCAATGGGGACAGTGCCGCTGTTGATGTTCTTGTAAAATACTCTGGATAGTTCCAATGTGGCGCTGTCAAGCTTGTGCACTCTCCTTGTTTATATGATGCAATGCATCCTCAACTTCCAAAGTCAGTATTGGTCGGCCTTCACTGTTGTCCTGCAAATATACTTCTGGTCTGTCATCACCATACAGATTCCTCCAAGTATTCTGTCAATCTTTAAATTACGTAACTTTGCCCAAATATTATTTCACCTTCTTTCGACTTTAAACATCCACTAATGTTACATCTTTTCTTCCCTGTTTATATGCTTATCTGTTGGTGCATAGAATGTGGGTCTTTTCCGTGATTTGTTCCTAATTTCTGTGCATGTTTGATTCAGCCAGGTGTCTTTAGCCTCTTTGCATTTGTTTTAATATTTCTTTATGTATACTTGAAGATTCTTCTTAATCATTCTTTTTCTTTCTTCTAACATCTACCTTCTGCAGAGGGTCATTTGTCATCCATTTATATTTTGCAACTTTATGTCTTAGAGGAATAAACTCTTTTGATGTTTGCTGAATTTAATTGTTCATCAGTAGTCTGTATTATATTTCCATTACATTATATCTGTTTTGCACAGTGACACTGTACTGCTCCTTAATTTCTTTGTCCTTTTTAAGTATTCCTAAATTGAACATGATGTTCTGTTGGGTCTTTTATTTATAGTCTTCAGTTTTATTCTAAACTTTCCTATAACTGAATCATGATCACTACAATAGTCTGCTCCTGGTCTAGTCTATATAACATCTAATGTAAGCAAATGGCTTGATGCACTGAGCTTTAGAAGAGCTTTTATGTATGATCACGTTTTGACACTATCATGTGTATTGCAGGCAGTTGACAATGTACTGTCTTTTACGGTAAATTTCAAATGAAACAAAAATTGTTTAGAAACTTCTTTACTTGAATTCCCTTTCCCCTCTTCCTCAGCTTCCTAACTTCTGAACACCATAAACTTGTAAAATATAGTGCGCGGTAGGCCAAAGGCGATAGAAGTAGAAAGCGACTAAGAAGAGCGACAGCACACTACTAGCATTTCAGAATGCTTCGCTACTCTATATTTTGAAATGTAACACCCAAGCGACATCTGCTGTTGCCCCTGTTTCAACTTGGCACCCTCTTCCGAAATTCAGAATGATTCCCATTTCATCTCTTTATCTCTGCTAATGCCAAAACGTAGCCACGCCTATGTTGATGAGGTCTGAGGCTGGGAACATCCTGTTATTGATTACAACTTAAGCTGGTTAAATAGAACGTTACATTCTCCGTAACACCACCATGTGCCTGCACAAGAAGCCCTCTCATTAACCTCAATATTCAACAGAATTCAAGGGAGATGGCGAGTTTTGCGCCATGTTTACGTTCATGCTATCCCTGGAAAGATTTGCTTATAAGCAACAGCCAGGTAGAAGACAGCAGCTCTACAGAGGACAGCCTAGTTTTCAGAACAACCCATAGGCAGAAAGGAAAAATAAAATGAAGCCAACTGAATAAAATTAAATTTTGGAACCTTCCCAAAGTAAACAAGGCCAGATTCAAGAGTTGTAAACAACCGTGGCGCAGACTTATCTAAATATTTATGAGTAAAACATGAACCGAGGAACCGCGTGAAAGGTCGGCTCGTCCCTTTCGCAGACAAAACAATGTCGCTTCTAAAGCTGAAGTCGGATTCAGCAGACTGTAGTGGGGAATATTAACATATCTAGAAACCATGAGATGTAAACCCTATGGATATCACAACCCATCGGCCTTAATTCCGTGACAGAAATCGCAAATGTGGAAAAATATGTGGCTTTACTGCCTACCTCCGGGCATGAACCTGGACCACAAAGAGTTTGTCACCCGGTCACCGCTTAGCTAGTTTAACCAACAGAGCTAGCGCGCCGGGCTATTAAAACATTTAACTGTTACTCCTGTCAGCATCAGGTGTCACGCTGATAAGCCTCATGGCTCGGTTATCTCAGCCGACCAGTAGAATCAAGGATCAGGTCTATGTTCTTGTGTGTTGCATATGCTATTTAACTAAGCTTAGATGTGTTTATCTCTGTTTTCTTTCATTTATACTGTTAAAAAAAAAAAAAAAAAAAAACAACCGCATAGCCACTGAAAGGAACATACATACTCTCAATTTTAGCATTCTGCATCTTTGTAATTACTCAAAGTTGACACAAGAATACCTTAGAGTCCCACAAATCAAATGACATGTTTTTTTTTTCTTGCATCTGGGTGGCGACGATTTTAGGCTACGACCTGTCCCGTTAGTACGGTCTACGGCCTTCTCTTGTATGGATCAGTGACTTGACATCTCCTGGGCATGGATGCTAACACATGTCTAATGTGGACCTGCGGGATGGATGGCCACTCTTCCTGGTGTGCCTGGAACAGATCATGATCATTGGCTGGAGCAACGTCTCGGCGACAAACATGTCTTTGCAGCTCATGCCCCATGTGCTCAATTGGACTCATGTCTGCAGTCAGGGATGGACAGGGAAGGGGTTGAATGTTATTGGCGTTCAGGAACTGCGAGGTCAACCTTGCAGAATTGGGTCTGGTGTTGTCCTGTTGAAAAGGATATCTGTTGGCATCCCAACATTGATGGCACGTGGTCGAAGAATTTCATTGACGTATCGTTGCGCATTGAAGCTTCCTTCAATGTGCACCAGTTAACTCCTTCCTTTGTAACTGATTAGTCTCCACACTAGTACACCTGCACCACCGTGCTGCTGAGCTTCGTCAACACGTTTGGGCTAAACGTTCATTTGCCTAAAGTCTACACCGTCTTTCATGACGCTGCAACAAACAGAAGGAATCGTCACTGAACCAGACACGTCGCTAATGGTTATCACCTGCCCGGGGGCGATGTTGGTTGCCCAAAGAGGTCGATTTTGGCAATGGCGACGCGTAAGGACAGGTCCTCGGTGTGGTCGTCGTGCCCAAAGTAAGGCGTCATGCAGTCTCTTCAGAACAGTTTGATCAGACACATGACGTCTGTGCAGTTGAGGAAGCTGTTGTAAACCTGTCTCTGAGGTAACAAAGCAGAGTAAAGCGATTATCTGCTGCTGTTATCGTCCACTGCGATGTCAGTCTTCAACTGAGCAAGTGGCTTGGAACCGGTGCTAAAGTCGACTGATGCACGATTAGATGCCTGACCACCTTACTTTGAATTTCTCCTGCCTGTAATCAGCCAATAACAAGACTCCTTTAATTTATCGATAGAGGCTATATTTGTGACTGATCGAAAATGAACTGAGTGTTTTGATGCAGCGTTATCCTTTCATAAAAAAAGGGGGGGGGGGGGAAGGGGCGGGGAGGTTTCAGTTGCGTAGGCAGTGAATAGTGTTTACTCTAAATTGTATTGCTTTCACGTGCGCATGTTTACAAGTATGGTCGTAAACACATCTGACTACTGTAACGTTTACAAAACTCAAGCAATTTATGCCCGCATGTCTACTGGACACAGTAAACAACATTTGAGACATCTTGCTTGTCACAAACTTATAAAAACGAGCAGTCGGATAACTATGCGCTTCTTCTTCTTTTTTTCTTTTTATTTGGGGGGGGGTGGGGTGGGGGGGGGGGGGGGGGGGGGGGGGGGGTGGGGGGGGGGGGGGGGAGTGGGGGGGGGGGGGGGGGGTGTGGACAGTATACGACTGTGACTAAGTCTTAGTTTTTTTCCCCCCTCATATATCCAAAAGTTTGGACAGCTACTGCTAATTTATATAATTAATTTACGGTTTTAATTTGTTCCTGCTAGAAAAGACCCATGTTTTTTTTAAAAATCGATGGATCATATACTTCTCCTAGAGATTTCCGGTGCAGTCAGTTGCTTCTGAGTTTGTTAGCTTATTGCCCATCTTCCGTAGGTCTACAACAGTAAAAGCAAAAGTATAGATCTGGTTTCGCCCATTGGTGCACCGGGCTTCTTTCTATAGTGTTCGGGAGCTACATTTGTTTAAATAGACTGATCAGAATGACATGCTTGATGGGATCAACAGTACACCGGCCACCTTGACTTCTCATGAAATTACCTGGTACCCGTTTTAAGCTGGGTAGACCTGGCACCATGGTCATTTTGGTAGCCAGGTAAAGAGTATGAAAAATACTTAAGCGAGTTGGCTAAGCAACAGGCATACTCTAACAACAAGGTAAAGTTAAGTAAAGGGCCCTTTTCCACGCCTTTCAGGCGTAGTGGCTATATAGAGCTATACCTACATTTTATAGAGCAAACGGCACTTGGTGGGTGATGTGGTCAGCACCACGCCGGCCGCCTTTAGCAAGATAAAGCACAAACAATATACCGCTACTGACAAAAAGCCAATAGATGAACAGTCAGGTTTTCTGCCAGACAGATGCTGCACTGACCAGATAGCCACACTACGCATAATAACAAAGCAAAGTATTTAACTGAACTCACCACTTTACATTGGATCCATAGACTATTAAAACTGCGACGATTCTTGGCTATCGAAACTGGTATGTTTTTGTATTTCTACGTTCGTTAGCGGTGGCTCCACACCCCCCCCCACCCCTTTCATATCCAGAGAAAGAAAGCAGTTGAAAGTAGCGTAGGAATATACAAATATGGCTGTTTCCATACTCAAAAACCGTCGCGCAGGTAGCATAACGTGAAAATAATCACACAAGCGAGCGGCGAGAAGACTACTAAAGAGGCAATGGTTAAACCATTAACAGTAAGGTAAAAACATGACTACCCCGTAACATAGGAAAGGTCCAGCGATCTAAACAGGATGAATGACAAGGGAAGTCACTCTAATCCTGGGTCTGAAAACGTGAACAGCACCCACAATATAATTAATTCTGAATTATTTGACATAACCCTGCTATCCCTGATAACACACACACACACACACACACACACACACACACACCCTCTCTAAAATTCAATCTACCTGTTCTCATGAAATAATTACAACTTGTCACGTACAGCTCTAAGAACCAATTTCATGCTGACCTAATAAAATCATCACACTATCACTTGAGCGAGTCTAAAATTTGTAGGGCGAATGGCTTCTGATCTCTCGTCTTTTTGCCAACTGACATTGTATGCGTCACCTAGATAACATTACACCAATTAGGAATATGTTACAAATAAATACATTTAAGAATAAGTGTTGGAGGAAAGAGTTTCAGCATGTGGTTTAGCTTTATGTGGTGGATAGCATTTTCGTTTAAATTCAGGTTGGTGCCTGAGTTCTTAACTCAGTTGGGAGGCAATTTGTCATAGAGTCAAGAAAAATTAAGAAAAAAAAAAAAAAACCTAAATATAATAATTTTATTAGTGATAAAGTGAAATAGTGAATAAAAAGTAGTCAAAAAATATTAAAATTATTTCAATGATTTAAAATCATTACCATGATTAAAATCACTGCACCCTCCCCCCCCCTCCCCCGGCCACACCGTCTCCCAAAAATATTCTTGGTAGCGGCGTGCCTGAACCACTGTCGAGCTGCCCATCCTCTATCACTAATCTCAGATTTTCACGGAAAGTGCAATGTTTTGAAGGTAAAAAAAAAAAACAGCAACAAGTCTAGACACACTGAATGTAATTGTCTGGCGCACTCAGGCCTAGGATTATGTATGCTGCTGCAACAGTTTTCTGCCACGGGTAAGCGCCTCCCTGTGGCTGGCTGTAAAACATACCCTCATCGTCTGCATAAAGCAGCAGGTTTGTGTTCGAGTTGTTAATTCTTACATCCTCACTTGTATCAGTGACGTACACTTGACTCAAAAGATACGCTCACACACAAATCTACACACACATACCCCCCCCCCCCACACACACACACTATCAGACATATTCCAAGCTCACATCTACACACACACATCCACATGTATGCACACACACACATACACAGACACACACACACACACACACACACACACACACACACACACACACATACGCACAGACTCATAAGTTTTCATGCGAATATCCTCCAAGACTAGCAGGTTATATATTTTTTTTGCTGACTCACTCACGTGCCGTCTCCGCAATGAAGATTGGTGTCAATGGACCTCCACAAATTGTTGTCTGGCATCTTTGTTGCACTTTCACACTCTCCGAGTCTGCTATATAGCCCCTTTTAAAAATGTTATTCTCCTACTTGTATCGCTGTTTACTCTTTGCTCGCCAGTTTTTGTAAAGAGAATAAGTACACTATATTGACTACGATGCAATTGTCTTTGAGGAACCGACACAAACTAAGCGGGGAAACGATGGGGGTCAGTGCAGGCCTGCTGGAATCTTGGAGTTATTGAGGCCCCTGCGACAACCACTCACAGCAATGACAAATAAATCGTCGAAAATATTAAATATATTCATTTTATAGGCACTTCAACAAAACTTGGTGGGAAAGGGGGAAAGGGGGGGGGGGGGGAGAGAAACGGGGAGAGGGAGGCGATATAATTCTGGTTTTATATTGCAGAGATTCCCCATGGGTTACGGGGCCCTATTGTAGGGAAAACGAGAACAGACCCACTGCCTACCCAAAAGCATGTCGTAAGAGTCGACTAACTGGGCTCACTTCGAATTCAGAGGAGCATGGAACTTAAAGTCTCAGACAAATGATTCAGATCTGTAAAATAGATGAGCATGTTACACTCAGATTCTGGAACAGGACTTCAGTCCAGAAGTGGACGAACAACCAAAATTTCCTATCAGAATTTACAGCCGATAAACGCGTAGAAGAAGAAGATGTAATAAGTCAAACTTTAAATACAATGTTTTTTTTTTTTACATGGCATGTCACTTGACATACAGCGCGGCGTCCAGGGCTTAGGCGTTGCGAGTCCGAAACCTAATTTCAAAGTACCGCGATTGAAACTCACTGCTGGCTGCGTGGATTTTAATCATGGTATAAGGGCGTCGCAGGTCGACCTAGCATAAACTGGGTACCATGATGTATGTCCTGGCGAAGTAAAGACGCCAGGCGTAATGCTGACCACATTACCCAACTAGTGCCGATTGGTCTGTGAAAATATAGGATGCTCTTTCCATATGCCCAATGCACTTAAAGGCGTGAAAAGGGATCTTTACTTTTACTTTACTTACTTGACATACACAGATCAGAATGGTCCGCTACGCTATTAGGGCTCTCGGCCATAGTGGCTAGGGGATTCATGCGCGAAGACGGCCCTGGGGTAGAGGGATACATTTATGTGCATATACATACATTTATATATATATATATATATATATATATATATATATATATATATATATATATATATATATATATTACACACACATATTTTTAAGTATCCAGAAACCATGAGTTGTTAACCCTTTGCTCAGTACTATGGACATCACAACCCTTCGGCATTGATTCCATGATAGATACCGTAAATCTGGAAAGAATGAGGCTTTTCTGCCTACCACCGGGCGCGAACCCGGACCGCAATGAGTTCGTTACCCGATCGCCGCGAAGTCCGGTTTAGCCAACTGCGCTAGCGAGCCAGGCACAACCACACACATACATATATAAGAAATGTGATTGGGGCACAAACCAAAACACAGATAAATGGATCAGCCATCCATCCAGACAGACAGACAGACCAGTGTTGCCACTTTTCCTTGACAAAAACATCCAAAACGTAGTCAAAAAATATCTAAAAACATCTATAAAAAACATCCAAAGTGAAAGAGTCACAGATTGCATAGCAATTGATATGACTTACCCTATAGAATCATGTCCTCATCTTCACTTATGTCTGCCTCACAAGATCCACAGGATAAACTTGGCTTGGATGATGAAGTTGAAGCTTCAGATCTAAAAATGACTCTGGTATGCTTTAGCTGTTCCAATTTCTTTTAATACCTAATCAGGGAGCTGATAAGTGGAACAGCCTTTTCCTTCTCTTATCAGGCAAAATTTTATTGTCAAGAAAGTATTTAAGAGGTCAAATTTACCCTGTTTCTTAGGTAGGATTTGATAAATTCACTCCAAATGAAAAGAATCTAGAAAAAACAGCTACCATCTAAACGTCAAAAATGCCATCTAAATGCAAAAAAAAACATCGAAATCTGGATGTAAAACATCCAAAGTGGCAAGACTGAGATACAGATAACCTTAGAGTACAGCTTTAATCGTCAATTCCCTGAAATGTCAACCAGGCGAGTCAAGTCGCGTCCCTGGCGACACCGCGTCGCCAAAAGATTGTCTGCCTGTTAAGAGAAAAAACAACTGCTTTAAGTGAATGACCCACAGATCAGTGCTACCACCACAGGCCTGTGCAAGCCGAGCGGCCTCTTCGTTTGAGGCAGGGTTGCCATATTGGCATTTTTTTTATGCCAGATTCCTTAAATTTGGCATTTTTGAAATTTAACTGGCATAAGATAGGGAACTGGCATATTTTGGCATATTTCGGTTTTTCTGGCTTTTCTTATCAAGATGTGCTTACATTTTCTTCATGGTTCCTCCGTTAGAAACACGCAGATTTACTAAAAGCACTGTTGACCTACAGTTAACATCTTTTTTTCAGTTTGACTTTGTTGAGATGTCCTGGTACGGACTAACAGAGATTCGCGTCATTTCTTATTGTATTTATTGTCTTTCTAAACGGATCGTGACTTCGAAAAACCAAGGCCCTCTGTAATTTATGTTAACCTACTAGAATAAATGCGGGATATAAAACCAAAACCCACTGCTGATACCAAGTGATTCAGACTGTTCAGAAACAACTCGAGGACAGAAAATAGAGAGGATATAGACCTAGTTCTATCAATGATAGATATTATTACTTTTACCAATGGCCACGTCATCCCAAAAAATTGAAAGCATCTTATGACATCGCAAATATAATAGTAACTGAAAGAAAACATACCCACGGTTCAAAAGATCTTCAGACGGATTAGAGGCAGCATATTGTAAACTGTGTCAGTGCACTGTTGCAAAAAGAAATAGTAGCATATCAAATCATGAAAAATCCGAAAAACACAGAATGAAAACTCTGTCAAAAAGCCAGTCACAGCTTATTACAACAATGTCTCCTATCCTAGGTAAAGTAATGATAAAGTTAAAGGCAGCAGAGTTGCAACTTGCTGTAGGCATGACCTGCCATTGTGCAATACGCACAATTGATCATCTAAGTGAAATCATAAGAGCGCATGGTCAGGGTGTACATTGGAGCACATACAGTTGCATAGAACTAAATCTTCATGCCTAAAAAAAAAAAAAATATATCGCCTTCACTTAAGGATTACCTTATTTATGATTTTCGGAACAAGAAATATAACATCATTATAGATGAGTTGCAAAGACTTCATCTCATCTGAGAAAATACCTAAAGATTTTACATCTGCAAAAGTTTACGCTGTGTCTTCCACCTGTTCCAGTGAGGATGAGTTTGGAGAATTCAATCTAGAGCTTTTGATGTGAAGCGAGTACAATGTTACACTTTATCTGGCATTTTTCTGGCATATTCTGGGCAATGGTTTGCCATTAGATGACATTTTTCATCTGGCAACCCTGGTTTGAGGCCGAGGACTTGGTGGAGACACCTAGCGAGTAATTTGCTACTCCCAGTCAAGTCCCGTGTGTCGTGGAAGGCAGGGCTGTCGACATTTTTATTGCAAGGGTACCAAATCTTTTTTCGAGAAGGTACCAAAACACACAAAAAGGAGTCATATTTTATTTTTTAAATATAAATACCCTTTAAAAGTCTTTGAGAATCACATACATTATTGGCTCAACTTATAGTTGACCAGAAATAATATTCTTTGTCTATAACATCATTGCTGTGCCATTCGTTTTTCCACTCTGTTGGAAAGTTGCTGTAGCGGCTTCCAATTTGTGAAGTGAATATCATAGAGCGATAACTTTGATCTCATTAATGGATTCAATGTTAAAATCTTCAAAGAAAACTGGTTTAAAAAAAACATTCTTATTACTGAAGTTAAACAGAGAGAAAACTAAAACGTACGAAAAAATCAGGCTTGATACCAAAAGAATAGTTTTGCTCGACATAGTAACACATTTCACAAAAGCACCAACTTCGGCATTCCTGATGAGAGGAGACAAAAACGGCCTAGAGTTAATGCGTTCACTACCAGTTTATGTGGCGTGCGCGTTGTGTGGTGTGTGTGTGTGTGTGTCTGCACGTGTGTATGTGTGTATGTGTGCGCGCGCGTGCGCGTAAGTGAGTGTGTGCGTGTGTGCATGTATGCGTATGTGTATTTATGTTGTGAATTATTTCTTTATGGTGGTGGGTAAAAGCAAAGTTCATGCGAAAGTTAGTTCGTTTGTGTGCGTGTGTGTGTATGTTTGTCTGCGTGCGCGTGTGTGTGCGAGAGAGTGTTTGTGAGTGAATGAGTGTGTGTGGATGTGGATGTGTGGGTGGACGTGTGCCTTCGCACGTGTGTGTGTTAGAGTGTGTGCGCGAGTGTGTGTGTGACAGTGTGTGCGCGTATATATATATTACGCTCGTCTCCCCTTTAGCACATCAACAGTTGTAGGTCAACTCCATTGATAAGTTCGTTGGACTAGTCTACCGTGGTCGAGGTTATGGGTGTCGCAGTCTGTTGTTGTCTAGCATTTACGTTTTTATTTCCCAGAAGCAGACGACCTGTGACATAAGTTTTGTCACTCTCTGGGGGAGGGGGGGGGGTGGTGGTGTTAGACCCAGTATCTAAATGTTTTAGAAGTGTTAAAAGCTCTGGCATGGTGAAATATACAATATGCGGTATTAGCGCGAGTGAGGCATATCCCCGTGATCTTGTGCGACAGTCGGATCGCTCGAGGTCGACCTATCAGTAGTAAGCTGG
>CAJHNH020001303.1:0-12500 GCA_905116865.2 Candidula unifasciata | reverse complement strand
GGGGGGGGGTAATTGTACTCATGGTGCATGCGAAAGACGTAGGGAAGGTAGAAGGGGAAGAGGGCGGGAAACTATTCAATCATTCATCATCTTTGCCGCCTTGCTAGATTCTAGTGTGGCTCTTTGCCGGGAGTATCCGCATCATGTCGCCAGCCCTTAGCATCACATCATTGCGAGAAAAAAAAAAGGGGGGGGGGGAGGGGAGAGAGTTGGTGGTTAGGCACTCTGGTTATGTCCGTATCGATCCATTGGTCTTTCCTATTTGCTATCAGATATGCTGTCATACATATCCTGTTTTGAGCCCTACGTGTCACGTTTATGTTGGATGCATGATATGGAATAAGATCACTATATGTATGAGTCCCCGGAATATATAATTGCATACATACAAACCGAGCATCCATACACTCACACAACATTACATGTTTACACTCCTTTTTACACATACCCATATATGCATAACCATACGGATACATACCTGTCTGACATTTCCTCGCGTTAACATTCAACACTCACACCTGCCTACCAATGCCCTCATTCAGCCACTTACACTTATGTAAATATGTTCATCCACCTGTAAGGACATACATACTACCATACTCATTCACATGTCTGCATCTACGACCGTGTTTCAAACTAATTGCAGAGTTGCTCACTCATTAGTGTGTCAAAATTGTCTGTAACATCGTTCGGTCGTGTCAAGTATTTAGTTATGTCTAGCTCCTGACTTGTGACCTGTCTGTTATGTACCTAGCATGTTCTGATGGGTGATGGGGATGGTGGGTGATGATGAGATGCTTTCTTGAGTACACACTTCATTACAGATTTACTCACTCAATTATAGGTTCGATAGATTTCACACGTATTTATGCACTCGTTCATCCTGTAGTCCCATGCAAACATATCACTGATGGATCCTCGGAGTGTTTGATTGCATCAGTCAGGTGTAGTTGAGAGTGAAAGGCAATGTGGAAATCTATTGGACAGTTGACTGCAGCAGCAGAGCCGCTGTCATAATTAAAAACGTAAACTGTTTGTGCTGATCTTGCACTTGAGCTTTTTTTTTTTGGGGGGGGGGGGGGAAAAAAATAAAAGAAGAAAAAGAAGAGGAAGAAGAAGAAGAGGAGGAGGAAAAAGCAGAAGAAGAAGAAGAAGAAGAAGAAGAAGAAGAAGAAGAAGAAGAAGAAGAAGAAGAAGAAGAAGAAGAAGAAGAAGAAGAAGAAGAAGAAGAAGAAGAAGAAGAAGAAGAAGAAGAAGAAGAAGAAGAAGAAGAAGAAGAAGAAGAAGAAGAAAAAGAAGAAGAAGGAGAAGAAGAAGAAGAAGAAAAAGAAGAAGAAGAAGAAGAAGATTTTTGTTTTGCAAACATCGATCAGTAATGTGGCATGTCATCCTAAAATGTATTCGAACTCAGTCAACATACAACCGTATTAGCCATGCACTATTGCAGATCCTATGACAAATAGTTTCTACGGGGTGAGGAGGTGGGGGGGGGGGGGGTGCGTGGTCTCAAATCGTGGCGTCCGCCTCGAGTGATGATGGTCCCCGGTTCAGGCCCTAGGGAAGGCTGGGTTTTTTTCACGTGGACTTCTAATAATTTCTTTTGGTCCCTGGGTAGTAGGATCGGACGCCTGTCTGTATTATTGCGCACGTAAAAAGTCCCTTGGCAGTAGCCCAACGGAGCTGCCCGGGCCAAATTTGGAGTTAAAAATCTACCTAAAGTATTTCAGGATCCTCGCCGGTGCTACGGAGTTCGTGCTCTGCGCTGAAATTCTTTGGACTCAGACTTAGTTTAGTAATAGAATGGAACACTTATGGGTTACTACCCTTGTGCCATGTTGTTTATCCATCGTTTAAACTTTAAACCTTCAAAAAAAAAAAAAAAAGTTTCTACAAATTAAACAGAATAATCAACAGAAAAAAAAAAAAAAAAATCGGCCCCAGTGACCCCTGTTTGGCACACCGCTAGGAAAACACGAGACAAACAAGCTAGTTTGTGCAGACATAAAAGAAGAATTAACATGTAAACTTTGTTAAACTGTAGTAATAGAAACTGAAGTGTGCCATTTTGCCACTTCTGCTCCCCCAGGTTGTAGTCTGAACATAAATTAGCCAGAAACATAAATGGGGAAAAATATGATGAACGGTTTTCGTACAAAGGTGAGATGAGAGGTGAGAGAAGCGTGGATGGATAGGCCGCTGAGATATAGTATAGGTGCTAATTTTCTTTATCAGCTCTTTTAAAATATTTGGGAGAATGGCGTGCCAGAAAGAAGCGGAGAAACGAACGTCTGCCAAGTCATTAAATAGTTATCTACCTTTGGTTTTAGCGATCACAATTTCCGACCACGGCGCTGAAAATGGGGATGCGGGTCGCAACGGTTGGAAGTATAAATATTAAAAACAAAACATGGTATGTAGACAGTAATCTGAAAGGGGGGAGAGGAAGGAAAAAAAAAAAAGGGGGGGGGGGGGTTTCTGTGCTTTCTAAAAACAAAACAAAATACTGGCTTGTTTCGTTTCCTCACACCTGACCCTCATGGAAATGAGGTTAAACCAGCATAAGAAAAACTTGCATCATGGATGGAACTTTACATTTTTTTTCGGATGAGAGAATGTTGCCAAATAAACCAGGTAAACGAGTGCAGACACAAGAAGTAGGTGAGAAACTTCTGCGGAAAAGGAGAGAGAGAAACAAAAAAAGAGAGAAAAAGGGGGGGGGGATGTGAGCGTATTGTGATCTGTGACGTTGTCAGACCACCTGCTTTGAATAGCGATTTTTATTTGTTTATAAACAACCAGTTCTGTGTATCTTTCACGTTCACAAACATGATGCTTTCGCGAAGACATTAGCTTCAGTCCGCACGGGTGATGGAGAACATTTTATAAGTAAACCCATTTTCCATGTTGAAATGGCCTTAAACAGGTCGCAGGAAATATCCCAGAAAGGAAAGGCGGTCGGCCTGATGTCTACATCACCCATCAGTTGCTGACTAATCTAGACTATGACGGGTCTTACTCTGTGTGCCAGCTGGTCGAAGAAATGTGTTTGTTTTACTTACTAACCTACTTACATGTAACGACCTCTCAAAAACCAAACTACAGGGCTCGGCTTAAGGAAACAAGGATAATAGGCAGACCAAGAAAGACCTGGATACAGAACTGGACAGACTGGATGCGTCTTAGACATGCAACCCTGAAGTCCATCGCATCTGACCGTCAGAGGTGGAGGAAGCTGATCAGTCAACAGCAAGTGGTGACCAAGGGACGATGAAGACAATCAACCTACTGACATACTACCTACTGAGATTATTTATGTCCAGTTTCGTGTCTCGTTATTTGTTTATATTTTCATAATTGAACGGCAATGGCCGTTGTGATTAAAATTGGATCTGATTATTTATGTTCAGTTTCGTGTCTCGTTAGTTGTTTATATTTTCATAATTGAACGGCAATGGCCGTTGTGATTAAAATTGGATCTGATTATTTATGTTCAGTTTCGTGTCTCGTTAGTTGTTTATATTTTCATAATTGAGCGGCAATGGCCGTTGTGATTAAAATTGGATCTGATTATTTATGTTCAGTTTCGTGTCTCGTTAGTTGTTTATATTTTCATAATTGAACGGCAATGGCCGTTGTGATTAAAATTGGATCTGATTATTTATGTTCAGTTTCGTGTCTCGTTAGTTGTTTATATTTTCATAATTGAACGGCAATGGCCGTTGTGATTAAAATTGGATCTGATTATTTATGTTCAGTTTCGTGTCTCGTTAGTTGTTTATATTTTCATAATTGAACGGTAATGGTCGTTGTGATTAAAATTGGATCTAATTACTCTCATCAGAAAAAATTTAATCGATACTGGCCACGTCATAAATTTAAACACTGAAATATGTCACTGTGACAAAGAGAAGGAAAGAGGGGTAGAAGGAGACTAAAGGAAAAGATGCTGGGCAGATGGACACCAAGGCATGGAAGAACATTATATCAGAAACGATTGCTAGTACCCGACACAGAGAACTGAGGACAGAAATGGTTACCAATATCACACAGCCGACAATCATTACACTTCGAAAACAAAATTTTTAACATAAATCAGATCGATTTTTAGTTGTGAGTACGACACCTCAGTATTAGTTCCCATGCAGCTATTCAGTTCTGATTGCATAGTTCACATCAGAAGTTCTCTGTACAGTGAACGAGCCTTGTAGCATCAAAGAGGATTCATCTGTGTATACCGTTAATAAACACACTATATATTTTGGTGGATTATTTTGCAAATTTTAAACTTGTAGTCTGAGGAAAAGTCTGTTCAGATTGGTTCAGAATCTTTCTTATATTTTAAACTGTAGATAAATTGCCAACTAGAACAACTCCACACTTGTCTTTCCAGTTTTAGATCACTAGAAGACTAGAGGAAATCAAGATGATGTGTGGATGCGATTTTTGGGCCTCATCGTCACCTTGGTTCTTCTTGTTATTGTTGCTGTGTGAGTTGCTGCTAATGTTATTCTTCTGCTTTCTCTCCTCCGAAATCTGTTTCCTATATATAAGAAAGACATATATCAGAGTTACAAAGACGAAAGAGATCGAAAACCAGAGAGAGAGAGAGAGAGAGAGAGAGAGAGAGAGAGAGAGAGAGAGAGAGAGAGAGAGAGAGAGTGAGAGAGAAAGAGAGAGAGAGAGAGAATGAGGGGGGGGGGGGGGGTAGACAGTATATCAGGGTGTGGGGGTGAAAAACAGCGCACATCAAAAGGGCAAAGATAGAACAGAGACCAGAAGGACGGGAATAACTAGGACAGAGACCAGAAAGACGGGAATAACTAGGACAGAGACCAAAAGGACGGGAATAACTAGAACATAGACCAAAAGGACGAGAATAACTAGGACAGAGACCAGAAGGACGAGAATAACTAGGACAGAGACCAGAAGGCTAAGAATAACTAGGACAGAGACCAGAAGGACAAGAATAACTAGGACAGAGAACAGAAGGACAAGAATAACTAGGACAGAGACCAGAAGGACAAGAATAACTAGGACAGAAAACAGAAAGACAAGAATAACTAGGACAGAGACCAGAAGGACAAGAATAACTAGGACAGAGACCAGAAGGACAAGAATAACTAGGACAGAGAACAGAAGGACAAAAATAACTAGGACAGAGACCAGAAGGACAAGAATAACTAGGACAGAGACTAGACGGACGGAGATAACAAGGACAGAGACCAAAAGGACGGAGTTACTAGGACAGAGACCAAAAGGACGGAGATACCAGGACAGAGGCGAGAAGATTGTGATGCTGGTTTGTTCTACTTTTTGTTTTTGTGTCATATCTTTTGATGATCTAGACTTTGAGAAGCACAGCTGTGCAAACCTTTAAGTTGCAGTCTGGAGGTAAATAGCAGTCTGTTTGTACACACATCTAGATCATCTGAAGAATCTTGTCCACTTTTTCCAGTAGTCGACTCTGGATCAGTTGAAGAATCTTGTCCACTCTTTCCCAATAGACGACCCTGGATCAGCTGAAGAATCTTGTCCACTCTATCCCAATAGACGACCCTGGATCAGTTGAAGAATCTTGTCCACTCTTTCCCAATAGACAACTCTGGATCAGCTGAAGAATCTTGTCCACTCTTTCCCAATAGACAACTCTGGATCAGTTGAAGAATCTTGTCCACTCTTTCCCAATAGACAACTCTGGATCAGCTGAAGAATCTTGTCCACTCTTTCCCAATAGACGACCCTGGATCAGTTGAAGAATCTTGTCCACTCTTTCCCAATAGACGACCCTGGATCAGCTAAAGAATCTTGTCCACTCTTTCCCAGTAGACAACTCTGGATCAGTTGAAGAATCTTGTCCACTCTTTCCCAATAGACGACCCTGGATCAGCTGAAGAATCTTGTCCACTCTTTCCCAATAGACGACCCTGGATCAGCTAAAGAATTTTGTCCACTCTTTCCCAGTGGACGACCCTGGATCAGCTAAAGAATCTTGTCCACTCTTTCCCAATAGAGGACTCTGGATCAGTTGAAGAATCTTGTCCACTCTTTCCCAGTAGACGACTCTGGATCAGCTGAAGAATCTTGTCAACTCTTTCCCAGTAGACGACTCTGGATCAGTTGAAGAATCTTGTCCACTCTATCCCAGTAGACGACCCTGGATCAGTTGAAGAATCTTGTCCACTCTATCCCAGTAGACGACCCTGGATCAGTTGAAGAACTTGTCCACTCTATCCCAGTAGACGACTCTGGATCAGTTGAAGAATCTAGTCCACGTAGGCCGATGCTTTACGATTCTACCACCGACTACAAACCCATTATTCAAAGCTGACAGCACTTGAATATTCCAGGATTAGTGGTATTGTTTATTTCACATGACTGACTTTGATTCTGTTTTCAGCGGTATCCAATAATTGCCGAAAAGTATAAAACTTCACACGTTCTAGTGCATCTTGATAAACACTGTTGTTTACAGTGAATGCGTTGTTTGCTATCAGTATGTTTTCTTGGGTATTGTCCCAGTCACGACTGCCAGTCGCCATATCGGTTGACCTGCTATTGGATTTCCCATACAGCTGATGTATATCCCACCACCTTTTCCCCGTACGCTGATCCCTGCAACGACATAAAATTGAAAGCGTCTGTAGGCTTTTTGATCTTGCATTTTTTAATCTAATGCGACCATCGCGGATACAAATCTTTGCAGTTATAATAATGTCGGCCATCTTAGTAAAGCCGCTTCTATTTGAGATGTTGAAACTGCTACCTTTAGCAATGTGGTTGTCGGAGACTAGATGAGTCATATCCTGGTTTAAAAAAAAGAGCATCCATCAGTTCTTTACAGAACCAACAGACGGATACTTGAGTGAGGGAAACAGTGAAATAAAGACGGTAAAGACGGACAAGCCTTTAAGATTTGTAGAGAACTTCACAGCAGACATCACAGAGACTTCAACTATCACGGTTCACTTCTTCTGTCATATCAACCGTAACCTGGTTCATAACGTTACAATACTGCACCAGCATTTATGAATGGGGTAAACGTAGAGAGGACGCCATTCAAGGACTAAATCCCCACAAGCTCTGCTGTTTAGCTACCTGTTGAATGTACAGGGTCACCCCTGCAGAGATGAAAAGATTTCAGTAACTGATAGCTGCGTGAAGTAGCTGCTTCAACACAGCTTTGGCTGCAGGATGCCACTGCTTTTTCTACATCAATCTTCTAGAAGCGTTCTGAGTGAATTCACAGCAATACATTAGAAGACCACTGTCCTAGGGAAAAAAACTTATGATAACTGTCGGTGGCCGTCTTCGCTTATAACGTTGGGTGTACAATTATCTTTAACATTCTTCGAAACAAGTTAGTGTATGTTGCTGGTGTGGCTTTATGCAGATTTATGTTAGTGTGCATTCATATCTTAGAGGGAGACAGTTTATGTTTTTTGACCACATTGCGAACAAGCGAAACCTGTAGCACATCGTGACAGTGAACTTATGGAGGGAACAGGGAAAACCTGTCGCACATCCTGACAGTGAACATATTGAGGGAACAAAGAAAACCTGTCGTACATCGTGTCAGTGAAAATATCGAGGGGAAAAGGGAAACATGTCGCACATTGTAACAGTAAACATATGGAGGGGGAAAGGGAAACTTGTCGCACATCGTGACAGTGAACATATGGAGGGAACAAGGGAAACTTGTCCCACATCGTGACAGTGAACATATGGAGGGGAAAAGGGAAACCTGTCGCACATCGTGACAGCGAACATATGGAGGGGAAAAGGGAAACCTGTCGCACATCGTGACAGTGAACATATGGAGGGAACAAGGGAAACTTGTCGCACATCGTGACAGTGAACATATGGAGGGGAAAACGAAAACATGTCGCACATCGTGACAGTGAACATATGGAGGGGGAAAGAGAAACCTGTCGCACATCGTGACAGTGAACATATGGAGGGAACAAGGGAAACTTGTCCCACATCGTGACAGTGAACATATGGAGGGGAAAAGGGAAACCTGTCGCACATCGTGACAGCGAACATATGGAGGGGAAAAGGGAAACCTGTTGCACATCGTGACAGTGAACATATGGAGGGAACAAGGGAAACTTGTCGCACATCGTGACAGTGAACATATGGAGGGAACAAGGGAAACTTGTCGCACATCGTGACAGTGAACATATGGAGGGAACAAGGGAAACTTGTCGCACATCGTGACAGTGAACATATGGAGGGAGGGAACAAGGGAATCTTGTCCCACATCGTGACAGTGAACATAAGGAGGGGAAAAGGGAAACTTGTCCCACATCGTGACAGTGAACATATGGAGGGAACAAGGGAAACATGTCCCACATCGTGACTGTGAACATATGGAGGGGACAAGGGAAACTTTGCCCACATCGTGACTGTGAACATATGAAAGGAACAAGGGAAACTTGGCCCACATCGTGACAGTGAACAGATGGAGGGAACAAGGGAAACTTGTCCCACATCGTGACAGTGAACATATGGAGGGAACAAGGGAAACTTGTCCCACATCGTGACAGTGAACATATGGAGATAAAAAGAGGCAGAGGAAGAACAGCTCAGATGGCGGACAGTCTGGCATCAGTGCATAAAAGAATATCTTTACCAGAGACGATTCATACAACACTAACTTGCTGAACGCCGACTGTCATTACTTCTCAGACATTACCCATTACTTCTTAGACATAACCCTAACTTCTCAGACATTACCCATTACTTCTTAGACACTGCCCATTACTTCTTAGACACTATCCATTACTTCTTAGAGGTTACCCATTACTTCTTAGATATTACCCAATACTTCTCACGTGCGGGTTCTGGGGCCCCATTGTGGGGACCTGGGGGGAAAACACACTGGTCCTATGACAGGTATGTAGTAAGGGCATTTCCTTCGAAGACAAGAGTGTAACTACACGAGAGGCAAGGAACCAACAGCCTGTAAAGAAATAGGTCAGATATGTAAAACAGAAGCACCCTAATAATTTTCTAGGGTTTCAAAGACGTAACCCTTGTTTAAGTGAGCAGCAATAACAGTAAATAATAGTTTAAAAAGTAAATAATATTACAGTTTAAAATTAAAAAAAAAAGGGTTTGTAATTAAGTAATAATTATTATTATGATCAATGTGATGCACTCAATGACAATCATGTATTCTAATTCACATTGCGAGATGAAGGGAGGTGCCGAGGGGGGGGGGGGGGGGGGGGGGGGGGGGGGGGTGGGGGGGGGGGGGGGGGGGGGGGGTTTAACCCATTTATGAGGGAAGGGGAACTCAGCCACCCCCCCCCCCCCCCAAAGAAAAACAATTATTTTTCGTAAAAGTTTGGGGGTGGGGGGGGGGCCTACAGCCCTCCCCCCACCCTTTTCAATGAGAAGATTTCTGATTCTAGGGCTGATGATAATGGTGATGACAGCAATGAACACAACTACATATTCTCGTGCGTCGCCAAGAAGACATCAGTGAACTGTTTGCCTACGTCTCTCAGATCCTTGTCCCACAAGAAAGCCACTTTGATGCCTACATTTTAGCTCCATCATTGTTACCTAATGGTGCATAAGTAGGACCGCTGGTCTGGTGTGGCTTGGGAAAGACGTGAGGCGTCTATGTTTCCATGATTCATCTACATACGCCCTATTGATATTTGACCCGTATTTGCCGGGTCTCACCCGTAAACTAATCTAACCTTGTTACATGTGATTGTTTTTCCAATGCACACTTTAATTGTGTTAAGTTAAGTAAACTTGGGCAGCAGACGGAGAAGAAAATTGAAACTGGGCGACTTTGTGTCGCCGGCCCAGACGAAAGCCAGGAATAATAATGGGATATGTTTTGTTGTTGTTATTGTAAAGCAGAGCTCATTCATTCATACTTACAGCCGTTGGGTTAGAGTAGACGTTGCTGCAGGCAGTGGAGCGTGATATTAATGTATGCATGGGTATTACAAACAGAAGAATATCATTGATACTATTATTGGCCGGCGGCTGTGCGTTGACACCGGTTTTGGTATACAATAAGCCGGACCCTGTAGATTTATGTCTGGGAATAAAGTAAAGTAAAGCACCGATTTTACACCGGTTGAGCATTAGGCATATACTCCATATACCAATGTTTACTGGTGGGCATTGGTCAACACCGCCTTTACCTCCCATGATATTATCTGGTAGCAATTTCAAGCTGCGTCGACGTGAGAATCGAGGTCAATTATAAAGAATCCTAGAGCCCAAGACTTTTTGGTCGGTAGCGAATGACCAGCCACTATGCCTGGACACAGTTCCTAAATGTGTTAAACGAGTAATACAGTGATAGGACCCGCAACCAAGAGGTTCAAGGCTCCCACCGCCACCCCCACGTCTCCCTTGTTCACAACAATGTTTTGAGGCCTCCATTAGCCATGTTTAGCAAATTCAATTTAATATGCTTTTCAAAGAAAAGTAATAGTCACTTGTGGCGCATGTTCATTAGTCTGTAAGTTAAATTACCTACTGGTTAGTTGCGTATCCTTTACAGGACGTTGCAGAACCAACCCCAGCAGCCCCTGGCAAATTTACGTCAAGTAGTTCGCCATTGCCTTCTTGGGGTCGGCCTCCTAATAGGCGCACTGCCCGCAGCTGGGATCGAAACCGGCATGCCGGCATTACAAAGCGTTTGTATCGACTTAGCAACAGAGCCGACAAATTTCCTACTAGAGTATGTAAAAAACAGACTCAGCTTTTATTGACAGTGTCATATGAACGTTAGCGTTAATGACTATATTATTAACATAACTTGTGATGCGCGTGGGAGAAAGCAACAACGTTTAGGGTAACACTATCCACTGGTGGTCTAGCGGCTAGAAGCTTGTCTGCGGATTTTAAAGTCGTGGGTTCGGGTCCTGAGAGGGCCAGACTTTTTTCAAAATGACCTGTTTGCTCTATACAATATAGGTCTAGCCCTGTATACCTAATACGCCTGAAGGCGTAGGAAAGTGCACTTTACTATTCACTGACCACACAATTGATCCATAGATAAGGATACCACGACACCAGCAAATTCAGTTCATTTTCAAGCAGACATGTACAACGTCTCTTCCGATAAATTTAAGGAGCATTGCTATTGACTGACTGCAGACAGACGAAAGTCACAGTCAGGTAGCCAGACATCTAAACGTGCTTTAGAGTACCATCAGTCGACTCTGGCAACCGTTTCAATGCGCCTGCTCAGCTGAAGACCGGCAGCGCAGTGAACGACCCAGAGCAAACTATATATTTATTCAACACCTTTAAAACAGCTTTACATCGACTTCCTCAACTGCGTAGTCATTGCATACACGTCGTCATGTGTCTGATCAAACTGTTCGGAACAGACTGCATGACTCTGGACTAGGAGCACGGCGACCTTACCGAGGACCTCTCCTTGTACACTGCCATTGCCAAAACGGACTTCATCGGGCCATCCAGCATCGTCCCGGGGGCAGCTGACGATCAGTGAAGACATGTCTGGTTTACTGGCGTATCTTTCTTTTTGTTGCCGCGTTATGACAGACGGCCTATCTATGGTATACCGTAAGGGAAATTAACGTTTAGCACTTACTAGTGCTGATGAAGCTCCTCAGCAAGGTGGTGGAGGTAAAACAGTGTGAGGAATGATCAGTTTCAAAGAATGGACTCAGTGCACAGTGAAGGAGGCTTAAAAGCGTAACGATCAATGAAAGTCAATGAACATCTTCGACCGCACGTCGTTCCACCTTTTTTTTTCAACAGGACAATGCCAGACCAATTCTGCACTGTTGAGCACACAGTCACTGACTGCCAGCGACATTCTACCTACTGTCATGACGCGGTGGATTAAATGTTTTACAATGTTGAGTAGGGATTCTCCTCTCAACACATTCCCTCCACCAGATTAACGGAACTAAAATCCGAGCTATGTTGCTCTCAGACAAATTCCTGGATATCCAAGAAAACAGCCATATTGGCTCGTTAAGTACATTAACATTAGCTGCACTTGGTACCCACAAGAGAAGGAAAGGAAATTTTAGATGTCTTTATCATTATGCTGAATGAATTATTAGATAGGGCAAATGATCCCTCCGTCGTACCTTCTCCCGGTATTATTATTAATAATTAAAGAATTATTATCATATTATTTGAGCCCCCACCGAATGTTATTCTATCTTAACAGTTAAGTTAAAGGTTTAAGAACAGACACATTTGAAATTTAACAAACTATGTAGTTTAAAACTTGACATACAGCTTTATTTACTAACAATTAGTTTATATGAACTTTCCAGTTTGTTGAGTTACACTAACAGTGATTGGCTACAGTTATAATAATGATAGTGGTAAGCTTCAGCGAGAAAACAGCTCCGGGGTTTAGAGTGGTACGATGATGATGGTAATATGTTAACGTAAAGGGGTTAACTTAACTTATAAGCCTCTGACAGCCGTGAGGAAGTGTCAAGCTTGTCCAACTGTTCCTTGCCTGTTTTTCTGCC
>CAJHNH020001302.1:1001870-1067340 GCA_905116865.2 Candidula unifasciata | reverse complement strand
AGTGTGAATGTGTGTGTGTATGTGTGATCGATAATAGTAGCATACAGCTACCAGCTGTTATTATCATCATGGGCCGTGCCGGTATGCGTTAACTCCCACGTTTCGCTATCTCACACGGTCACCAGAATCCCGGATCAGGTCAATGTGTTTAGGTCTCGCCCCATCCATCTGACCAAGCCACACCATACATTTATCACTTTCCTTTCCTCTTGCTCTCTTTCCATCAATTTCGCCAGCTGTTACCAAGTTGTCGAGTACCTTCATTCACATAACATGTCCACAAAATATTGACTGCCTACGTTTAATTCTTCTAATAAGTTTACGACTTTCATCTGTTTCAAAGAGGACTGGTTTTTTTTTTTTTTTTTTTTTTTTGACTTTTTTTTTTTTTTTTTGGTTGAGTTGGGCTGAGTCAAGAATTGACATCACAGTACTCGGGGCTTTTCCATGCGTGCTCCGTCCTCAACTTCAGCAGCCAGTGCAGAGTTCCAACACTGATGGTACTGGTCACAATCTGGTTATATGTCCGTCTTGCCTTTCCTCTAAGTGTAGTGAGCCGGCCAGACCCTCTGGTTACACCCAAGTGCCTCATTATCTCCAGGCTATAATAATCTTGTCTCTCTACTGATTCTGTTGCTTGTTCTCAAAAGGCCTTGACCACATCTGCCTTGTCATGTATCATATCACCACTCAGGGGTGGCCAAAGACACAGTCTCGTTGACTACAGGTTCCACAGGTACTGTCTCGAAACCCTCAAAGTCACAAATCGACAACGCTCTCCGACCAACGCTTCTTCCAAGCAGAAGTTAGGGTTCTCTTGGGAACCTTTTTCCCCGCCTTGTCGATCATCTTGAGGCAGGCAACGATGTGGAAGTGATTTTTCCAAAACTCTTTGAGAGTGAGGTTGGTCTCTTCAGTCACCTGAAAACAATGCTCGAAGAGTGCTTTAGTGTAGAGCTTCTTAAAGTTAGAAATAACTTACTGGTCCATAGGCTGGAGTAACGGAGTGATGTTCGGAGGCAGAAATTGCATCTTGAAGAATCTTAATTCTTCAGAGAGGTCATCTTGTAGGCCTGGAGGATTCATGTAGATATATCACAATATAACACAAGTTTGAGAAAGTGTGTGATCACAAGCGACACTACGATGCTACTGGAACGAGCGCTAAACACAGACTGATGTAACATGTGCACAATTCGAGAGTTCCCCTCTTCTCGCCACTCGTTATGCGAAACGTCGCTCGTTTAGCAATTCATTTTTGTACAAATTTTTTTTTTCTTTGCTTGTTATGCGAATTACTCGTTATGAGAGGTGCTCGTTAAGCGAGGTTTTACTGTATGTCTTTAGGATTGAGCAGGATAGTATTTGTAAGAAAGCTACTACTAATTCACTATCTGACTGGTAATGCGGGACCTAAACTTGCGAAATCCCTACAGATAACACCCAACCGGTCTGCATATGTTGTTTAGATAATACAATGTTTGCGTGTTAAAATATGTCAAAGATAACAGTGCCCAGAAAGCCGTGTACCATTTGCTGACAAAACGTGTAACACCGTCCTGCCCATTAAATGTATTCATCCCAAGTTCGTCTGTTATCTTTGCTATTAATATCATCATAATCATGTAGCAGACCCTTTGAAGAACATCGCTCTCATTGCGGTCTGCCTAGAGAAACTCGGTCTCTCGTCTTCTCTTCTGCCTCGTGTACTCTCATACTTGAGGAGTCACTTATATTCTGCGTACATCTCGTGTTGGTCGGCCCCTGCCCCTTCTTCCTAGTACCATTTCTTCTGCTATTATTTTTTTTAACTCTGCAATGACGCTTGATATGACAAATATATTTTAGCTTACGAGACAAGATGCTGTTTATAAGCCAATCTTCCTTGATGTTCAGATCTGCTCAAAGTATTTGTTCTCCTTTGTTATTCTGAGAATCTTTCTAAAGCATTATAGCTCAAAAGCCCCTATTTTCTTTCCTTATATCATCACTGGTTATATTCGGTGTTCCGGCACGTCCCATAACAGTTACAGTTTTTAATATTTGCTCACCGCTTCGAGGGAGTTGTGTAGTTCATGATTCAGCGTGAAGCAATTACCGTGGAGGAACTAATGGTAACTCCCTATCTAAATCTATGCTCTTATGATAGATCTTTAATTTAATTTTTCTTTAAAATATGTGAAAGGATAATAATAATTTTTACAACTTGTAGCAGATAACTTATAGTGTAGTACTCTCTGCTTCAACATTTAAAGAAAAGACAAGACCAATATATGTAATGAAATATAGACAGAAAGGGGTTAAATGAACAAAGCATACATTTCAGACCACCAACAAGGCATACTAATCCATCACCGAGTGACATGACAGAAATGGGTGATTAGAAAGCTGGCCTGGCCAGCGATACAGAACATCTGCACGATGACCAGAGTTGAATTGAGTGCGGTTATCATGGTAAAACCATGACATCTGACAGTGAAGGATGGAAACATACGGCAGAGAGGGAGGTGAGTAGCGCGATGCACGTGTCCAACTGAAGATACGTTTATCCAAACGTGACCACCGGAGACAGATGACAGGGAGTGATTGAGAACGCACGCGAGAAAGAGAGGGAAAGCGAGGGGAGGTCAGCGAGGAGCGAGCGGTTTTAGAGAACATTTAGGACGGGACCGCTTGAGAGGACAGTTAGGACTGGACCGCTTGAGAGACCAGTTGGGAAAACTAGAGCTGTACTTCGTTTAGAATATATTAAACTTGGAGTTTAGCTAAGAGAGTGATTAAGGAACTCATAGAGAGACATACGAATAGCCAGTAATAAGATAATGAAGTGTTCTTATACTATCGGTTATTGAAATGATGCATTCTGTTTGACTTGATAATATTGTTAATAAATAAACTGATGTGTAATTGTTACACCACTGGCCTTGTTCTTGAGTACGATTCAAGAGAGCCACGAACTGTATCCAGATACCTTGGCCGAATTAGGCACATCCATACTTGGGGGATGTGAAGACTACGACGGTGTCACATATACAATCAGACAAGTACTGGTGCCATTGAAATAGGAACTCTTCGCTGGTCGCTGAAGATGGGGACTGGGCGCTTATGGGAGTGTCCAGAGTGCTGTGATGTCGATTTGTAATTTAACATTCCACATTAAACATTCAGCTTATCGCTCCTCTCGTTACAGGGCAGTAAAGCTTAAAAGAAAATGAGGGGAAAAAACACGTTTACAGCCTTTGGTAGGTTGTACTGCTTCTTATACTGTTTTTACAACAGATATACAGTTTAAAAATGATAGTTTAAAATCTTACTAAATTCAATCGCTTGCTCTCAAAACAGAGCTGTCAAGTTAAAAATTGCTGTCTTGCGTGCCATGGGGTGAACTATATTCACCTAATCAAGGGGGAACCTATGAGGCCGTAGAAATATTATATTCATTTATATATATATATATATATATATATATATATATATATATATATATATATATATATATATATATATATATATATATATAAACCGAAACTGTATTGACCGGCACTCATAGAAAGAAGTAGAAAGATAGAAGGATATGCTAGGTAACATAAAAATCGATAGCCATAGAGACCTTTCTAGGATTCTGATCGGTCACCTCCAAATGTCGTGTGCACCTGGCTATTGAAACAAGTGTGCTAAGAACATGACCGACATAAAAATATGTCTTCATTGGCCATGTTTATCGTACAACTTGAAATATACAACATTTGAATACGGATGGAATTCACCTCAAACAATTGAAATGGCATCATAGGTTACAGAATTTTATATTTAGCAGGCTGAGGTCGAATAACAAGCACAAATGCTTTGTCAAGAATACATGACATTTAAGAAACACCCTTGTTTTAATGGCATGGTTACAGAATGATGACGACGATGAAGATGATGTGACGATTATCACGGTGACCTTCTGGCAGTGTATGCCAGGTTTGTACTGTCGTGGTCGTTATTGGTATCTTAATTAAGTACACAGTCTTTGGAGAATGAACACATGTCGTAATTGTAACAGACTCTGAAAGCATGCTGAGAAAGGTGAAGGCAGGGATGCTTCGAGCAGAGTGGCAAGCTCCACTGGGAAGGTTGGCTGGATCTGCACCACTGGTTGATGAAGTGATACATGACAAGGCAGATGTTGTCAATGCCCTTTGACAACAAGCAACGGAATCAGTAGAGAAAAAAGATTACTATGGCCTAGAGAGAATGAGGCACCTGGGTGTAACCAGAGTGTCTGGCTGGCCTACTACACTCAGAGGAAAGGCAAGGTGGACGTATAACCAGATTGTGACCGGTACCATCAGTATTGGAACTCTGAGCTGGCTGTTGATGATGAAGACGGAGCACACATGGGAATGCCCCGAGTGCTGTGATGTCAATTCTTCACTTAACTCAGCTCAACTCAACTGGAGGATGAATAGGGTGTCTGGGACTTTTTGCCATCTTGCATTAGATTAGGACGTAGGATGGAAGTTCATCGGGTCACACGTTGTCGGACCAAATTGAATCCCTTAAAGGAAAGGCCAGTATGGGTGGGAAAAAAGGGGCTTGTCGTTCAAAATATTGTTATCTAATTAGGACAACCATCTGTTAAATTGTTCGCTGCAAACACGTAATACATCACACACACACACACATACACACGCACACACATACACACGCACACACACACACATATACACACCCACACACACACACACATATATTCATCCACATATACACCAATACACATACACACACCCACGTACACACACACACACACACACACACACCACATCACATACATACACACATACAGTCACGGCTAATGGCAAGTAGTTTTTTTTTTTTTAATCGTTACATGAAAGCAGCTGGACGATCTTTTTGGTCCCAGTTTGTGCCCTTGAAATAAAACGTAGATGGCTTTTGGCAGCTGTTTGTTTTTTATGCTGACACGTAATTTCCATGATTTTTTTTTTTTTATATATATATGCATGTAATGTGAATCCTGGACGGTCGGCTTAGAATACATTGGACAGCCAAAAAAGAGCAACCTAGAGGTTTTGAAAGAGGCGGGAGTCTGAAGACAACTTATCACAGACATCAGAAGGAGACAGTCGTCATTTTTTAGCCATGTTATAATAAGAGAAAAAATAGAACATGTTGTGACCACTGGAAAGATCTGTGGGAGGAGGGATAGAGGAAGACAACGAGAGAAGATTCTTGACAGTCTTGTTGCATGGCATGAAGGTGTGTCAGCACACGAACTGATACATGCTACAAGAGATCGAGGATTATGGAGAGGCATGATCGCCCACGCCAGTCGGCAAGGCACCTGATGATGATAATGATGCATGTAAGGTCCGGATCTTCTTCGCGTACACGGGCAATAAACTATGGTGGAGAGTTTTTGTTGTTCGTCCACTTCTGGACTAAAGCGTCTTGTTCCAGAACTTGAGTCTTGTGTGCATATCCGCTTTAAAGATGTGGTTTATTTTTATGCAGACTGTTGGTTCATCACCTGTCAGGCAGATGCACTCAGATGTGTGCAAAATCACAACTAATTAGTCAACTGTTATGACATACTTGTTAGGATGCAGGCGGTCCAGTTCTGCTGTGTTTACTGGCGGTACGCAGTACCGACACCTTTGGCTAGACATCATTTTTTAAGCGCTACATAATAGGTTTTTGTAGGCTTTATAATGCCGGGGTGCCGGGTTCTATCCCAGCCACGGGCCTTGCGCCTAACGTTGGTTTCGACAGTGGTATTGAGAAGCCGACAGTCCAGAGAGCAATGGCAAACTACTGGACGTAAACGTGCCTAGAAAAACCACAAAAACCAAAAAATGCTGGGGTTGGTTCTGCAACGTCATGTAAAGGATACGCAACTAACTAACATAAAAGGCGCTTTTTGGTGAGTATCAAACCGTTTTTTGTTTTTTTAAACTCAACTCTTACAGTCTCAAACAACGCATCATATAAAGCTCTCCGTGGCCAAGTGGTCAAGCCGTTTGCCTCACGCTCTGAAGGTTGTGGGTTCGTTTCGAGGCAGCGCTGTTCAGGTCACGAGTGCAATTTTTACGGAGATCCATGTGGATCGTCGCCGGAGCTATGGAGGTCGTGCTCCGTGCGACGCTGTCGGCAGACAGCTAGCTGTTCTGCGAAGAGAAACTCGGCCAAACGGGATAAAACCCGGCGCAATAAAGTCGATCCTCTCAGCTTTACAACATATCATATGTGGAGTTTCTTCTTGTATGCGCCAGTTAACATTTCATTATGCTTGTAAATTTTATGGTCGACAAGCTGAAACAGTGAACAACACATTTGTCTCCCACAAGGTAAAACCTGTGGATGTAGTATACGCATCATCTTGTAGATTTTCTGGAATGGCAAGAGTTCAGGAAAAGATCTCTGAATGGGTCTATTAATACCTCCACCCCCCACCACCCCACCCCCGCCTTCTTTTTTTTTAAACGGAGCCCAGGAATGCATATTTACATATTTAAATACGACAGCTTTTTATTTAAACTCAGCCCTGCGAGTCAACTCACGCTCCAAACATGCTAGCATCGTCTATGAAATTATTTTTATTTTACACACACACACACCCACACACACACACACACCCACACACACCCACCCCCCCACACACACACACACACACACACACACACACACACACACACACACACACAAACTGGAGCCACTGTGTTTCTTACCACCATGAACCAGTCCCACAGAGACATCACATTATCGTTGCAACATGAACATGACAGTACCTTGCCATTTCTTGATGTACTTATTTCACGTAGAGAAATTCCAGAGAAATTTGACTAAAAAGCTCAACAAAATGGGGAAGTAGAAAAACGTGCAGAAAACAACACAACGTAACGTTTCGGTCGGGCAGCCTTTTTCAAACATAATTTATTTTCACCATTTTTGTTATTTCACGTAGAGATGATGGCATTGTGCAAAGATCAGTACACCGGGGGAAAAAATCTTGGAGCGGCAAGTACCTAAGCTTTTACAGTTTTGTACCTTTTCATTACAAATGCGGCGTAGTTAGAAGCTTGTTCAATCGGGCCAGAAAGATGTGCATCAAAGACACACTGGCTGCATAAATTGAAACTCTCAGGTTATTTCTACTAGTGAATAGGTACCCCACATGATTCCTTATACGTCACTGCACCACACTCAACCCTACTCCGAATGAAATTACAGTATCCAAACTACGAGTATTCATCCAACTGACTTATCGTGGTGATCATGTCATGTAACGTCTGCAGGACCGACTAAATGCAGCTGTTGACCAAATATTCTTTGCGTCTGTTCCAGTAGTGAGGTACAAGACCACTCCTATTCCAACCCCACCTATTAAACAGCTCGTGTCTCCGTACACCAAATCCAATTGTATTTACCAACTTACATGTAAGTGCCAGTTGATTTACATCGGTAGAACGGAGAGACAGCTTGGAAATGGAGTGGCAGAGCACATACCCAAATGGCTACAGACACAGCTCAGTGATTCTTTAAGGGTGTCGAGACCAGCCAATAGGAAAAGAACCCACTTCTTCCATAGCACGTCATCTACCTTATTCCGGACACGTAATTGACACCGACAGTGCTTTTTGTGTGGTTTATCACACACCGAACAGGTGACTGCTGAGAATGGCTGAAGCTTCAGCTATTAAATTCAACAACCTCCCCCCCCCCCCCCCCCCCCCGGTAAGCAGACGTAATTTATAGTCAATTTGAAGTTACCCTGGTAAGTCACGTGATTACGGTGAATTTCCGGCGGCCAGAACACTGCACCATGAGTCAAAAGAAACTATTCGCATTTCAGTTGGATTTATTCAGTTTGTGTGTGTGTGTTTGGGGGGGGGGGGCGGTGTTTACCGTGTATGTGTGCGCGCGCTCCTAATTTTATGTTGATGTAACTCTGTAGTAACGCACCTGAAGAGATACAGCGAAATATGTCTGGCAATAAATTGTGCAACACATTGTTTGTGTCCGCATTATTTAAATTCATTACAGGGAAAACAGTGCTTCGAAAACAGGATTCTGTCCACAAAAACCTGACTAGTCCAGCTTATTATGGACCCCTTCAGTGGCGTCCGTGGCTTCGGTGTTGCAAATCCGACTCGTAACGCCAACGTACCGCCATCGAAACCCACTGCTGGCTGCGCGGATTTTTATCGTGGTATGGGGCGTCGCAGGTCGACCCAGCCTAAAATGGGTACCAGGGTGCATGTCCTGGGGAAGTAAAGACGGCCGGCGTTATGCTGACCTTATTACTCACCTAGTGCTGATTGGTCTGTAAAAATACGGGTGGTCTTCCCATACAATCGATGCGCCTAAAGGCGTTAAAAAAGGATCTAAAAGATGGATTCCTAAAAATCGAAAGGCAGAGCCTACGCAAGTTACAGGAAACATAATCACCACAAGTGCCTTGCCAGCTGCCGTAAGTGTTGGTGCATCTCCAAAGATCTCGGGAGTTTTTTTTTTTTTTTGGCTTTTTGTTCTGGACCAATTCCACTGGTGATATTCCCCCATGCCACTGTCTAAAGCCATCCACCATCGCTTCTCTTGGTCGGCCTCTGCCTCTTCTACCAGTAGTTTTCCAGTCGTCACGATATTTTAAGAAGAAGAAGAAGAAGAAGAAGAAGAAGAAGAAGAAGAAGAAGAAGAAGAAGAAGAAGAAGAAGAAGAAGAAGAAGAAGAAGAAGAAGAAGAAGAAGAACAAGAAGAAGAAGAAGAACAAGAAGAAGAAGAAGAAGAAGAAGAAGAAGAAGAAGAAGAAGAAGAAGAAGAAGAAGAAGAAGAAGAAGAAGAAGAAGAAGAAGAAGAAGAAGAAGAAGAAGAAGAAGAAGAAGAAGAAGAAGAAGAAGAAGAAGAAGAAGAAGAAGAAGAAGAAGAAGAAGAAGAAGAAGAAGAAGAAGAAGAAGAAGAAGAAGAAGAAGATATATCTAACGCCTCTATGGGATGGAAAGGGATCTTACAGTTTACTTTTACCTAAGCTCAAATGAGAGGGGTTTAACAAAGTTGCAAAATTTAAGAGTGAGAAAATAACACAGGAGTACGCCCAAATCAATGGAAAAGATCATAAACACTGAAATCATGTCAATCATCTCGGAACAAATGTAATGTGCCTTGAAAAGATTAGAACAAAAAATCGACGTGGCAAAAATAGCCTATTGACAGACACAATAAATGCTCAAAAATATATTATTTCAGTTGTTGTGGAATGTGAAATGGGGGGAAGGGGTGGGGGGAGGAGGTCTACAAGAGCTGTACAAAATATGTATTTTTTCCAGTACGCCCACTCCACACACAAAAAAACTTCCATTTAATATACTAATAAACATATCTGGAAATTCTATACGCTGAATGGGTTCACGAAAAGTTCAGGTCTTCACACGTTGTAACGTATCTAAAATTATGACTGTAAACACGATCTCACACAATTTAACCACCGACTGACTGTGGAAGATTTACTGATTATAGCAGAACCGACAAAGGCTATGTGACTCAACACCAGTGAACGCCTTTCATATCCCCCGACGTACCAAGGGTTTGATTAACCTTTCTTGGCTGGCACCTTTCCGTTTTTCCAGACGATATACTATGCTATAGAGAGATATGGGACTCACCGCAAAGGGTGAGGGCGAATTTACCTAGCAAGATCCGCCCGCGATAAGAAAATTCTTCCACATTTATAGCATGTGATTTCTGAACCATTGTTGCCTTCTAGTGTATTTAGTATGCTTTCTCTCAGGAGGTCTGCTTTCAACTTTTCTGCAGTCATTTTTTCCTTCACTCCCATTCCCTTCCTGATTATGCCCCCCACGCAGCACGCTCCATGGCATTTGGTTCGCACGAATCTACATAAATACCTGTATTATTCATGTCCCGCTTGCACATATCTGTATTTCGCAGCAGAGGCCGACTTTGACATAGTTCATCCATTTGTAGTTCACCATAGAAGATGTCCTTAAGCACTCTGCCATTCGCCGTTCTCCAAGTGTGGCCAAGCTACCTTAGATTTCGTAGACTTGGCATTTAGAATACCTGATCATTTTTATGCCTCACTGTTTGATCTACACGCTTCACAGTGGCTTTCGGACGTTAGTACCAGAGTACCATCAGTATTTGAACTCTGCGTTGGCTGCTCATTATGAGGACGGAGTACGCATTCAAAAGCCCTGAGTGCTGTGATGTCAATTCTTGACTCAACTCAACTGGTACCAGAGTTGCGTGGTGCAAAAGATTGATAAGACACCGCGTAGTACAATCAAAATCAGCAGTCGATGCACATTTCTACTGCAACCCTCCTGTATTTTGAAGACAACACAAATGTCCACTGGAGCTGCTGTAACGTAGCTGTTAGACACTCAGTGCTGGCTGGAAGATCTAGGGTTCGAGTCAGTAGTGATGCGGATTTGTGTGTGTGTGATCAAAAAGAACCCGGACACCACATGTGGCATGACAAGATATCACAGAAATTAGTCAGTTTTACATTACCACAATGACTAAAGACAAAGGAACGTTGCAGTTTGGAAGCCTTCATTTGTGTGTAACAAAAACGAACAAGGACACAGCAGAAAAACAAAATACACGCGTTTTATTTCTGAGTTGATGTCTCTCTTGTATGAGAACACCCTGGACTGATAAAAAGAGTAATAAAGACGTTTTGAAAGAATCTGACTCACGAACATAATTGTTTGCCCATATTAGAAAGAGACAATATACACTCCTTGGTCATGTGATGAGAAGAAGACAACTGAGATACATCTTGACGGTAGGAAAGTTGCAGAGAAGGAGAGGCAGAGGGAGACCGAGAGAACAGATGTTGGACAGTCTGACGTCATGGCATGGAAGATCATCTGTGTCCAAGTTGACTGGAAGTACACAAGACAAAAGACTGTGGATAGACATGACTACCAAAGCCTTACAGCATGGACTCGAAGAAGAAATCTCTCGTTACAGCAGCAACAGGCGCTCTTGCGACTGAAATATGAATATATGCTCCTCCTGGGATAGGAGCCTATCCCACTGCTAGGCGTGTCCACAGGGTGGTGGATGGTGGGGGAGGCCTCTAGATATCGAGGCTAGCCGCGAATGTATGGAATAAGCGGGCATGGACCAACACAGATGGTTGTCATCGAGAGTTGAGTTGAATTGAGTTGTGTTGATTCAAGAACCGACATCACACCACTCGGGGCATTCCCATAAGCGCTCCGTCCCGATCTTCAGCAGCCAGCGCAAAGTTCCGATACCAATGGTACCACTAGCATTCTGATTAATCATCCATCTTGTCTTTCTTCTAAGCCTCGAGCATCTACCAGAACCCTCTCGTCATTTCCCCCTGCATCAATATCACATGACTGTGGTGATTTATCTGCTGCTCCGAACTGTACACGCTCTCCCTCAAGGCACTAACCACGTCTGCCTTATCATGCATCAGTATTCAAACAAGTTGTGCAGAGCCAGCCAGTCTGTCCGCCTGTTCATTTCCCAACACACCGGCGATCCCGGAGAAAAAATCCAGACAATGCTCTACAGTGTCCTCCGCACTGAAGCATGTCACTGCACAAAGCATGCCTGTCCTGACCTTTCTCAGCATGCTTTCTGGGTCAGTTACAGCCAAGATGTGTGTGTGTGTGTGTGTGTGTGTGTCGTGTTCTCTAACCAGCGGAAAGCTGCAGTGACCGCCTCCACCTCCATTCTTAGGCTGGATGTTGTGGTATCATATGGTAGGCTCTGCTGCACCGAAGTCGACCATTTTCTTTTGCTAAGAAAGACCAAGCACTTCGTTGGCCTCTTGACACTGACTCGTCAAAATGCAAAATGAGGGGTCATTGAGAGGAGGCGAGCAAGTTGATGGGAGAGCTAGCTCTATAAAATACTTCAACAAAACTCCGTGACATGGCCATCGGCAAGTAAGAGGCACCATTACAACATCTCCTCTTGATGCCTTGCAGTGTAGGTATATTTAGTCAATGGCTATTAGAGACAAACTACACTCAATCCAACGTAAGGCACGGGGAAACCTCCGCTGTATTGTGAGTTTTTTTTTTTTTTTTTTGGGTAGGTTTTCAACAATAGATCAACATCATGGCACATGGGTAATAACCCATAAGTGCTCCGTTCTTCTTCTAACTCAAGTCTGAGTCTGAAGAAGCTCAGTACAATGCACAGGCTCTGTATCACCGGCGAGGATCCTGAAATATTTTGGGTACATTTTTACCTCCAAATTTTGTCCGGGCAGTGCCGTTAGGCTACTCTTTTCAAATTCCAACTGCAAAGGAATTTTTTTACGTGCGCCACAATGCACACGGGCCTCTGATCTCACTACCCAGAGACCAGGGGGAATTACTAGAAGTCCAAGTCCACGTGAAAAAATCCCAGCCTTTACCGGGGATTGAACCCGGCACCTCTAGCACCCGAGGCAGATACCATGCCTCGAGACCACGCAGCCACTTCTTGTATTATTCCTAGCAAACTGTACCTTTTAAACACAATGTATGCCGCATATCGCAGATTGTGGAGAGGAATAAGCGCCCATGCAAGGCGGCAAGACACTTGATGATGATTTTTTTTTTTACCTAACCTGCTATAAGGAAGGGGCGGCTGTGTTCTGAAATGCATCTGCCTGAGAGGCGAGGAACCAACCGTCTGCATATATTTAAATCATATCAGTAAAAACAAGTGTGCAAACATATCTCAAGTTCACATAATGCTAACACTTGGCGATAATGCAGTACATAATGTTTTACTAACAGTTTGTCTTCTGCGGGCCTCTGCCTGTATGTTATATTATGTTATGTTATCAAAATCATGCCTCAGCACATCCGGCATTCCCATGGGTGCACAGGCATCTTATGCAGCAGCCAACCCAAAGTACCTCTTTAAACCGGTGTTTCACGCCATAGGAGTCGCGCTGAAGTGCCAGTTCAGCACTGCAAACCGCAGAAACCTCAATCAATCTCCTTGGCGAACTAATAAATGGGTAAACATAACGGTTAATACCCAAATCTGTCACCATTGTCTGTGTGTACCACTTTGTAAATCGGTGTAGTCAGGGGGTCGTGATCTCGAGGATTCAGGGCCGCACGGCTAGTGCTGTCGCCAAGGAATGTGCAAGTTAAAATATTTAATGTTAGTTCTACTTAAGTGCACTGTCCTGTGTAAGTGATGATGTTGGTTGCTGTTTATATGTACATAAATAAGTGTCAGCACACTAACACAATCTGGGAAGTAAATGCGGCCTGTGTGATGCTGACCACGTCACCTAACAAGTGCCGATTGATCCTTAAATCTGGTCTAGCCCTATATGCCCAATACGTCTAAAGGTGTGGAAAATGATCCTTTTATTACTTTACTTACACTAAAACATTAGGAGGCGTTCCCTCTAAACCAATTCGACCAGTGGCAATTAACATTTCAACAATGTTTAAATTTGTTTTGTACTGTTAAACCAACAGACCAAGATTGTGTAGGCAACGGGTCTGTTTCCCTGAGTGTCTGATTATGTATGTTAATGTCTGAAGTTTTTGTGTGTGTCACATTTGCCCTCGATCTCCTTCAAGTTATCATTATACACTGCCTTGCTTCTACGTGTTAACCCCAAGCACCAGTGTGAAGGAAAAACAAGAATGGACCCACTGCCTGACCAGCAAGCATGTCGTAAGAGTCGACTAATTGAAGACATCTTTTAAAGTCGGGGTGCATCGGCTTGAGAGGCAACAGATCAACAGTCTGCATAACTTAAGCCAGAGCTGTCCATTCATGTAACACTCAGGTTTTGGACAGAATGAAGTTCATGGACGAATATAATATGCGATACCAGGAGAGGTATCGGATATTTCGGCAAAAGTATCTAGTATGATGATTACACTACAATCACACTTGTAAATGTTCGATAGTCGACGATCAAGACGACTGCTGGAATCCCTATAAGATAATATTAATATCGAAGTAGCACAGGTCTGCACAGATAAACATCGTACCACCAGCATTATAAGTAGCTTAGTTCTACACAGACAGACAACATCGTGCCACCAACACTATAAGTAGCACCAGTCTACACAGACAACATCGTGCCACCAACACTATAAGTAGCACCGATCTACACAGACAACACCGTGCCACCAACACTATAAGTAGCAGAGGTCTACACAGACAACATCGTGCCACCAACACTATAAGTAGCACCAGTCTACACAGACAACATCGTACCACCAACACTATAAGTAGCACCGGTCTACACAGACAACATTTTACCACCAACACTATAAGTAGCACTGATCTACACAGACAACATTGTGCCACCAACACTATAAGTAGCACCAGTCTACACAGACAGACAATATCGTACCACCAACACTATAAGTAGCACCAGTCTACACAGACAACATTGTACCACCAACACTATAAGTAGCACCAGTCTACACAGACAACATTTTACCACCAACACTATAAGTAGCACAGGTCTACACAGACAACATTGTACCACCATCACTATAAGTAACACCAGTCTACACAGACATCATCGTACCACCATCACTATAAGTAGCACCAGTCTACACAGACAACATCATACCACCAACACTATAAGTAACACAGGTCTACACAGACAGACAACATTGTGCCACCAACACTATAAGTAGCACCAGTCTACACAGACAACATTGTACCACCAACACTATAAGTACACAGATTTACACAGACAAATAACATTGTAGCACCAACACTATAAGTAGTACAGGTCTTCACAGACAACATCGTACCACCAACACTATAATAACAAAAACCATGAACACCAGTACTAAATATACTATGAAGTTTGAGGTTTAAACAAATGATCAACATCATTGCACACGGTTAGTAACCCATAAGTGCGAAGAGTCCGAAGAAGCTCAGCACAGTGCACAGATTCTGTAGCACCGGAAGGATCCTCAAATACTTTGGGTAGAGTTTTAACTCCATATTTTGCTTGGGTAGGCCGTTAGGCTACTCTCTAAATATACTATTAAACGTCATATGTGCTAGTATATCAGAGGCGTTTCTTCAAGGAAGAACACATACGGACCATGGACTGGTGGCAAATGACTAAACCCTGACTGTTAATTAAATTATGTTAAGTATAGGCCTACACACTGGCAGACTCCAAAAGCTGCACTGCCTCAAAAGACGGTGCTTAGCCTTGACTCGACGAGTCCATACCACAAGACTCATTCGGCATATGGTCCCACTCTGGGGTCACCAGTAGCCTATAATAAACTCGTTCGGTTTATGGCCCCACTCTAGGGTCACCAGTGGCCTATAATAAACTCGTTCGGCATATAGGCCCACTCTGGGATCACGAGTAGTCTATAATAAACTCATTCGGCATATAGGCCCACTCTGGGGTCACGAGTAGTCTATAATAAACTATTTCGGCATATGAGCCCTCTCTGAGGTCACCAGTAGCCTATAATAACAACATTCGGCATATGGTCTCACTCTGGGGTCACCAGTAGCCTATAATAACAACATTCGGCATGTGGTCCCACTCTGGCGTCACCAGTAGCCTAAAATAACAACCTTCGGCATATGGCCCCACTCTGGAGTCACCAGTAGCCTATAATAATAACATTCGGCATATGGTCTCACTCTGGGGTCACCAGTAGCGTATAATAACAACATTCGGCATGTGGTCCCACTCTGGGGTCACCAGTAGCCTATAATAAACACATTCGGCGTATGACCCCACTCTATGGAGTCACTCGGAGCCTATAATAACCATATTCGGCACATGGTCCCTGCAGTGATCTTCATTGTAATTAATTGCTGGCTCGAATGAGTCACTGCATCTCTCCATTCACCGACTGACAAGAACGAGAAAACATGGACGCTGGCAGACGTTCAGATGTTACACGTACTGTTTATTTTCACTCGCTGTTGTTGCAGTCAGTAAATGTTCATGTACAACCGTAGCACTCTTAATCAATGATCTAAACAGTCAATCATACCTTTGTAACATCGTCGAATACACACACAATTCAAAGAAAACACCGTAGCTCCCTCCATCCAGAACGACAGTCATTCACAGCTGGCCACCGTTTCCGTCAGCCGCTATTTTATGCCAGGTAGGCATTGGGAAAATCACGCTATTCAGACGTCAACATTCTTCCGAACTTTCCACACGTACAACTTTCCCTTGGCCTAAACGAGACTGCCTCACAAACCTTTTCTTCGCTATTATATAGCCCTCTGATCTGTCCTGTTCTCGAATATTCTGGATAATTTCATTCTCACGAATTGTCGTGTCTGGCCCGTGATAATTCACATTTTCATGAATCCTGCCAGTCAACCTTCATGGTTTCACGTGAACAATCATGTTTCACATAAAACCTGACTTTCAGATGTCTCTCATGAAACTCAAGACATAAATCTCGTGTTATCTCAGTCAGTCAAACATTCGCCTTACATTTATTACTGACGTCATCTATCGGGCATAACTTAATGGGGAGAAAATGACTCACTACATTCTCCCCCACCCCAAAAAAAATGTTTTACATTTTCAATCAATCAGGTGTGAACATTTCACTGAACATTGTGATTCTAGACCTCTGTAGTGAATCATTTTCGACAAGTTCATTTCCAATCAAGTTCCCTTTTCCTCATTAGGTTAACAATTCAAACACTCTAAAATGCCATCTGTTGGGTCTTTACACGACTGTGAATACCTTAATGGGATCCTCACCCCAGGCACTCCCCTTTTAGTGCGGAAGACCAATAATCTGGCTCCATAGGTATCCCCACCTAGTTCTAAAGTCGGTATACAACCGAACCCCTCTCCTGGCACCCCCCGATCGGTGCGGAAGTCCAAAATCTTGGCTCTAAAACCGAAGTGTGACCCCATGAAGTCCCACCCTCGCTATTCCCATTCATGAAAGCCCTCAACAATGGCTAAATCAGCAATGTATGGTTTTGTTCCCAAATATGTAAGGTACAAGATGTAGTTAATTACCTTGTCTTCAGAAACTACAACAAGTCTCATTAACACACATATTCAAATTAAATGCTATACCAATTCAATTTAGTATACTAGTAAATGTAACATTTTCTGGTGAGGTGTATTTTAACACTGAATGTTGTCTCCCTTTAATTGTTTACTATATTATACCCGTTCAAATCAAAACATACATTTTTCCTAGTTGTAAATTCATATAATACATTCATACAATAATACAATGCATACCCTTGCATAAAATGATTTCAGTTAATACAAGTTGTAATAGCAGTTGCAACATATTCTACAAACGTGACATGATATCTGGTAAATGATTGTCTGTTCCTTTGATGTGTTCAATGTTAAATTTGAATTGTGATATCAACAATGCCCATCTATATACCCTTGGATTGCTATTGGCATCAATTGTTAATAATTTTGTCAACCCCAAGTTATCTGTTAAAATAGTGAATTCTTTTCCCAAAAGAAACTTCTGAAACTTTTTTAGACTAAAATGTTTGGACGAGCACCCATTCTGCAGTGATCTTCATTGTAATTAATTGCTGGCTCGAATGAGTCACTGCATCTCTCCATTCACCGACTGACAAGAACGAGAAAACATGGACGCTGGCAGACGTTCAGATGTTACACGTACTGTTTATTTTCACTCGCTGTTGTTGCAGTCAGTAAATGTTCATGTACAACCGTAGCACTCTTAATCAATGATCTAAACAGTCAATCATACCTTTGTAACATCGTCGAATACACACACAATTCAAAGAAAACACCGTAGCTCCCTCCATCCAGAACGACAGTCATTCACAGCTGGCCACCGTTTCCGTCAGCCGCTGTTTTATGCCAGGTAGGCATTGGGAAAATCACGCTATTCAGACGTCAACATTCTTCCGAACTTTCCACACGTACACCTTTCCCTTGGCCTAAACGAGACTGCCTCACAAACCTTTTCTTCGCTATTATATAGCCCTCTGATCTGTCCTGTTATCGAATATTCTGGATAATTTCATTCTCACGAATTGTCCTGTCTGGCCCGTGATAATTCACATTTTCATGAATCCTGCCAGTCAACCTTCATGGTTTCACGTGAACAATCATGTTTCACATAAAACCTGACTTTCAGATGTCTCTCATGAAACTCAAGACATAAATCTCGTGTTATCTCAGTCAGTCAAACATTCGCCTTACATTTATTACTGACGTCATCTATCGGGCATAACTTAATGGGGAGAAAATGACTCACTACAGTCCCACTCTAGGTTCACCAGTAACCTATAATAAACTCATTCGACATATGAGCCGACTCTGGGGTCACCAGTAGCCTATAACAACAACATTCGGCATATGGTCCCACTCTGGGGTCACCAGTAGCCTATAACAACAACATTCGGCATATGGTCCCACTCTGGGGTCACCAGTAGCCTATAACAACAACATTCGGCATATGGTCCCACTCTGGGGTCACCAGTAGCCTATAGTAAACACATTTCCCATACGGTCCCCCTCTGGAGTCACAAATAGCCTAAAACAGAAAAACATTGGTGAATAAGACAGGTTGACCTGTAGGAAAAGAAGACAAAGTATGCTACTACCTTACAAGACCTGCGAGGTTATTATATAAACAGCCATTCCCACTGACAGTGTGAAATATAAGCAACCAAATAACACGGTGGTCTGATAAACCATCAGTAGAGGTGCCTTAGAGTGGCTGCTGCATCGGAGGACTGAGCACGCATGGGAATACACAATGTGCAAAGACGTCGATTGTGATAACATAACATAAGGTTATGTCCACAAACGTTCGTTCTGTCCCCTTGACCGACAACCATTGACTTTGACACAAGTTCACCTTCAGCGGCCGGTCATTCTTGAGTCTCACAAAACCCGTGTTACTTGTTAATTTAACCACTTGTCTCACTTCAGGTTGGCCCGGACCTTTTTCACTCACCTCTGCCATCATCATCATCATCAAGTGCTTTAACGACTGGCGGTAGCCCGTTATGCCTCTGACATCTGACACACTTGAATATCGAAGTGAGTTCAGCACACAACAATGAACAACCAGAACTTTCAGCCTGAGTTTGAATGCAAAGAGGAAGAAAATCAAATGCGAATGTCGCACTGTGGGACTGACACAAAGAAAATATTGCAATAAGGCCCTACTTAAACACCCCCTCCCCCTTTTCCCCGCCCAATAACTTTATATGGTCGTGGAGGGAGGGGGGAGGGGAGCACAATAATTTTGTTTATAAGCACCTTTAATCTAAATATAAATCATCTTTAGTTTGTCTATAAACACATGTTGTTTATAACATCTTCAGTTTGTCTATAAAGAGTATTATTTTGTTTTTAAGCATCTTTAGATTGACTATTAACTTTTAACACCTTTGGTTTGTTTGTAAACACCTTCAGTTGGTATATACACATCAGGGGGTAAGTGTTTGTCTTTGTGTTGGGTGGCGCCCTTCTAACCTTTTTAAACTCACTGAAATCCCTTTAGATGAAACGCTGACACTTTTTTAAAATGTTTTTTTTTTTTTTTAAAATTGGCGCCCCCTCCCCCTTTTACTTGGTGCTAAGGACCACTGCCCTACTGCCAGACCTGGGTTTTGCCACTGGTTGCAATGTGAGCTCCTTTTGGCTTAGTACACGTGATTGACCCATTTCTGGTTCGTAGCCCTTCACGGCATGTTTGTTATGAAGCAAGGGTCTACCCCTTCCCCCCCCCCCCCCCTCCCAAACAGGGCACAGGAACTCACGCGGGAAGTAAAAAGGAAGCAATTACCTGGGTGAAAAACAATGTCGCCAATATGTGTCCACCTAACGCGAAAGTGCGACAGACGACAAATTTTAGGCAGTTCGGCCAAGGGCTTAGTCGCTCGCATTGCGACGAGGCAGTACCACAAGCCATTCTGGGATACATAACAGGTTTTGAGTCACCTGTCCCTCAAGCGTAGGCAGGCCAGGAATAACGAACTTAGAGCAGAAATAGTGTGTAAACACGTGTGTTGTTTGTAGTTATTCTTGTGTTTATCATTCGACGATAGGAGTCATTTGAGGAGCCTTGTTTGTACGTGTTTGCTGGTTTTATTGTTTCGGGATAGTTTTTACATGCATCCCAGCTTTTCTGTACACTAAAATCCAATTTAAGTAAAGGAATTCACCAATCTTAGTATCTCTTTATCGCGTTGTTGGTAAAATAATTTAGATAGTATGAAAACTTGTAGGCAGGCTAAACATTTCTCGAGGCCTCAGAGATATGGTTTACATAACAATGCTTAAAATACCTTGGGCAGCCAAAATGAGGTTTTGAAAGAGGCGGAAGCCCAAAGACAACTTATCAAAGAAATAAGAAGGAGACAGTCATCATTTGTCGGTTATGTTATGAGAAGAGGGGAAATAGATCATGTTGTGACCACTGGAAAGATCTGTGGAAGGAGAGATAGAGGAAGAGAACCAGAGAAGATTCTTGACAGTCTTGTTGCATGGCATGGAGGTGTGTCAGCACACGAACTGATACATGCTGCAGGAGATCGCAGATTATGGCGAGGCATGATCGCCCACTCCAGTCGGCAAGGCACCTGGAAATAATAATGAAACTATTTACACAAACCCGAGAAGGAAGAATGTACTTTTTATAAAGGAAGTACAGTCGTTTGAATACATTTCTACAAGTAAATTAAAAAAAATTGAGTAAAGACACGTTATTAAAAACCCCATAGGGAGTATAGCTTCACGCAGCCGTGATATAATTGCTTGCAATCATTCCTAAACGTGAATAGAAGTGTACAAATTGTATTATTTAGCTCTAGAAAGGAAATATTTACTTTAAATAAACCGTAGTAGTATTTATTCAACACGTTTCTCAGAAGAAGCAGCCGTAGTGCAGTAACTAGACGTTCGCCTGCGGATGTGAAGGTCTTGTGTTTAGGTTCTGACGGAGAGGGACTGTTTTTCAGAAATAACCTTGGCTCCTGGGTCGACCCAGCCTAGAGTGGATACTAGGGTCGTTTACTTTACATTACTGAGAGTGTAAATAAGTTTAACAAATACGTTATTAAACCCGAAAAAGGATGTGTAAGCGTTGAACAACAGCAGTTCAGTTCAGAGAGTGAAAGTAACTGTAAACATTACTTTATTAAACCTAAAAAAGGAAAAGTATTTTCTTTGAATAACCGTAAAACAATTTTTAGAATACATTTCTGAGTGTTAAATTAAGTGTACAAATTACTTTATTAAAGTCCATAGGATTTGCCATAAACTTGCCACTGTTAATAAATGTGAGAGGTCCTAAGTGTGAAAATTATGTTCTGAAATTCAAGGAAAGGATTTGTGTTGAACACAGAAATAGCAGTTGTTTCAGTAAATCCCTAAATCCCTAAATTAAGCACAGTAATTGCACATTTAACTCGAGAAGGGAAGTGTGTGCTTTTAAAAGGATCATCATGTGCCCTGCCAACTGGCATAGGCGCTCATGCGTCTCCACAGATCACGATCCCTGGTTGCCTGGAACTGCTCTCGTGATGATATCCCTCCATGCCATCGTTTCAGCCCATCCAGCATCATCTCTCTTGGTCTGCCTCTATCCCTTTTCCCACTGATCTTTCCAGCTATCACGATATTCTCAAGTGTCTCGCTTCTCATTATGTGGCCAATGAACAGTGTTTGTCTCTTTCTTTTATAGGGCTAGATCTATATTTTATAGACCAAACGACACTTGGTGGGCGATGTGGTCAGCATTACCCCGGCAGCCTTTACTTCCCATAACTGCAATTGTACCCACTCCAGGTAGGTCGACCTGGGAGCCATAAACATTTTCGAAAATAATTCGGCATCACCAGGACCCGAAGCTACGACCTTCCGATCCACAGGCGAGTGTCTAGCCGCTTCACCATGGAGGCTCCCAATATTTAACATGTTTCTAATAAAAAAAAAATTGTCAGTTGAACTGACTCACCTCTTCAGCTTCCTTCTTCGCTCTTAAAAGTGCGACTGGCACGCTATGTTGTCGTTTACAGCTAGGCTGCGATATCTGCCACTTTTCGGCTCAGAAATCCAGAGCAGTAAATCCCCATTTATTTGTCTTTTATGGAATTCTTCTTATAGAGGTACTGAGCCCGGCTCTCTAGCGTAGTTGGCTAAACCTGACTTCGTGACGACCGGCTGTCGAACTCCTTGTGGTCCGCAGAAAAGCCACATTTCTCCCACTTTTATGGTATTTATCATAGAGTCAAGGCCGATGGGTTGCGATATCCATAGCACCGAGCCAAAGGGTTGAGAACTCATGGTTTCTGGATATTTAAAAACAACAAAGGTACCGGGTCTGTCCTCCCTTCCCAACCCCCCCCCCCCCCCCCCACCCCATGGAGTCCCAGGACCCACACGGGGTAACTGATGTTGGAGACTGCCTTTTTATGCCCTAAATAGACGTTATGTATTTTACAGGTTTTCAGGCAAAGCTGGCGCTGTATTATTAACACTAGAACGCATCCTAATAAAGTTAAGTGATCAGTCTCGTTTCTCATCATTGTTTCAAAGCGGATCAGGTAAATGCACTGGAGCAACTGCAAGAATACATCGTATATTGTTTACAACTAAGGACAGGACTGAGACTATTGTGTTCATTTAAAAACACATTGTTGCGGCTTTTCTACCGAAACTGTAAGTACTTTTTTATATGTGTCGTAGTATAATAATTTTGTTCTTGTTTAATTAATATTGTAAATATCCTACCTACCGCCTTCTTTTTCTTCTAGTCCACCTCGCCTGGCGTTGGTATTCATGTCTATCCACAACCTTCTGTCTCGTGTAGAGGGGTCTCTATGGCGAAATGGTCCTGCCGTTCGCCCCGCGGCTCTGAAGGATTTGGGTTCGTTTTACGGTGGCACTGTAAAGTTTATGAATGCAATTTTCACGGAAATCCCTAGAGATCGTCACCGGAGTTACGTAGGTCGTGCTCTCTGTGACGCTCTCGGCAGGCAGCTAGCTGTTTTGCGGAGAGAGACTGCGCCATACTGGATAAAACCCGGCGCAGTGAAGTCGATGCTCTCACCTTAAACTCTCTCTTAGGGGGCTGCGTTAGCGCAATCGATAGGAGACTCGCTTTCAAATCCAGCTGCGACTCGCTGCAGCCCACGGCCGGTGTTCAAAACCAGGCGGTTCCCCGGGGTTCATCCAGCCTCTGCTTAATGGGTACCAGAGTTAACACCCTGGGGGTAAATGGTGGGGCGTCGCTGTAGCTACGGAGCTATGCGCGGACGGCGACACAGGTGGAAAGTTATTTATCAGCTGTACGTACTGGTGGCAGAGCACTTATGATTTATAACCATGGGAAATGACTCTGGTTCACATCTCCCGACTTAACCTTTAAATTTTACCTCTACCTTTTACCTTTACCTACCTTTACCTCTGCCTATTCTGTCTCGTGTACTCTGAGTCAATTCTGACACATAACATCTTCCATGCCATGATATCTAACTGTCCATCATTCTCTCTCTCTCGTCGGACTTTGCCTCCTGTCACAAATGTGTATAGTTCATATCTCAGATGTTAAGAGCCTGAAATGGGCAACATCTGAAGTCGATGAAAGTAAGGGCGGCTAGCATAATGTTTACTACATCACCCACAGAGTGCCGATTAGCTTATGAAATCCAAGCTTAGCATTATACAGAGTATATCGGATAAGCTCAAGGGCGTGGGAAAGGGTGCTTTACTACTGTGTGCAGTTAGCTGCCTATTCTTTACTTACAGAGGGGGAGGGGCTGCGTTGTCTCAATTCACGGTGTCCGCCCTTTGTGCTAGAAGTTCTGGGTTCAATCCCCGGTAAGGGCTGGGATTTTTTCACGTGGACTTGGACTTCTAGTATTCCTCCTGGTTTCTGGTGAGTGAGATGGACTTCTAGTCATTCCCCCTGGTTTCTGGTGAGTGAGATGGACTTCTAGTCATTCCCCCTGGTTTCTGGTGAGTGAGATGGACTTCTAGTAATTCCCCCTCGTTTCTTGTGAGTGAGATGGACTTCTAGTCATTCCCCCTGGTTTCTGATTAGTGAGATTGACTTCTAGTAATTCCCCCTCGTTTCTGGTTAGTGAGATGGACTTCTAGTCATTCCCCCTGGTTTCTGGTGAGTGAGATGGACTTCTAGGATTCCCCCTGGTTTCTGGTGAGTGAGATGGACTTCTAGTCATTCCCCCTGGTTTCTGGTGAGTGAGATGGACTTATAGTCATTCCCCCTCGTTTCTGGTTAGTTAGATGGACTTCTAGTAATTCCCCCCTAGTTTCTGGTTAGTTAGATGGACTTCTAGTAATTCCCCTTGGTTTCTGGTTAGTGAAATTGGACGTCTATATGCATTGTTGTGCACGGACAAAATCCTTTAGCAGTTGGAAATCGAAAAGAGTAGCCTAACAGAGCTGCCCGGCGAAACATTTGGAGTAAAAAATCTACCCAAAGTATTTCAGGATCCTCGCCGGTGCTCAGAGCTTGTGCACTGTACTGAGCTTCCTCGGACTCAGACTTGAGTTAGAAGAAGAACGGAGCACTTATTGGTTACTACCCGTGTGCAATGATGTTGAACCGTTGTTCAAACTTCAAACTTCAAATCTCTTTACTTACAGGACGTTGCAGAACCAACACCTGCATTGTTCTTCTTGATTGTTCCTGACTTAAATTACCAGGTTTACGTTTAGTGGTTCGATATTGCCCTCTAAGCGGTCGGTTTTCGATACCACTGTCAAAACCAACACAAGGCAGTCTGCTGCCTAAATGTCCTCAACTGGGATCCAACCCGGTACCTAGGAATTACAAAGCACATAAGCTATATATGCTGCCTTACATAACATAACCCTTAACCCAGTAGGGTTGTGAGGGTGTATCGATGGAACAAAACCCGTCATCTTTCTCTTGACTTTCCTAGATGAATAAGTTAATGAAAACTTAGTCCTGTCTAATTCTTGATGTCGTCTTCCCAGGTTCTTCTTTGCCCTCCTCTTCTTCGACTACCTTCCCAATGTTCCTTGAAGTACAGTCTTTGCAGTTTAATCATCTCTCACTACGTGCTTGAACCAAGCTAGCTTACGACGTTTCACCACTGACAAGCGAGGCCCCTGATGTCCTGCAAATGTGAATATTTTGTCTCTGACATATTTGTTATTTTGATGTTTTAAATAACTAATTCGTAAAACGCGTCTATAGCATTTACATTCACGCCGGCCGCCTTTACTTTCCGGGATTGAAACGTATAATACAAATACTAAAAGAATAGATACTTTCATTTTAGTTGACCCCAGTCTCGGAGAATACGAGAGTTCTAGGGAAGGTCCACTATTTCAGGGGGAGGGAGGTGTTAGGGTTAGAGTTAGTCAGTGCTCATATTCATACCGTAACACCCCTATAATAATGGCCTTTTCCCTGGAACTCTCGGATTATCCGAGATGGGGTGAATGAAAAATAAAGAACTAAAAGATACCCTCTTTGCATGGTTTAAGCGACCTCTTAAACCGCTTACAAAGTTTCCAGTGGGAGATGGGGCGGCAAGAATGGGCTCAAATGGCTCCTCAATTTCCAGCACACATGCTTCTGTAGAGCCATATGTTTGAAACCTCAGCTGAATTTATGTAAAATAATATTTGCTATTTTTTTCTTCTTCTGTTTAACATAATAAATATTTTAAAGGTGTCCAACAAAAAATGCGTTTAGGTTTCAGCGACAGAAAAGTCTGCATAACAAGTGTAATATTAAACCTATACAAACAGTTTTTACTTCTGGCTATTACAGCTACGCAAGGTGCCTTTGGCACCCTGGTGCTTGTTACAAATTAGTAAACCGAACTTATGCTTGGATAATACTGAAACTTGGGGAGGGGGGGGGGGGGGGGGGTGGGGGGATATGTTGACAATGTCTTTTAACCGAAGCGCAGCTAAGATATTTTTTTAAAAAAAGTTTTTTGCTTATCCTTTACAGAACGTTGCAGAACCAACTCCAGCATTTCTTGTTGTTGTTGTTGTTGTTGCTGTTGTTGTTTTTCTAGTAAAATTTTACATTCTGGAGTTTGCCATTGCTTCCTGTACGGTCAGCTCTCAGTACCACTGTCGATACCAACGCGAATCGTCCGCAGCTGGGATCGAACCTGGGACCCCAGCGTTCGGGAAACCTACGCCACACACTGCACGACACACTGTAAAGTAAAGGCTGCCCGAGTAATGCTAACCGCATTAGCCAACCAGTATCGACTGGTCTATACAAATATAGGTCTAGTACTATACACCCAATACCCCTTAGGGCGTGGACAGAGTTTATTTGCTTATTCATGTATAGATGTGTGTTCGAGCTCTTTGCATCCCAAGCAACACAGAATCAACATTATATTGTGTGTATGAATTATAAACTGGGTATTCTCAAGGCTCTTTCAGAAAACATACATAGGTCTAGAATATGCATCATACCTTTCAGAATATACATCAGCGTTTTGCTGCTAATGGTGCGAGCCCTTGATTTGTTGACAAGACCTCCGATACGTTTCACTTACCTCTCATTCGTGTGAGTCAGGGACTCTTACTCAATCACTGAAGAAAAAACATCGGAGATTTTGAACTGAAACGCTACAGAAAATATTCTTAAAATACCATGAACCAAGAAGAAAACAACACACCCACACATCCTATATGATCTGAATATCAAGGAGAATTGGCTCACAAAAAGCATCCTGTCCCTGAAGCTGAGGCCATGTTAAACGTCACGATGGACTAGGGATAACTGATGGAGGGATCGGTTTCATATAAACGACGTAGAGGCAGATCTCCGCGAACGTGGATACAAAGACACTGAAGATGCCTTGGTTAAGAAAGCACATAGCGCTGGTGAACTGGGTAAAGAAAGATATGATCTGCAGGCGCCTCGTGATGAGAGCGATATTCTGTAAAGGGTCTGCTGATTGACGTTGATGACCTCTGATTGGAATCAATTTCTGAAACTTACCTTGGTTCCCATGACGACCCAGTTCAAAATGGGTGCTAGGATAATGTGCTAGGAAGTAAAAAAGAAACTACTGGTGTGATGTCGACCATATTACCTTTCAGGTGCGAATTGGGCCATGGAAATTTGGATCTAGTGACACATACCAGATGACCAATGCCTTGAAGACTGACAATTGCTGCCTATAGTTAGCATTATGTGGTTAAGACGGTTGGGAAAAAGGGGGGGGGGGTATCATTGAATCTTAGTATTTAGGGTCGTATGGCTAGTTCAGTCGACACGGTCTGTACAGGTTAGAAATTTGGTCATGTTCTCTACCGGAAAAAAAAAAAATTCATGACCTTACTGAGGCTTGAAACGTACCTCTTCCGCATGAGTGCCCAGCGTTCTAAACCGTTTAGTCAGCAGCTTCTCCGAGGGTCCTTTATTTTGCTCACTAGCTTTTTGTGTGTGTGTGTCGTGACCAGCGTTCAATCAGCACTAGGAGAAGGGATTTTTCCATAGGCCATCACGGTGCTCTGGTCGAACTGACCTCGTCGAAATTTTCAGAAAGTTCTGACAATTGCTTGGAGAAGACCAAACGAGGACAAAACTCAAGCCATCTAGATAAAACAACCTCGATTGATCAAGCCCAAAGTGCCTATGGTCCGAATGGCTGGGGTTATGCCGTCGCAAGCGTGGAACATCTGGTTAGCAGGAGAGGTGGCTATAGGCGTATGGATTTCTTCAAGAACTTCCTCTTGCTTCCCACTTAATAAGCAGGCTTACTAGGGTGACCGCTTATGTCCTGCATTGAAATCATTTTTTTTTTCTATAGGTTTTGTACTTAAATTAAAAAGAAAGGAGATGAGGACTTCAGTTGGCCACCATTTCTAATTTGCCATTGTCTAGAATCTGTACAAATGCACACTTCACACATCGATGCTAGTATCTGTTGCTTTGGTACTGTCAGTAAACAGATGACGTGTCCAACATGAAGGTTGACCGCAGTCGATCTTCAACGATCTTTCTCTCTCGCCTTGGCTGCTCACTCTCCGAATATTGTTCGTCTATCTCTTGGCCTTATCCTCCCACTTGTCTAGCTCTTGCTCTCTTGCTTTCAAGGGTTCCACAAAGTAAGGCGCTTTTTTTAAAAAAAGTTATGTCTGTTGATGTTGCTGAAATATGCCAGTTTTTTTTTTTTTTTCAGTTACAATTTTTAACTCAAACTCTCTTAAGAACCTCTGTTTTTCATTGTTATAATTTTCATGAAATACTACCATTATTCTGTAAATCAACATCTCCGGAGATTCAAATGAATTTTCTAGCTGCTTGTCGAGGTTTCCGCACCAAATACTAGCTTTCAGTTGACATAACATTTGACAGTACCCAACTTCTATACGTTGTTTACCTGCCTAAATGTAAGTCTTACTTTTCGCGTTCATCGGCTGTAAACTCCAACAGAAAGTTCCGGTTGTTCATCCACATCTCGATTTTAGTCTCGTTCTATAACTTCAGTTTTGCTGGCACATCCGTTAAAGAGATCACGCTTATTTGTATGCATACTGCTCCTTGTTTCTCAGGCAGATGCAATCAGACTTCAAAGGAAACCCCCGAATTAGTCGACTTTTACGATAGGCTTTTTAGGGGGCATTGCGTCAGTTCTTCTTTCCCTCCACATTGCGACCCCGGAACCCACATAGGGATAAAATAAAGTAAAGGACCCTTTTTTGACAAATGGACGCTTGGCACGGTCATTGTTGTGAGCCGTGGCACATTTTTTGCTTCAGCCAGAGGGTGGCCGGTGCATTTTTGCTCCATTTGTAGACTGAAAGTTTCGTCGCCCAGCTTCTGAATTGAGTGCATGGCGTGATACTCTGAGCTGCTGATTTCATTTCGAATGTTTCTCTACTGTGACCAACGTGGTGGTGGAAATTGTAGATTCAGAAAATGGCGCGATGCCATATTGGTGGTGCCATTATGTGATTAAAATTGATCGCGTGTGAAACTGCTGATCTGTTGGTGGCTTCTAGTACCATCCATGATAAACTGCATTTATAATGTCGGACTGTTTGTGTTAGCACTTCGGATGGCTACCGTATGCTTTTAATGCGTGTGTATGCTAGTGCATATGCTGAGACAGCAGTCTGTCAATCTTTCCACAAGGGACTGTGATAAACATTCTGTGTGTTTTTCGTTGGCACATATGGGTGACTCGTTTGCTTTGAAGCTGAAACTAAGACTACCAGACTACCAGAATGAACCCTTTTCCACGCCTTTCAGGCGTATTGTGTATAAAAGGCTAGACCTATATTTTATAGATCAACGGCACAAGATGGGTGATGTTGTCAGCATCACGCCGGCTGCCTTTACTTTCCAGAGCTGCCCCTAGTACCCACTCATGGTTGAGTCGACCTGGGAGCCAAAGTCATTTTCTGAAAATAGTCTGGCTCCCCCAGGGAGCGACCCACGACCTTCTGATCCGCAGGCAAATGTCTAGCCGCGACGCCACGGTGACTCCCCTACACAGGGTTAAGTTAGTTGCGTATCCTTTACAGGGCGTTGCAGAACCAACCCCAGCATTTTTTGGCTGTTGTGGTTTTTCTAGGCAAATTTACATCCAGTAGTTTGCCATTGCTTCCTGGATGGTCAGCTTTTTTCGATACCACTGTCGAAACTAACGAAGGTGCAAGGCCCGCAGCTGGGATCGAACTGGCGCACTGGCATTACAAATTACTAATACTGATACAGCCATACCTTGTCAAATGTTAAGACTTCGACCGAAAATGTGGTGGTCTTTGTCTTCGTTTTCTCAGATTCCCCTTCGTTCACTCTTCCAGTACAAATAACAATGACTTTAACTCCTCACACTCCGAGGAGTTAGCTTACAATCATCATCATCATCATCAAGTGTCTTACTAAATGGCGTAGTTGATTCTGCTCCCAATTTGCTTACACCCTGCTGGTAAGTTAATTACGTATCCTTTACAGGAAATTGCAGATCCAACCCCAACATTTTTTGTTGTTGTTGCTTTTGTGGTTTCTCATAGCAAATTTACGTCCAGTAGTTTGGACACCTTTCAGTGTTATGATAATTGACTGTGAAGAACCTTCTTGCTGTTGTCTTCCCCGTTTCTCTTTCCACAAATCACGCACACACACACACACAAACACACACAGACGGGTGGGCAGGCAGGCAGGCAGGCAGGCAGGCAGGCAGGCAGGCAGGCAGACAGACAGACAGACAGACAGACAGATACATCAACACACATACACACACACACATACACACACATACATTACCTACATACACACATACATACATTACATAATGCCGACGACAGCAGCGTACGTTTTGTCTTACGTTAGGTCGACACTGGTACCGAGAGCTGAAACTAACCGGGTTTGGCTTAAGTGAATACATTTCCTAATGTGAGCCTGACTGCAGTAATCCCTCGATATTTCTCATTCCTTTGTACCCGAAATAGGCATATGACAAAAAAAAATGTATTTTATTATTTTTCTGTGAAAACTGGGGTAACGTTAAGGGGGCAACAATGGTGAATAGGGTTATGTTACTTTTTTTTAATTAAATTTCTTCATGGGAGCAAAATTCACGCTGTTGTCTGCACCCCAGACTGAAAGGATATCAAGTTTTAATCCTAGAATATGACTATGGGTGTGCACGGGGAATTTTGTTTCCTATAGACAACACATCTTCATCAGTCTGCTGTCGTGGTTTGTGAAATTAAATACCAGGATATTGTTTTGGAGAAACAAAAATCTTAGATCTTTTAAACCCCCCGCCCCCCCCCCCCTCCCACCCCTTTCCCGGGCTATTCACAGATAAAGACATTACTCCTGCCTGTAAATCACAGCACACGACGCACCAACCAAGAAGAAGAAGAAGTAGAAAGAAGAAGTAGGAAGAAGAAGAAGAAGAAGAAGAAGAAGAAGAAGAAGAAGAAGAAGAAGAAGAAGAAGAAGAAGAAGAAGAAGAAGAAGAAGAAGAAGATGAAGAAGAAGAAGATGAAGAAGAAGAAGAAGAAGAAGAAGAAGAAGAAGAAGAAGAAGAAGAAGAACCTAGATTTTATTGACGTCATCATCCGCGGAGTGATTGCTGGTCAATAAAAAAAAATGGTGAATATTTTCCTTTGCTTATCTTTTTTCCTTTTTTTTTTCAACATTAGATCGACTGTAATGACAAACTTTGGCGTTTTTTTTTTTTAAAGAAAATAAAACATAAAAGTAAGAAAAAAGGTGAGGTCCCTTTTCCACGACTTCTGGCGTATAAGGCCACGACCAGCTCTAGCTGACGGGCCATGCTGCTGACGTCACCGGGTCAGGCTAATAATGCGTTAACGCAGCAGTTCTCAAACTGGGGGCCGAGGCACCCTGGGGTGCAGTGAGCGTATGCCAGGGGTGCCGCGGCAATAATCAAGAAAAGTCGGCTAAAAATTGTGAAATTATTAAAGAAGGCCTGTAGATACTTAAAAGTTAAAATTTAAGTTGTCTTGCCCCGCCACTGTCGTGAAAAGTTTATTCCTTGTTCTAGAACCGCTGCGTTAATGCGTTGTTAGCCCGACCCGATGACGTCAGCAGCACGGCCCTATAGTGGTTGACCTATATTATTATAGACCAATCGGTACAAGATGGGTGATGTGGCCGCCATTACTTAAATAACTCTCGTAATAGGAAGTAAAGGACCTTTTTCCACGTCATCAGACGTGGTGTGCATCTAGCGCTAGACATTTTCTTTTTGTAAATCAATCGGCACTGTGTGGGTAATGTGTTTAGAATCACAGAGGCCACCATTACAAACCAGGACTACTGTACCTGGTACCCATTCAAGGCTGGGTCGACCTGAGAGCCAAGATTATTTATGGGAAAAAATCCGGCTTCGCCAAGACCCAAACCCCCGACCTTCCGATCCGCAGGCCAGGGTCTAGCTGTTATACCACAGCGGCAGTCTCTTGTAATATAAGCCTTTCTCGAATATAAGCCCTAATTAAGACCGTCACATTTATTCCTCAGTGAATTACGCACTTTAGTTTAGTCTACGGATCAACATCATGGCACACGGGAGTAAACCCATAAGTGCTCTGTTCTACTTCTAACTCAAGACTGAGTCCATACAATCTCCGCGCAGTGCATGAACTCTGTCGTACTGGCTCCTTCTTCTTCTGCCTTTCTATCCTCCAGTGGAGCATAGGCCCTCAACCAACTCACGCCAAGTCGTTCTATCCTTCGCCATTGCATGGAGCTCTCTCCATGTCCTCCTCATCTTTCTAACTTCATTCTCCAGCTCTCTTCTCCATGTGTTTTTCGGCCTTCATTTATTTCTATGCCCCTGTGGGTTCCAAAGCAAATACATTCTAGTTATGCTGTTCTCCTGTTTTCTCGGTGTGTGTCCTATCCAACGCCAGCGTCTTTTCCTCACCTCTTGGTCCACCGGAGCCTGTTTAGTTCTCACCGAAAGCTCTACATTAGTTATTCTATCATACCATTTTATTCCCTCTATTCTGCACAGGCACCAGTTAATGAATGTTTGTAATTTATTAGTAATTGCCTTGGTTGTTCTCCATGTTTCCGCCCCATACAATAGTACTGATTTGACATTAGAATTAAAAAATTTTAGTTTAGTATTTCTTTTAATTTGTTTTGACCTCCACAAATTCCCTAGTGCTATGAAAGCTTCTCTTGCCTTTTGTATTCTTATTTTAATATCTCTGTCATTTCATCCATCTTTATCTACATTACTGCCCAAATAGGTGTACGTCTCCACGTCTTGGAGTGGGGTGCCATTAAGGGAAATCACATTACTATTTTGCCTGATTTATTCTCATTATCTTTGTCTTTCCTTTATGGACTTTCAGACCAAGCTGCAGTGATCTCGCATCTAGTATATTTAATTTATCTTGCATCTGATTCCGTGAATGGGACAGAAGAGAAATATCATCAGCGAAGTCCAGATCATCAAGTTGTTTTTTAGGGGTTCACTTAATTCCATTCTTGGTGTTAGCAGTTACTGTTTTCATAGTCAAGTCTATAGCCAGTAAAAATAAGAGGGGCGACAAAGGACATCCCTGTCGCACACCTGTTTTTTATTTCAAATGTATCTGATAGCTTTCCCTCATGAAGAACTCGACATTTCATGTCTTTATATGTTGCCTTTACTAAGTTAATAATTTTCTGTGGGATTCCATAGTGCCCCATCAATTTCTAGAGAGATTCCCTATCAATGCTGTCAAATGCTTTTTCATAGTCTATAAACCTAGTGTAAAGTGGTGAGTTCAGTTCAATGCTTTGCTCTATTATAATACGTAATGTGGCTATCTGGTCAGTACAGGATCTGTTTGACCGAAACCTGCCTCTTTCTCTTAGCTTTTTATCAATAGCATCTTTTAATCTTTCCAAAATACTTCTACCTAATATTTTTTCCAGGAACTGACAGCAACATAATTCCCCTATAGTTTTCACACTCCTGTAGATCACCTTTTTTGGGCAGTTTCACAAGATATCCTTCTCTCCAGTCTGCTGGTATTTCTTCCTAGACTTTACTGAATAATCTATGTAGCAACTCTGTTGATGTATTTATATTAGCCCTGATGGCTTTAGCTGGGATACCATCTGGGTCTGCCGCCTTTTCTTCCTTAAGAAGATTGATAGCTTTTCTAATTTCCTTTTTGGGTGGTATCTCACAGTTGATATCCAGTTCCATTTCTAAAGGCTGGATATCTGGGGGAACCTCTGGACCTGGTCTATTTAGAAGCATGCCGAAATATTCAACCCATCTGTCCATTTGATCTTTAGTGTTAGTAAGTACCTTTCCTTGACTATTTTTGATTGATCCAGTTGGCTGACTATATTTACCTTCTAATGTTCTTGTGTTACTGTAAAGTTCTCTGAGTTTTCCTTTTGATGCTGTTGTCTCCGCTTCTTGTGCTAGATCATTTAGATATTTCACTTTATCTGCCCTTATATGCCTCCCAACTTCCTTATTGGCTTCTGTGTATTTATCCTGAGCTCTAGCTTTAGCACCTCTAGTTTTGCTATTGTTTAAGTCTGCCTTTTTACTTTTCCTATCTTCAATCAGTTTAAAGGTTTCTGGTGTTATCCACGCTTTATGTTTCCTTTCTTTCTTGCCAAGAACTTTTACGCAAGATTCATTCCAGATTCCTTTGATCTGATCCCAGCAGATTTCTGTGCTGACATCTTCAGCTAACTACTGCAACACCTGGTACTTTTTAGAGACTGTAACTGAAAACTGTTTTTTAACTTCTTTATCCCCGACAGTCGTACCGGCTAGGATGCTAAAATACTTTTTGTGTCGATTTTTAACTCCAAATTTTATCGGCAGCGCCATTAGGCTAGTCTTTTCGATTTCCAACTGCCAAGCGATTATTATTTTTAAGTGCGCAACAATGCACATGGGCGTCCGGTCTTACTACCCAGAAACCAGGGAAAAATTACTGGAAATCCACGTAAAAAAGTCCCAGCCCTCGCCGAGGATTGAATCTAGGACCTCCAGCATTTGAGACGGACACCATACCTTAAAACCACGTAGCCGTGGTTGACTTCATATCAGACGGGTCTTCCTATAGTTATGCTCACTTCGTATGCTGAAGAAACCTACGCAGATTGCCATCATCATCACTCCTTGGGAAGCAAATTGCAGACTAGTCTCAGCAACGCTAAAGGCATAGACACGCCTCCAATGCATATGTCATCACAGCAATCTGGGCATTCTCATGCCTGCTCCATACTCATCTTCAGCAGCGAGCGCAGAGTTCCAATACTGATGGTACCGGTGACAATCTGGTTATATGTCGGTCTTGCCTTTCCTCTGAGGGTAGTCAGCCGGCCAGACCCTCTGGTTACACCCAGGTGCCTCATTCTCTCCAGGCCAATATTATCTTCTTTCTCTACTGGTTCCGTTGCTTGTTCATAAGGCAGTGGTCAGAAGTGCCAACACTAAAAAAAAAGTATTTCTTATTCTACATAAATAAACGTAGATTTGTGTACATAAAAAATATTGACATTGTCTCAAACCAAGCCATAAGGCGTCCATTTAGCAAATATTATTAAGGCTAGCTGCTATTTTTGGGGTGGGGTCTCGGTGGTGAAGTGGTTAAGCCGTTTGCCTAGCGCTCGGTAGGTCGTGAGTTCAGCTCGCGAGTGCAATTTTTACGGAGATCCCTGGGAATCGACGTCAAAACTACGTAGGTCATGTTCTACGCGACGCTGTCGGCTTGCAGCTAGCTGTTTTGTGGAGAGAGTTCGAGCCATATGTGATAAACACGATGCAGGTAAGTAGACAATCTTACCTTTACCATTACCTTTTTTAGGGCAAACACGATGTTTCCCATAAATGACGACCTAAGTTTGTGGGCATGACGTTTGATGAAGAGGTCATAGTAACGTTGTTGCATTGTCTAACTAGCGTCTTGCGACCGTGGAAAATACATGCATACCCGTAACCTTATCATGTGTGCTGTACAACAGAGCTTTACAAACAGTGGATCGCGACACATTAGTGTGTTGGTTACAGTGAAAATATGTATGGCGGAAACGAAAAGCGTTAAACAGTAGTCAATGAGCAATTAATGGCAATTTCTTGCTATGTTTAAATTGTTTAACTCTGTTTGTACGTCGGCTACTGGATTTATTAAAAAACATGTCAGTGCCTCTTCGAACGCGGATCTGTAAGTCTCTCACAGCGAGTGGTGCTATTCTACATCTGTGTGTGTGTGTGATTAGGTCTGTGCGCGTATGTCTGTCTGTGTGTGTGTGTGCATTTGTTTATATGGGTGTGTCTGTGTGTGCATGTGTATATCTGTATGTATGTATGTGTGTGGAATGTGCGTGTCTGTGTGGGTGGTTTGGTATGTATGTGGATGGATGGGGGTGTGTTTATGTGAGCGTTAAGGTATGTGGGTGTGTTTAAGTGAGCGGGTGTGTTGAAGTGAGTTTGTGTGTTTAAGTGAGTGGGTGGGTGTGTGCATGCGCTAGTGTGTGCATGCATTTTACCACAGATGCTTTTTTTTTTTTTTTTTTTTTTTTTTTTTTTGGTAAATATTTATAATATGCATATTGTCATATTAATATAACATGCTTATTGATAAAATCCTGCAGTATGAAAAACGTTTGTGTGGAAGGGCCGAATGTAAGACGGGCCTGCGTGCCCAATTTGTGACCCTTTGAAAAAAAAGTTCGTTCGTTCCTTCTTTTGTTTGTTCTTGAAACCCAACTAGCCAGCTAGAAAAGTATCATTTACTTGGTATAAGCCTCTATTTTATTAGTATTTTATCATAGTCATGTACACAATACTCTAACATCGTCACAACATAGTGTATATTTGTGTGTTTATCGTCACAACATAGTGTATACTTGTGTGTTTATCGTCACAACATAGTGTATATTTGTGTGTTTATCGTCACAACATAGTGTATATTTGTGTGTTTATCGTCATATCATAGTGTATATTTGTGTGTTTATCGTCACAACATAGTGTATATTTGTGTGTTTATCGTCACAACATAGTGTATATTTGTGTGTTTATCGTCACAACATAGTGTATATTTGTGTGTTTATCGTCATATCATAGTGTATATTTGTGTGTTTATCGTCACAACAAAGTGTATATTTGTGTGTTTATCGTCACAACATAGTGTATATTTGTGTGTTTATCGTCACAACATAGTATATATTTGTGTGTTTATCGTCACAACATAGTGTATATTTGTGTGTTTATCGTCACAACATAGTGTATATTTGTGTGTTTATCGTCATATCATAGTGTATATTTGTGTGTTTATCGTCACAACATAGTGTATATTTGTGTGTTTATCGTCACAACATAGTGTATATTTGTGTGTTTATCGTCACAACATAGTGTATATTTGTGTGTTTATCGTCATATCATAGTGTATATTTGTGTGTTTATCGTCACAACAAAGTGTATATTTGTGTGTTTATCGTCACAACATAGTGTATACTTGTGTGTTTATCGTCACAACATAGTGTATATTTGTGTGTTTATCGTCACAACATAGTGTATACTTGTGTGTTTATCGTCACAACATAGTGTATACTTGTGTGTTTATCGTCACAACATAGTGTATACTTGTGTGTTTATCGTCACAACATAGTGTATATTTGTGTGTTTATCGTCACAACATAGTGTATATTTGTGTGTTTATCGTCACAACATAGTGTATACTTGTGTGTTTATGCTGTGTTGCCTACGTTTGCTGATGAAGGCAACTTCATTCGGTTGTTCATTGTAACTGAGTTTGTATAGCTGACAGAAACAATTTTTTTGAACATTTTCTTCTCTTCCCCATAATCTCCTACTCTTTGTTTTTTAAATCCACCTGGTTGGTCTTTTTTCCCAGTTGGTGACACCAAGTGTTTAGTTCCGATGGGAAATCGAGGCTTAGATATCTGTGACAAAGTGGAGTTTTTCGAAGGTTTCAGCTGTCGGCCCCACGCTTCAACCCCAGTCGAGTTGAGTTGAGTCAAAAATTGACATCACAGCACTCGGGGCATTCCCATGCATGCTCCGTCCTCATCCTCAGCAGCCAGCGCAGATTTATAATACTGATGATACTGGTCACAATCGGGTTATATGTCCATCTTGCCTTTCCTCTGAGTGTAGTGAGCCGGCAAGACCCTCTGGTTAGACTTAGGTGCCTCATTCTCTCCAGGCCATAATAATCTTTTTCTCTACTGATTCCGTTACTTGTTTCCAAAGGGCCTTGATCACATCTGCCTCGTCATGTATCAATTCACCACCCAGTCGTGCGGATCCAGCCAATCTGTCTGCTTCAACCTCATACCTGGAGGAGTAAGGTGTCTATCTTTTGCTGCTCTCTACCCTTTACAATGCTCGGCTTGGAGGCCCTGCTTGTATCTATGCTTGTGCCGGCAAAGTTCTCAGGGTCGCTGAGAAACACAAGCTCCCCCACCGCGGTGGACACACCTTCGGGGGGAGACACCAAATTACTGTTTGGAAATTTTAAAAATTGTCCCCAGCACGAGAAGCTTGGAACGCTCTGCCCTAAAACATAATGAGCGGGATCATTTACATTTTACTTATTACTTATGTCTGATTTTGACAGACCCGGAATTTACAGTTCAGACACTTGTCTAGACAGATGAGTTTTCACAGGGTGATAATGGGGGTGGTTGAAAATGGACCCATTGTGGAGATATGCATAGACAGAGCTTGTTTCCAACGGCTCGCGGTACCAACACTTCAAAAAAAGAAATCTTGTCTTCAGCGTTACTATAATAGCGACTTAGTAATTAAATGTTGAATGTTGAATTAAGAATCTACATCATAGCACTCGGAGCACTCCCATAAGCACTGCGTCGCTATCTTCAGCAGCAAGCGAAGAATTCCGATGACACCAGTTACTGTTTGTTCATACAACCGTCTCGATTGCGTGTTGAGCGTCGGCCAAATCCCCTGGTAACTCTTCGTAGCGCCATTCTCCTCAGACCGTAGTTATCTGTGTGTGCCTCTACACTGTTCACTCGCTCCCAAAAGGTTAGGTTAGTTGCGTATCCTTTACAGGACGTTGCAGAACCAACCCCAGCAGCCCCTGGCTGTTGTGTAGTTTCTCTTGGCAAATTTACGTCCAGTAGTTTGCCATTTCTTCCTGGACGGTCAGCCCCCTGATACCACTGTCGAAACCAACGCAAGGCACATGGCCCGCAGCAGGGATCGAACCCGGTACTCCGGCATTACGAAGCGTTTGCATCGACTTAGCCACAGAGCCGACCCTCGCTCCCAAAGGCCCCTCAAAACATCTAGCTTACAGTACAGTGTACAGAGCGATGATAGAAGAAAATGAAGCTTGCTTGCCGGAAGTGCTTAATGTTGTTGTAGCATGCTAAGGACATAGATCCTAGGACTTGGTGTGTGTGTAAAGGGGGGGGGGGATTTTGAGCCCCTATCTCAATAGACCCCCTCTCCTCCCCCCCCCACACACACACACACACACTGTTTAATTGTCTAAGGTTTTACAGAGGCTGAGCAATTACCTTTAACCATGTCAGGAAATTATCTTTAATGGTATTTATTTATAGTCTTTTCTCCCCGTGTGGTTTCCGGGGTTCCATTGTGTGGGAAGGCAAGAATAGACGCACTGACTTCCCAGCAAGCAAGTGGTTCAAGTTGACTAATTGAAGTTTCCTGTGAAGTCGGGTTGCATCTGTCTCAGAGGCTAGGAACGCACAGTCTGCATATAAATAAGTCACATCTGTAAAACGGATCTGCACGTAACACTAACTTTCTGCCAGAGTTTGCTACCGGTGAACGTGAGGAAGCAAAGAAGATGTTATTAATTCAATTGTATATTTATATTGACCATTCAGCCCTTTGTTTTGTTGTTGTTGTTATGCTGTTAAACCATATTATATCTCTTGAACATCCTCAACCCTCAGGCTAGGAAATGTGTATGTGTTGTCCATCAAGATGATGATGACCACTCTTTTTCATCCAGTATGAGTACGAAGATCACTGATGAAGCCGATGCGGGCCCAAAAAGTTCTTGGACAGTGAGGACAGGGAATAAGTGTTGTGCCAGGGAGGGGATCTCCTGCAGTCGCCTTTCTGTCCATCCTTTTTCTAATCAGTCTTGCTGTTCTGTTTGCTTCACATGTTCCCGCGCCCTTGTGTAGAGCTGCACGTCATGCAATTCGGTCTTGAGAGATAGCCTCCCAATTGGTGTCATTCGTCCCAAATGCTTTGAGTGAAGACTTCAAGGTGTCCTTAAAGCATTTTTTGTTGTTGCCTGTTTTGGGAACGTTTCCCATTTTGCAGCTCACCATAGAAGAGATTTTTTGGGAGCCTGTGATCTGGCATGTGTGCCACATGACCAGTCCAACGAATTTGATACTGCATCAGTAGAGAGAGTATGCTGGGCATGGCTACTTTCTCAAGGACTATGGTATCAGGTACTATGTCTTGCCATCAGATCTGCATTAGTTTTCTAAGGCAGACTGTGTGAAAGTGGTTTAACTTTCTAGCCTGGCGCTGGTATACAGGCCGTTTCATATGCTTACAGCAGTGTAGTTAATACAACTGCTCTGTATACTTTAAGCTTTGTCTGCAGGGTTATGCCACTTCTGTTCCAAACATTTTTTTACGATCTGCCAAAGGCAGCGCTAGCCCTAGAGATCCTTGTATTTACATCGTCATCAATTGTGGCGCTCTAGAAAATGTATAAGGAAGCAAAAGAGTGTTATTCTATTTTTTCCCCCCAGAGCTCCCGGTAAGGAAAGCAGCCCAAGAACGTGTACAGCCGGGGGTGGCGGGGCGAAGCGTATTGGAGAACCATTGCAGGTCAAAAGTGCCAGTAACTGCCTTTAATAATTATAGCAGTTTTGTGGTGTAGGCGGGGGGGGGGGGGGGGGGGGGGGGGTTCTTTGAGCATGAGGGTTTAAGGCTGCATGGCTAGTGCTGTCGCCACGACTGTGCAAGTGAGGATTTTTTTTTTTTCCCCCCGGACAGGAAAAAAATCCCCAGCCTTACCGAGGATTCGAACCTAGGTCTCCCGCTTAAGAGCCTAACGTTCTAACAGTTCTGCCAGCCGCAGGTAACTCCTGATATTTGGAGATAGTTCCAGAAGTAGATTCGCACGTTTCCATATCATTTGATCATTAACAAAACAACAAACACACACATACAAGCACACACATACACACACAAACACCATTTGACATCATCAAATCACAAATTATTCATTAACATATGAAGTCTACCGCGATCGAAACCCACTGCTGGCCGCGTGGATTTTTATCACGGTATGGGGGTTTGGGGGGTCGCAGGTTCACCCAGCCTAAAATCAGTACCAGAATGTATGTCCTAGTGAAGTAAAGACGGCCGGCGTAATGCTGACCACATTACCTACCTAGTGCCGATTGGTCTGTAAAATATGGGGCTCTTCCCATATGCACGATGCGCCTAAAGGCGTGAAAAGGGATCTTTACTTTACTAACATAATGAAGTCAAATTAACAAATGGAATCAACAGTGGGTCAGGCCAAAGTCGATGTAAAGTAATTATGGAATCAGCCAATTCCATTCCGCTAAAAACTACATGACTGTCACGAACTTAAAACTAACGGCCGCTTTTAGCAGAGATGTCAACACCGGCATCTGATTACCAAACACTAACAAGAAGAATAGTTCAATGAGTGCCAAGCATGACTTATATGAGGTTTACATTTAGGTTTATAGTGTGGATCAATATCATGGCCCACGGGTATAACCATAAGTGCTCCGTTCTACTTCTAACACAAGTCTGAGACAGAAGAATCTCAGCGCGGTGCACGAGCTCCGTAGCAAGGGCGGGGATGCTAAAATACTTTTAGTAGTTTTAAAACTCCAAATTTTGCCCGGGCATCGCGGTTATGCTACTATTTTTCCATTTCCAGCTGCCAAGGGATTTTGTTACGTGCGCAGCACTGCAAACGGGCGTCCGATCTTACTGTCCAGAGACCAGGGGAAAGTATTAGAAGTCCACGTCAAAAAATCCCAGCCTTTCCTGAGATTTGAAGCCGGGACTTCCAGCACTCGAGGCGGATGCCATACCTCAAGACCACTCAGCCCCCTTCTTTTCCGTCCTCTTCTTCCGCTTCTTCTTCTGTTTCTTCTTCTTCTTCTTCTTCTTCTTCTTCTTCTTCTTCTTCTTCTTCTTCTTCTTCTTCTTCTTCTTTTTCTTCTTCTTCTTCTTCTTCTTCTTCTTCTTCTTCTTCTTCTTCTTCTTTTTCTTTCTTCTTTTTCTGTTTCTTCTTCTTCTTCTTCTTCTTCTTCTTCTTCTTCTTCTTCTTCTTCTTCTTCTTCTTCTTCTTCTTCTTCTTCTTCTTCTTCTTCTTCTTCTTCTTCTTCTTCTTCTTCTGCATTCGGTATTTAAAAGTGTAGATGACATGTTTTGTTGTGATTTACAGCTTGGGTAAGATATATGTGTCTGTTAATCACAGCTTATTTCACCGGCTTCCCATAATGCCTGATATCTTTACACATAAGGGCCGAGGCCCACATGTAACGGATGTAATCACTGCTTACACTGCCCATTGCAACAGAAAAATTGAAAGTTTTATTACATAATGTTACTGTTTACTATTTAGTACCAATACGCCGCTCGATTTACGTTTCGCTGAGCAACGTAAAGCTTGTTAAGAGTGTTAACATAGCGTGAAGAATGTTTGCTGCATGCTTACGCTACTTATGCGGAAAGTGTAAGTGCAAACATTACCATTTGCTAAAACTACAATATCAGCTGTTTGCGCATACTACCAACAGCGAAGCGACGAGGAGGAAATATCGCGTGACACCCTCTCCACGTTCATTGTCACATGCTAACGCTTACAAACGCGAATTGATCATGTTAAGCCACTGGTTGCATAGTGCGAGGTCGAGACCTATGAATTTACTTCGGCTACTTCTTCTCCTCAAGTAATCTCTGAAGTATCGTTTATAGAAAACTCAACCATATCTTCTTCTTGCATCCGTGGTGCCCGTTTACAGCGCGGCTGTAAGATTTGCGCTTTTCGGCCGACACCCCTGACTTCTGCAAAAGCATTTGTTGACCGGTTAGTCTTCCTGGAACTTCTGGAGCCTGGTAAAAATGATGTTAGGACATTTGTATGGAATTACCAGGGGGTGGGGGAGAGGGGGTGCTAATTGTCCTGGAAAAACGCTAAAAAGGATGTGAAATTTCTGGGGAGACATCTAGGGGGTTGAGGAATGAACCTGATAGGAAAATACAGCTAATAAAGAAAGTGAATGGACGGGTGAAGGCGGTCGGTGAGCGAGGATATTGCCAGTGAAAGACAGCTAATTAAAAGAAAAAGGAATATTTAGGGGGAGGGGGGCGTGACAGACAGCAAGGCAGGGAATAACCAGGAAATAGTCAGGGGAAGACATCTAGAGGTGGAGGGAAGAAATTGTCAGGAAAAGACAGCGAAGAAAGAAAGGAATATTCATGGGAAGACAGACATGAAAGGAGATACTTGTCAAAAGAGGAGGAAGGGAGGAACAGTTAGTGGAAGAATGCCAGGGAGAGAGAGAGAGAGAGAGAGAGAGAGAGAGAGAGAGAGAAGTGAGAAAGGAAGCAAATTGTAATAATAAGACAGTGGGAGGAAGGGATATACCCAGGAAAAGACCGCCTCAGCTTGAGGAAATTCCCTCTGGCCAGGCCCAATAACTCGCTAACTGCAATATTGCAAAGCCTAACTAACATAACAGACCTTTAAGACGATATCTGACAAGGAACTAAACTCCAGAAATTACTTTCGCATTGTCTCTGATCAGGAGTAGAGTGTTGCGTAGTCTCTAGACATGGTGTCCGCGTCGAGTGCTAGAGGTTCAGGGTTCAATACCCGGTAATGGCTGGGATTTTTTCACGTAGACTTGGACTTCTAGTAATTTTCCCTGGAATCTGGGTAGTGAGATCGGACGCCCGTGTGCATTTTCGCGCACGTAAAAAAATCGCTTGGTAGTTGGACATCGAAAAGAGTAGCCTAACGCCCGAGCAACATTTGAAGTTGAAAACCTACCCAAAGCATTTCAGGATCCTCGCCGGTGCTACAGAGCCTGGGCACTGTGCTGAGCTTTTTCGGACTCCGACTTGAGTTAGAAGAAGAACGCAGCACTTATGGGTTACTATCAGTGTGCCATGATTTTGATCCGTTGTTCAAACCTCACACTGATTAGGGGCGCTGGATTGTGGAGGTTTATCTCACTTAACACCTGCTTCAAACACCCCAACCCCTGATTCCCCCCCCCCCCCCCCCCCCCCCATTTTTTTAACCAAAAAAAAAACATTATAAAAGGATGAGGATCGATCCTTCCCATTCATTCTTACATTTCATGCAGGTCATCATTTTGTTTCTCCGTAGCGTGTGTGTTGTATCGTTAACAAAGCAATAGCAAAACAAAAGTTTGTTGCGTATCGTCTACAGAACTTTGCAGAACCAACCCCCGCATTTTTTGAGCTGTTTTGGTTTGCTAGACGATTTTACATTCAGAAGTTTGCCACTGCCCCATAACTGTCGGCTCTCGACATCACTGTCGCAATCAATGATATGTGGTCTTCTGCCAAACTTACAGCAGCTGGAATCGAAAAAGGTACCTCAGAATTACGAAGCACGTTGGCAATAACTAAGCCATAAACCGTGATCAGGGTTCTTTTGTAATATCCTACCCCCAGATGGCGTCAGAGGACAGTCCAACATTTCAGAGGGTGGTAAGACTGGGTTTCCCGGCTTTCGATGCTTTTAACAACCCTAAAACATCTAGAACTGACCCTAACCTCAACCCACCAACGTCCCATGCGAAAGTGCAGCATAGGTCCCACGACTGCATACAGCCTAGGTTTCATGACTGCATGGAGCCTATCTACCACCCCTTGAAATATTAAACTGTCCTGTGACCTGTGGATTTCCCATGTCTGGGGTAGAATATTAATAAAGCACCCGATCAGTTTTAAAAGAGGAACAAAAGTCTATATCTCACTGTGGATGTGAACCTTTCACCTTGGGGTCGGCAGGACATCATCTATAGTCCTTCCCTGAAGTCGTGCTCAACTTAAAAAATATGCACCTCAATAACCGATCGGTGTGAGTTGTTGACATTTGGCACGCTATCTGTTGACATTTGGCACGCTATCTGTTTATAATTATATCCTTGCAAGATATTTTATTAAACAAACATCTAGTTATCGTGTTGCTTTTTCTGTGGTATATGAAAAAACAGGCGCCGATTCAAAGCAAACAATCAGTCTGTTTACAGTTGATTGGGTAACGGAAACTTTTCAAAACATCAAATTACATGCGCTTCATATGCTGCCACAATATCAACGATATCTACAATATTAACTTTCCATGAGTTGTGGATTTTTCATTGTACGCGGAATAAGCTATCAAAATAATCACCACGAATTGTCAGTTACTGTATATTCTATTTTTAGACGGTGAACAGATTATTAGTCTAATATAGTTAAAAGAAATTCGCCGCTTCAAGAAAACATCAACACTTGTGCACTGTAAATTATAAATATCACAAGGACGTGGGCAATCTAAGCCTACGTGCAATTATGCGTGCTGATTCATGTCCGAATTTTCCAGATATTTGTGAGGGCACAACTTTTAAACCGTACTATAGCAACTACTACACTACGGCAGCCGCTTCTGATAGTTACAGACTACCGGAGTTTCAAATAAGCGGGTGTAGACATGAACTACAAAAGCTTTCCATGAAATGTACACACGAATACAACAGCTCCCATTCGGATTTGTTTTGTTTGTAGGCAGGCCTCTAAGACAGCAGGACTAAGTGCAGTCCGTGTGAGACACACAAAAAGACACCTTGTGGTCGTAAGCGATGTTTGTTTTACCTGAGCTTTTCAAAAGGCCTTATGCATTGGATTGCTTTTTGTTTAGGAGACATGATATCTTTCAGTAGCCGATTTTTTTTTTTTTTTTTTTTGAAAATAAAGAGTATGCTTTTTTGTGTGGGTTATGTGGTCCCATTTTTTTTTGGGGGGGGGGGGGGGTGAGGGGGGAGGGGGTTAACCCACTACTTCCCTAAAAAAAAGCATGTCGCTGGTTCCCCCCCCCCCCCCTTTCCCCCCATAAACAATGAGTTGTAAACCCTTTGGCTCGGTGCTATGGATATCGCAAATCTTGAAATTTTATTTTGTGAAAAATACCAGATACCGTAAATCTGGGAAATCTGTGGCTTTTTTTTTTTACCTACCCCCGAGCGTGAACTCGAACCAACAGGAGTTTGTCACCTGGTCTCTGCGCGGCTGGTTTAACCACCTTAGCTAGCGCGCCTGGGCAAAGCGTATCGTTAAAGGTTGACTAATTGGGGATGTTTACTTCGAAGACGAAGTGTGCATTCGCCTAAAAAGCAAAGAACTAACAGTCTGCATACAGATAAGAAACATCAGTGAAACGAATGTGCAAGCAAAACGCAAGCTCTGGAACAATACCTAATTCCAAAAATTGACGTAAAACCAAAACCTCCCGCTGGAGCTTGTAGGCGTTGAATGCAAATCCCTAATTAGCCTTCTCTTACGACACGCTTGTTATTAGGCTATTCATTCTCTTGAATATATGACATCCTGTAACCCACATGGTGGTGGAAAAAAAAGGGAGGGGGTGGATGTTAGCTATTTCTGAAAGAAGTCAATTAATGGTAAAATGCAAATGCATTCAGGAAAAGCAAATACTACACTTCACCGAAATTAAAGAACAATATTCATATCAGACGCATCCGCGTTGGTGTCTATACATAGATTGCTAAAGCAAACCGTCTTATCGATCTCTACAAGTAAGGGTAAATGTGAGAGGCTCGCTTCATTGCACCAAGTCCTATTCCATAAGGCCCAGTCTCTCTCAGCAGAACAGCTAGCTGTCTGTCGGTAGTGTCGCACCGAGCACGACATCCGTAGCTCCGGCGACGATCAACAGCGATCTCCTTTAAGATTGCCTTTATCTGACTTCCTGTTTATCTCCCTGCCTTCCTGTTTATCTCTCTGCCTTTCTCTTTATCTCTCTGTCTTCCTGTTTACCTCTCAGTCTTCCTGTTTATATCTCTGCCTTCCTGTTTATCTCTCTGACTTCCTGTTTATCTCTTTGCCTTCCTGTTTATCTCTCTGCCTTCCTGTTTATTTTTCTGCTTTCCTGTTTATCTTTATGCCTTCCTGTTTATCTCTCTGACTTCCTGTTTATCTCTCTGTCTTCCTGTTTATCTCTATGACTTCCTGTTTGTCTTTCTCACTTCAGTTGTTAGCTGATTAGCGAAATGTCATCTAAAAGCATGCCGTAAGGGGCAAGATTTATCAGGAGTTCCTAGACATTTGGTGCTAGGATTTTACATAGAATTAAAAACAAACTAAAATGGCGGGTTTTCAATCACGGTGTTAGGTTTCGGTGGCTCACTGGGAGAGTTAAGTTTTCGTGCTGGTTAGTTACATTATGAGTTTAAGGGAGCATTGGTGGTCATCTGGGCCTCCTGGACATATGGGGTTATACCTATATATAGAGTTTTTTAAAAAGTAGGACAAAAACGCTGATGAAACGCCATATTATCAGGTTCTATGGTTCAGTGAAGAGGCCAGGTGTCATGTAGACAAATTTACGTGCGACGTTTCGATGGTCACTGAGGGGTCGGCCTTTTTATAGAGTGAAAAATGCAAACAACTACGGGAAAGATTCAGGTATCATGTCGAGAGTCATTTGCCGGTGATAGCTAAGGATTCACATTCTCGTGACGGCTAGTTTACATAAGAGGTTTTAAGGGCATGGAAGGAAACTGCATATGGTGATACGACTTAAGAGTTAAAAAAATTGGTGAAAATTTGACTGTGGGTAGGGTGTCATAGCGCAGTGTTGGGTGACGGTGGATCAATTAAGGGGGGGGGGGGGGGAATCAAGTTGTGTATCAGCTAGTTGGATGTGGGGTGTTGGAGTCCCTGAAGCCTATGGTGCTATGACCTCTAAATAAACAACTAGAAAATTAAAGTTAACTGGATTGGTGTCATTTCGTATTGTTAGTTGAGGGTGTTTAGTGAAAGCGTCCGTGGACTGGATGGGTGAGGGGGAATAGGAGCCGAGGGACACCATAAGTCGCACAATGTATATCTCAAGTTGGTCACTTGTTTTGGTAAGGCTTTCGCTGAAGTTTCTTGGCTGAGTCAACCACTGCTCTTAATACACCTTATACAGCTAAAGCTACTTCACAAGTCTTTCATGGGTTTTACCAAGTAAGTCACTGAAGATTCCAAATAAGCCGACTACTATAACACGGACGCCAGAAGTCACTCGATGGTTTTCTCCACTGGAAACCTTAAGTCACTCAAGAGACGGCTCTTATCTTTCACTGGTCTTGATAAATTGAACCCTCAAGTTCCATTATAAGTCGTCCGCTATCAGGGGTACAGACTAAGTTTCTCTACGTCTTTTGTTTTTGTTTTTGGGAAATACATTAAGTGCGTACTGCTAAAATTGTTACCTGAAACTACTGCTCTTAATACACATTATACAGCTCAAGCTACTTCACAAGTCTTTCATGGGTTTTACCAAGTAAGTCACTAAAGATTCCAGATAAGCCGACCACAGTCACACGGATGCCAGAAGTCACTCGATGGTTTTCTCCACTGGAAACCTTAAGTCACTCAAGAGACGGCTCTTATCTTTCACTGGTCTTGATAAAGTTCCAATATAAGTCGTCCATTATCAGGGGTACACACTAAATTACTCTATGTCTTTCTCTTTCGGAAATGCATTAAGTGGGTACTGCTCAAATTGTTACCTGAAGTTCTAGGTAAGTCGTTTCTCTGACACTAATGTCAACTACAGGCAACTTTAAAAAAACACAAGGCTACTAGATTGTTTATGTTTTTACTAACTTGTCTTGTTTCACTGGTCATGTTAAGCTTCTTTAGAGCAGCCACACTATCCCTGAAACGCCTTAAGTCACTCGATGTCTTTCTCTACTCGACCACTTAAGTTGCTCGATGTCTTTTCGTCGTACTGTACCTGTGCAAACTCGTCTAAACAACTAGTTGTCCCTTCAACTTGATGTCTGACCCTCTGTTTCCCTGGTCATCTGCCTGGCTGTGTCAAAAAACGACTTTGTCTTAATGTACACTTAACAGTCTTGTCACTTGTGCTTTACGGAGGCTATCGTACCCATCTAACCAAGATGTCGTCATCCATTTAACTAGAGATCCGACGAACTGTCCGATTTCGAAAGGCAGTCTGCTCGTCTTACCCAAACTAGTTACTTTAACTAGCTGTCCGACCGTCTGTTTTCCCTGGTTGTCTGTCAGGGTGTATCATAAGCGACTTGGTCTTACTGTATATTTACATGTCTTGTCAACTGTTCTGGATATCTCGCTATCTTACAAAAGGATGGAGTGGACTGATGGACAAAATATATTAAAGGCGGGTCGCTGGGGCTGTGCCCCAACCCGAGGCTACTGCGACTTGCCGCGCTCCCGTTTCCCTAAAATTGGGGACGCCCAATGTGACTGAGACCACCCTCCCTACAGATTCCGGCGCCCGTGCACTGGGTCCTATCCTGTGTACACTCTTGTCCTTGGTTGTTGGACATTAAACCTTGCATCCAATTTGGGTTATCTACACAGAGCCTCAACAGTGTCGTATCTCTACGTGTCAAAATGTTGAGTGTATGTGAGAGTGTTGTTTCTTGTGGTCTAACTGCGTCTTGTCGCTCTTATTGATAGGTCCTGTATCTCTTGTGTCAACAATCGGCAGTCCTCTTCTTGTTTCTTTGCTGTGTTATTGTGTGGTCTCTGTGATGATCTGTTCAGACCGTTTCATCCGCTCTGAAGGGCGTGGGTTCGTTTCCCGAACACTTCATTCTGTTAGTGACTACTGTTTTTGTTTTTGTAAGGGAAATTCCTGTGATTTGTCACTGGAGCTACGGAGCTCGTACTTCGTGTGACGTTCTCAACATGGCGTCGAGACGTTCTGCGGAATGAGACTGAGACCCTATGGGATAACCTAATGCATTGAAGTCGACTTTCTTGACCTTAACTTGAACTGTGTTATTATCAGTTCGTATCAGCGCACATTACTTTTTCTCCACTCACAGTACATTTCAAGTTTTAATTGCGTTTTAACACTTTCCGTCGCAAATAACGCGCGAAGTATGAATCATTCTATCTGCTGATCATCTCCTTAGCTTGATATGCTTTATTACTTTACGACTTTACGTATTGGGTCAGAACACACTTCAGAAATCTAGCTTACCCAGTAGTTATCACTACCGTTATTCAACAGTTATCGAGGACATGTACTTACACATTTTTATCATGTATATTTCTTCATTTGCATCTCATACTTAAAACCTTTGTTCTGTTGTTAAAAAAGTTAATCTACACATGCCTTCTTTTTCTAAGGACACCGGTTGTGAACTCCAGCAGAAAGTCCTTTGTGGTCGTCTTTGTCCGGACTTTGTCTGGCTCCAGCGCTTCGGTGTTGTGAGCCCATCCATCTGTTTTCCAGATCTGTTTTGTTGTGTGCATACTGGTGACTGCTCACCTCTCACCGTGTAGCGGCTACACGCTCGCTTGTGGATTTTAAGGTCGTGTGTTCGGGTCCTGTCGAAACTGGGGTTTTCTTCAGAAATGACCTTAATTCCCAGGTCGACCCGCCTTGAATGGGTACCAGATGCGGTCCTGGAAAGTAAACGCAGCCGGCGTGATGTTATCGACTTAACTTACTAAGTGCCGATGGGTCGGTAACATATAGGCCTAGCCCGGTATTCCTATTATCGTAAAGGCGTGGAGACGGGTACTTTCATTTGTGGCTGTAACATTGGGTACTAGTGCTTCCATGGTTACACCCCCATGACCCCAACAGGTCAAGGGTTATAATATTGTAAATGTAATAGACTGTTCTTGCACGCCTTGTGATGCCATACCATACAAGAAAGACGTGCACTACAAGAGAAGAAGGGCGTAGAGCACGAGGTATACCAAGAACACATGGAAAGATAAGATCAGGAAAACTCTACAACAACCCGATGTGTCTATGGTCAAGGCAGCCAGAAAAGCCAGAAGCTAACCCTTATGTGCTAATGACGTAATGCTGGTATCTATCTATTTAATCTATCTATCTATCTATCTATCTATCTATCTATCTATCTATCTATCTATCTATCTATCTATCTATCTATCTATCTATCTATCTATCTATCTATCTATCTATCTATCTATCTATCTATCTATCTATCTATCTATCTATCTATCTATCTATCTATCTATCTATCTATCTATCTATCTATCCATCTATCCATCCATCCATCCATCCATCCATCCATCCATCCATCCATCCATCCATCTATCTATCTATCTATCTATCTATCTATCTATCTATCTATCTATCTATCTATCTATCTATCTATCTATCTGTCTGTCTGTCTGTCTGTCTGTCTGTCTGTCTGTCTGTCTGTCTGTCTGTCTGTCTGTCTGTCTGTCTGTCTGTCTGTCTGTCTGTCTGTCTGTCTGTCTGTCTGTCTGTCTGTCTGTCTGTCTGTCTGTCTGTCTGTCTGTCTGTCTGTCTGTCTGTCTGTCTGTCTGTCTGTCTGTCTGTCTGTCTGTCTGTCTGTCTGTCTGTCTGTCTGTCTGTCTGTCTGTCTGTCTGTCTGTCTGTCTGTCTGTCTGTCTGTCTGTCTGTCTGTCTGTCTGTCTGTCTGTCTGTCTGTCTGTCTGTCTGTCTGTCTGTCTGTCTGTCTGTCTGTCTGTCTGTCTGTCTGTCTGTCTGTCTGTCTGTCTGTCTGTCTGTCTGTCTGTCTGTCTGTCTGTCTGTCTGTCTGTCTGTCTGTCTGTCTGTCTGTCTGTCTGTCTGTCTGTCTGTCTGTCTGTCTGTCTGTCTGTCTGTCTGTCTGTCTGTCTGTCTGTCTGTCTGTCTGTCTGTCTGTCTGTCTGTCTGTCTGTCTGTCTGTCTGTCTGTCTGTCTGTCTGTCTGTCTGTCTGTCTGTCTGTCTGTCTTTTGTCTATCCGTTTGTTTGTCTGTCTGCACCTCTCTCTTTCTCACACCACAAATACACACATACTGATACACTACTGTGTGAATAATTCATGTTGCTTTATCCTCTTCACCAAATTTCTTAAAGCCCTATCTATATCGTTCTCGGCATGAGGTCTAGAAATCTTCCCATAGCGCACCTAAGTTGCTTAAACCAGACAGTATACTACGCCCTGCTGTGTCGGAACATGTACGTGCGTGTCTTGTGTGACATGGGATCTGATCTGTCTGCCGGTGGAAGCATCAACAGACAGCCAACAATGTTTTCTATGAATAAAGTAGCAGCACATTTTACGCTTCATAAATTTAAAAGAATAATATTACAGTGGTATACAAAGGTTCTGATTGTATTCACACTTCGTTGACATTCTGTGTCAGTGGATGTACCAGTTTGTTGGAGTGTGACGTGTACGTCTGTATATCGCAGGTGGGCCGTATAGAAACTGTTACTGCTCTTAAGTGAGTAAAAGACCATTTTCCACATCCTTTGGGAGTATTAGGCATATAGGGCCAGACGTATTCAAGTTCCGACAATTCAGTAATGAGACTGATTTTATTATGGCTAAGACAAAATCACCATATATGAAGCAAAGCATGGAATCTAAAGAGGCAACATTCATCTATGATCTGGCAACTTGTCATCGTTGCTCAATATGCAGCTAACAAACAAATCCCCATTTTGTTGACCTAGTAGGATGTGCATTGTTATATAACCAGCACGGAGCAAAAAGCTAACATTAAATTCTTTGTAAAACTCAGAAAAAGCGCCATTGAAACAGTTGAATTGAAGCAAAAAGTTTATGGGGATAATTGTTTATCTGATGTACAAGTTTTCACGTGGTATTCACGATTTCAAAGTGGTGTGGAAATGGTTACTAATGCGCCTAGACCTGGGGGCCAAATTTCTGTTTGTAATGATGAACTTATTGCAAAAGTCAGAGAACGGATACAAGGAGATAATTGTTTTACTGTGGGGATGATGGCAGATCAATCAGGTGTTAATACAGAGACCACTCATAACATTCTAGAGCAAGATTTTTGCAAGATAAAAGTTGCTTGCCGGTTTGTACCACATTCGTTGTCTGATGACCAGAAACATCAGCGGGAGACATCATAAAAACAAAAGTTTTTGGCCCCAAAACAAGTGTGTGTTCTCAGCCTTCCACCCTATTCACTAGATTTGTCTCCCTGTGATTATTTTCTATTTACAAAATCTAAGTTACCATTGAAAGGACGCTTCTTTAACGATATTGATGACATCCAAAAGGCCATAACAACAGAAGAGCTACAGAGGTCGTTCCAGTGTTTGTTAGATCGTGCCACCTGCTGTATCAATGAACAAGAGGCTTACTTTGAATAAAATACAGGTTTGTTCTTCAACTGTTGATTATTTTAATTCTTTTATGGAATTAGCAAAATCCTCTTACGAATTATCATGAAAAGGATTGAAAGAAAATTACAATATGAACTAGATGAAGCACAAGCGGGTTTCAGACAGGCTAGAGGAACTAGGGATCACATGTTTAATAGAATAATTTTTGAAAAATGCAGAGAATACAATGTAGATATTCATGCTTGTTTTATTGATTATAGCAAGGCATTTGATTGTGTCCAGCATCACCAACTGTGGACTATTATGAAAAGTATGGGGTTTCCAGCGCATTTGGTGCAATTAATTGTAAATCTCTATCATGAACAACAAGCAGCCATCAGAGCAGCTGGTGAAACATCTGATTGGTTCGAGGTGCAAAGGGGGATGAGGCAGGGATGCATTCTCTTACCATACCTATTCAATGTATACGCAAAACAATATAATGAGAAATGTCAAAATGACCAGACTTGGGACAGTTATGATCCGCTAAAAATTGGTGGCAACCCTATTCCGGAACTCCGCTACGCAGATGACACAGTCCTTCTTTCGAACAGCGTAAAGGGAATAGAAAATTTTATATTGTCCGTCCAAAAGCACAGTGAAGATCAAAATCTGTTCTTGAATTTAAAAAACAAACGAAAATAATGTCCACAGATAAAACTGGCTGTCACCCAAAAATAACAATAAATGATGAAGAAATTGAAAATGTCACAAACTTTGAATATCTAGGCTCTATAATAAACAAAAATGGAGACTGTTCTTCAGAAATTAAAAGGAGGATGGCCATAGCAATGCAAAGATTGAACAGCCTTAAAAGTCTATGGTTAAACACCAGCAAGGAAATAAAAATTAGGATTTTGAGAGCATGCATCTTCCCTGTGGCTACATACGGATGTGAGTTGTGGACTATCTCTCAGTCCTTAAGAAAGAGTATAGGGGCTTTTGAGCTGAAATGCTATAGAAAGATTCTCATAATATCTTGGACAAAGAAGATGAGAAATATTGACATCTTAAAAGATCTGAACATCAAGGAAGATTGGCTTATAAACAGCATCCTTTCTCGAAAGCTGAAATATTTTGGTCATATTAAGCGCCACGACGGATTGGAAAAAATTATAGCAGAAGGCATGGTACCAGGAAGGAGGGGCAGAGGCCGACCGGCACGAAGATGGACACAGGATATAAGTGACTCCTTGAGTGTGAAAGTTCATGATGCGGGGGAACTGGCAAGAGACCGAGTTTCTTACAGGCAGACTGTGATGAAAGCGACGTTCTGCAAAGGACCTGCTACATGATGAATTAATTATCGGACCTTCTTTTTCTTCTTCTTCTTCTTCTTCTTCTTCTTCTTTCTTCTTCTTCTTCTTCTTCTTCTTCTTCTTCTTCTTCTTCTTCTTCTTCTTCTTCTTCTTCTTCTTCTTCTTCTTCTTCTTCTTCTTCTTCTTCTTCTTCTTCTTCTTCTCCCCTATTCTTTAATCCAGTCATCTCCTTGTGAGATACAATTTTTCGTTATTTGAGGCCCTACTCTGACTCTTGCCAGAGGCCGCACTATAGCCCGACCATATATGTGGTCTAATGGCTGAACGCGGTTCCTGGGACCTCTCCGCTGTGATCCTCATCCACAATGTGGCACTTTGTGTCATCGGGTGTTTGTCGCTTGTGTGATGTCCAAGTGGGATAAAAATCTACTACAACTACAACTACTTCGTCGTCGTCTTCTTCTTCTTCTTCTTCCTTCTTCTTCTTTTTCTTCTTCTTCTTCTTCTTCTTCTTCTTCTTCTTCTTCTTGTTCATTATTAAATCCAGTCATTTCCTTGTGAGATGCAATTTTTCTTTATTTTGAAGCCCCACTCTGGCTTTTGTCAGGGACCGCAATATAGCCCCGCCATAAATATGGCCTAATTGCTGAACGCGGTTTCTGTGACCTCTCCACGGGTGATCCTCATCCACAATGTGGCACTTTGTGTCATCGGTTGTTTATCGCTTGTGTGATGTCCTGGTGGGGTAAAAATCTACTACTACTACTATTCATTCTTCTTGTTCTTCTTCTGCTTCTTTTCTTCTTCTTTGCATTCGGTTTCGTATGCTCAGGTCAGACTATCTGGTGGGTTGCCTCTGTGAACTTGCATGTCAGGCATCAGATCCTTCATGGTTCCCCATAGCTTGCTCTGCGCACACTGCTCTTGAGGACAGGTTTTTTTAAAAGTGTATGTAGAGTGGGTAGGTCTGCAGAAGAATATGCTCAGGTGTTTGTGGTCCTTTCTGACATGCACACTGTGGTTGTTTACTGTGGGTTTCCCCCACCCCCCACAATTTCTTGTATTTTCCTTTGATAAGTGTTTTGAGTTCTAGCAATGACAGGGAATGGGTGAGTGGTTCCTCTTTTATTCCATTACTTGCAAGTCATTCCGCTAACTTATTTCTCAATATGCCGCTGTGAGCCAGGATCCACTGAAAAACGATTTGATTGTTTTCTGAGAGTCTGTTTAGCTGGCAGGTCAGCTCTATCTCTAGGTTGTCCCGTGGATCCCTTTGTTGGATAAAACAATATGCCATGAAATTGACTTTTGATGACTTTAAATTTGCTAGTCTGTTAATGACCTCACGTACAAAAATCCTGTTATTCGAACTAGTCTGTTTTCGTGACGACAATAAAAAAAAATAGTGTATGTATCCTTTGTAGCTGAATCAGCTAATATGTGGCTGGGCTACATGTCCTCACTTGTGTGTGAATTGCATTACCTTTGTTTTACTAAAGGATCTTAAAGTCAAGGACTTTTTTTAACGCCCCTTTAGACGTATTGGGATAGTAAGTCAAGGACCCTTTTATGCCCCTTTAGTCGTATTGGGATAGTAAGTCAAGGACTTTTTTTTTACGCCCCTTTAGACTTATTGGGATAGTAAGTCAAGGACTTTTTTTACGCCCCTTTAGACATATTGGTATAGTAAGTCAAGGACTTTTTTTTTAACGCCCCTTTAGACATATTGGGATAGTAAGTCAAGGACTTTTTTTACGCCCCTTTAGACATATTGGGATAGTAAGTCAAGGACTTTTTTTTTACGCCCCTTTAGACATATTGGGATAGTAAGTCAAGGACTTTTTTTTACGCCCCTTAAGACATATTGGGATAGTAAGTCAAGGACCCTTTTACACGCATACAAGCGTACTGGGCATATAGGGCTAGAGCTATATTTTATAGACCAATGGCCAGTCGGTGGGTGCTGTGGCCACCTTTACTTCCCAGGACTTTATCTGGTACTCATTTAAGGCTGCATCGACATTTAATCCAAGGTCATTTTCGAAAAAACCCGCTCTGTCAGGATCCGAACCCACGAACATGGGATCCACACGCGAGAGTTTAGCCGCTACACTACGACAGCTCCCTTCGGAACCGTAGGCTATAAATGACACATGTTTCCTTGTACTGAATTCTGCGTGGGAGAAAGGTCAAATTCATCACACTAAATTCAAGGAAACGTTTTGAGAGGGCAATAAATCGTATCTGATATGAAGGAGAAGCCATATAATTACACATGGCTATATTTATTACGTGATATAATATAACGTTAACTGTTACAACATTGACTCTGTTATTTTAGTTTATCGAGATCGATGTCGCTAAACAGTTGCCATCGCCGTGTGTGCTTAGTTTTCCAATGCTGCAGACATATCGGGGTATCTCTAATGACTGTTCCTATTTGAAGTTGATAAACACTCGCGCACACACACACGGGAGTCCCCGTTTCCTATTTGAAGTTGATAAACACTCGCGCACACACACACGGGAGTCCCCGTGGCGGAGCGGCTAGACGCTCGCCGCGGATCGAAAGGTCGTGGGTTTGCTCCCTGGAGGAGCTGGACAATTTTTCAAAAATGACCTTGGCTCCCAGGTCGACACAGCCTTGAGTGGGTACCTGCTGCAGTCCCGGGAAGTTAAGGCGCCCGGCGTGATGCTGACCGCATCACCCATCTTGTGCTGATTGGTCTATAAAAATATAGGTCTAGCCCTAGATTCCCTATACGTCTTAACGCGCGGAAAAGGGTCCTTTACTTTTTTACACACACACACACACACTCACTCACTCACTCACTCACATACACGCCACTATGCCTCCCCATCCCGCCTTTTTTACAGAAACGAATATGTGTGTCTGGGGAGAAGGTGTGGGACGGGGTGTTTGTATAAACAGTAAATCCTTTGATTTTTGTAACATGTATAGGCTTGGTAATCTTAGTTTCAGCTTTAAAGGAAACGGGTCACCCCATAGTTGCTCCGCTTCTTGCCAACGAAAAACACACAGAATGTTAATCGCAGTCCCTTGTGGAAAGATTGACTGCAGTCTCAGCATATGCACTAGCAAGTACAGGCATTAAAAGCATAGGGTAGCCATTAGAAGTGCTAACACAAACAGTCCGATATTAGAAATGCAGTTCATCATCGACGGTAGCAGAAGTTACCAGTAGATCAGCAGTTGCACACAAGATCTATTTTAATCACATAAGGGCACCACCAATATTGCGACGACAGGTCATGCACCATTTTCTGAATCTAAAATTCACAACACCCCGTCGGTCACAGTCGAAAAACATTTTAAATGAAATCCGCAGCTCACAGTGTCACGCCATGTACTCAACTCAGTAGTTGAGTGACGTAATTATATCATTACAGTCTACAAATGGAGCAAAAATACAACGACCACCGTCTGGCAGAAGAAAATATTTGCTACGACTCAAAACAGTGACCGTGCCTAGCGTCCATTTTGACTGAACAACTATGATACCATGATTTTCAGGCGTTGTAATCCTCTTTATAAAAAACGAAAGAAACAAACAAACAAACACACAAAGAACGAACGAACGAAAAAAAAAGAAAGAAAAAAAAGACAGACAGACAGACAGACAGACAGACAGACAGACAGACAGACAGACAGACAGACAGACAGACAGACAGACAGACAGACAGACAGACAGACAGACAGACAGACAGACAGACAGACAGGCAGGCAGGCAGGCAGGCAGGCAGTCGGACAGGCAGGCAGGCAGGCAGGCATGCAGACAGACAAGCAGACAGACAAGCAGATAGACAAGCAGACAGACAGACAAGCAGACAGACAGACAAGCAGACAGACAGACAGACAACCAGACAGACAAACAAGCAGACAGACAAGCAGACAGACAGACAAGCAGACAGACAGACAAGCAGACAGACAGACAGACAAGCAGACAGACAGACAAGCAGACAGACAGACAGACAAGCAGACAGACAGACAAACAAGCAGACAGACAGACAAACAAGCAGACAGACAGACAAACAAGCAGACAGACAGACAAACAAGCAGACAGACAAGCAGACAGACAGACAGACAAGCAGACAGACAGACAAACAGGCAGACAGACAGACAAACAAGCAGACAGACAGACAAACAAGCAGACAGACAGACAAACAAGCAGACAGACAAACAAGCAGACAGACAGACAGACAAGCAGACAGACAGGCAGACAGACAGACAGACAAGCAGACTGACAGACAAGCAGACAGACAGACAAGCAGACAGACAGACAGACAAGCAGACAGACAGACAGACAAGCAGACAGACAGACAAGCAGACAGACAGACAAGCAGACAGACAGACATAAAAAAGAAAAAGAAAGAAAGAAAAGTAAATAAATAAATTTGTGAACCACAAACTTCATTTCATTTTTGCGAGCACACACAAAAATAAGAAATAGCACCGTGTGACCGTATGCAAATCGGCTGAATGTGAAACAAACATAGCATGCGAATAGCTGGATAAGTCGCGGCTGAATGTGAAACAAACATAGCATGCGAATAGCTGGATCAGTCGCGGCTGAATGTGAAACTAACATAGCATGCGAATAGCTGGATCAGTCGCGGCTGGCTTGATATTGTGTATGATTTGGTTATCGAGGTCACAATGTATCCTCCGTGTTTACCAGTGTCGACTCTCATTAGCGGGCGATTTAGAAAAAGTTCGTTCTCGTGGCTTTCTCTGTGGTACGAGAGACACACCATGGGATAGTTAGGGACCTCGCCTTTATGTAGAAGTGGATACATTGCAGTCAGCCTTTATTTTGGAGATAGCAAATTTTTGGTTTGTTCCGAGGAGGTAATGGGCTAGATCTATTAAAAAGACATTCATTGTACGCTTACAGTATGTGAGCAGTAAAATGGTATAACAGTCTCTGGTGTGAAGTATTGGGGAAGGTGTGTGGGGGTCTAAACAAATTCAAGTGAACATACAGGTGACGAAAAGACGCTAGCGTTGAAAATGACATAAAGACAGAGCAGAAAAACATGAAGAAGAGAACTAGACAGTGTGAAATGGAAAAAGATAGGGAGGGCTTGCGTTGAGCCATGTCACATAATGCTACTGTCACCTGCCTTTGTTAGTGTTTTCCCTAATTAACCGAAAGACACTCTGAAGTAGTTTTAGTGTTGAGATGTTGGCTCGCAATTATCTATATGGTATCCCGCAGCTCCAGTCAACTTCAACCTACTTCAAGGGTGAGGCGACCCAAATTATGGCAGTTTAGAATGCATAAACATTCCTAGGCGCAACTTGGCCTGACTTGCCCACTACTTTTGAAACCCCTGGACCAGATAGTAATGCTGTGATAGACTATACTAGTCAAATTAACACAGCATAACATAAAGTATAACGATGCAACAGATACTCTAGACACTTAAGAACTTGGAAGGATGGACACAAGCTACTGAATGTAAGAAAACAAAACATCATGTTATCAGTGCAGCATATGTCAGAATGACAAGAAAAGAATTCAGCAAGGTAAATCAAACCAACCAAGGAAGCAAATAATATTCTACTCCATATAGGCTCCTGGGTTGTACCTAGTAGCAGCCATAATCATTACTGCTAAAGTGTGGAATTTTAGACATAGGAAACTGGCATTTTATGTTAGGATCCACCGCAGGTACTGGCCGATCCCACTTATCTGTCCAAGATGTCCTGTTTATTTGAATAGAGGCCTCCTCACACATCTGGTAGAAAGGTTATGATGTCTTGTGACTTCCTTCTTGCAGATCATGTCTCAGCAAACACAGTAATGTATAGAACTGACTGTCAACACAGTTACGCAAATGCTTAAGTCACTGTTAATGTGTATTTCATGGAATATGGGTCCGTGTTAAATTTAAAACATTTTGCTGTCTAAACTTGATGCCACCCACTGGTCGCTGTTGTAGGCATTTTGACGGTCTACAGGACCTGGACTGTTGCAGATACAATCTGGTGGTGAACATAACTGAACCACAGGCAGTTGTCGACCTTAAAGTTAATGACATGGTGCATGGGCAGGAATGAGTGGTACACAACAGATCCCTCCTCCTGTTTACTGAATGTGGGTTACACTGGATAGTGCTAGCATACTGATTGCCAAACTGGCTTCCAGACAGTACTAATATAAAGTGACAAAGTGGAAAACCAGAATTAGATTAGCGATCATCCAACAATATATAATGTTCTCCCTCCCATCCATTCATCCACACAGTTCAGCTCAGAGGTCTGTGCTAGGCCTTTATAGACTGCGTAAGTCTGTAACAAACCTAGAAACGCTCTTGACAGCGGTGAGATTACCAAGAAACAAAGTTATCTCTAGTGCTGCTTTCCAGTAAGGGGTAACTCCATTCCCTTTCCATAAAGGAATATTTATGCTCACACAGGTACACCACAAATAAAGGACTATGGATATAAGAAACGTGTGCGGGCCATACAGACACCATACAATTATCTTACGTTCCGGCTGGCATTCCGTGTTTATACTTTTTTCAAGATGGACGTGACGTCACACATGTACTAAAATTAGCTTGATCCCGGCTAATACAGATCGATGTGTGCTATGTCCATGATTCTGCCCTGGTTAGCGGAATCCTGTATACGTATTAAAAGTGAACAAAGCATACAATAAAATAGATATATATAATGTCCAAGCTGTCTGGAAACTATTGAAGGAATATGAAAAGAGAACTTTCCTCGGCTTGTAAGGGAACGCTTAGGTTACGCGCCCTGCTTGAGTTTAATTGGTCCGACAGCTAAGTCCCGATGCTTCACATAGCTGCTTCTCTTCTACACTCAACATAAGATCCGCATGTACGGTACTTATAAACTATAGTGTATTAACCCATTCTCGTAGACGTTCTCGAATGAATCGGTGATTCAAACGAAGGTAAGCAGATATACAGAAAAGGCAGCAGTCGTCTGTCTTCTCGGGAAGCTCAGCCAAGAATGATTTCAAACTAAGCGTCTCTCCCGAGAGAGATGGGAGAGGATTTATTCGCGTCCAATGCGGTAGTTAGGCCATTGGAATTTGGCTTCAATATCAATGAATCTTCCACTTATAAGGCTAAATTTAAATACATATCAATCCTAAGAGAATTAGAATATAGATGCGTATGTAACCCGACATCTTGACACATAAGAACAAAAGAAGAACTATAAACCTATAGAGGACAGTCCAAGATTTAAAAGTGCCTTATTTGTATAGAGATGACAAGATATGGGCGGGTCCATGACCAGGGGGGTGTAGGTTGTCATGCGACAAACCACATGCAAGAACGAAAGATAAGAAAAGATGGCGTGAGCTGGTTCATGGCCCACACCCCATTAAGAGATAAAGAGCAGCAGCAACAGCAGCAGTAGCATCAGCAGAAAATAAGAAGAAGAAGAAGAAGAAGAAGAAGAAGAAGAAGAAGAAGAAGAAGAAGAAGAAGAAGAAGAAGAAGAAGAAGAAGAAGAAGAAGAATATGCTTACAACAAAGGTTCGTCACAGCCCTTTAACACTTCTTTTCTCTTTCCAGTTGGCATCTTCTTGTGCATTTTGAAGAAGAAGAAGAAAATCAAGAAGAAGAAGAAGCAAAACAAGAAGAAGAAGAAGAAAAACAAGAAGGAAGAAAGAGGATGAAGGGCGGAAGACGGAAGAAGCAGTAGCAGCAACAGTAGTATGGCTGGTAGTAGTAGTAGTAGCAGCAACAGCAGCACCAGCAGCAGGAGCAGCAGTAGTATTGTTAAGTTTACCCCTGCCGACCGATTTGCATTCTGTAGGATTAACATCTTAAGGATGTGAATCAAACAGCGAGATTTCCCTGTAACCCCGGTCAACCGTAAAGCTACATAGCACAATTATATTGGGGCCCCACAAAACGGTTCTGAAGTAGCCTGTAGATGCCCCGTAGGGGTAGCAGTTGTGTGCAGTTGCTTCCTAACTATCGACGCTCACACCTTTGTAGAAATTAGCACAGAGCGGTCTGCTGCCACAATCGCCTACATCTGCATCTAACCCGGAATGTTTGTGCACTTATAATCACTGTAAGTCACCACAAAGGCTGGTTCTTTTTCTGTTATTTCCCCACATCTCGGGGCCCTCGAGATTTGGTAAGGCAATTCCCAGAACGTCTCATAGTGTTAGAGTGGGTGTGGGGTTAGGGTTAATTGTAGTTGCTGTTCATTTAACACTAGCCCTAACTCTAACCCATTGTACCATGGGACGTCCAGGGGATTTCCCTACCAAATCTCGAGGCTCCCGAGATGTGGTGAAGGAACAGAAAAGAACCCAGACGCCGAACAGGTTTCTTAGTCAGTGTTCTTCTACCAGTGGATAGCGAGCCACTGTATCGGCCTGATCCCCTCGTCACTCTCCGGTGCATCCTTCTCACCAGACTGGGGTGATCCATTTGCTCCTCCAAATTTTACACGTTCCCCCTCGTCACTCTCCGATGCATTACTCTGACCAGACTGTGGTGATCCATTTTCTCCTCCAAATTGTACACGTTCTCCCCTCGTCACTCTCCCATGAATTACTCTCCCCAGACTGTGGTGATTCATTTTCTTCTCCAAATTGTACACGTTCTTCTCTTGTCACTCTCCCATGCATTACTCTCCCCAGACTGTGGTGATCCATTTTCTTCTCCAAATTGTACACGTTCTCCCCTCCTCACTCTCCGATACATTACTCGCCCCAGACTGTGGTGATCTATCGGCTCCTCCAAATTGTACACGTTCTCCGCTCGTCACTCGCTCAAGCATTACTCTCCCCAGACTGTGGTGATCCATTTTCTTCTCCAAATTGTACACGTTCTCCCCTCGTCACTCTCTCATGCATTACTCTCACCAGACTGGGGTGATCCATTTGCTGCTCCGAAATGTACACGTTCTCCTACAAGGATAAAAATTAAACAGGTGCAAATCCTGGAAACCCCTATCGAACCGCATACACAAAGTTATTTAGGTCTCCGGACGGTTACGGTTCTGTTTGGTTAGCAATCAGATGATCTACAAATCAATGTCTCCTGTTTTAGAGGTCTGCGGCTGTTAAAAGGTTGGGAACCACGGCACTGAATGCCTGATTTAATTCGCAAATCCCCTAACTACCGACTCTGCGCAGTCCTGTGTACATGTAACTTTCCAGACGCCACTACTGACAAATCACTGATATAAACCTAATTATTGTGTAGACTTTCGCACACTGTGCTGACAGCTAAATAGGGCTTTAGTGTCAGATCATCAGTCTTTGCTACGCCGGAAGCAGTTGCTCCATAAGCGTCGTAACGTTGGAGATAAGGCGTCCTAAACCCCCAACAAATTTTGTTAGGAGGCGGGGAGGAGGGGCTGGGGCCTTTGACCTAATACCAGAGACCTTCTTTTTTAGCATTAGATTTTTTTCCATTCAGATTAAATATATATATATATATATATATATATATATATATATATATATATATATATATATATATATATATATATATATATATATATATATATATATATATATATTATATATATATATATATATATATAAACACACAGACAGACAGACAGACAGACACACAGACAGACAGACACACAGACAGACAGACAGACAGACAGACAGACAGACAGACAGACAGACAGACAGACACACAGACATCTATATATACAGTTTTTATTTGCCATTGTGCACAAAATAGTAATCAATAATAATAATTGCGACAATAATAGTAAAATTACCAGAAGCCAACCGCCTTATCTTTTCCTAATAATTAATGTAGTCTACTCAAAGTTCTTACGTTTTGTTTCAATGTGCAGTTTTTATTTTAATTATTTTTTTGCAGGTCCTAAACCCCCTAGAAAATTACTTAAATCAGGGAGCGGCTGAGCCTCCCCCTTTCCCTGCTGTTTTCTGTATGGCGACGCTCCTGATTTGCCTTAAACCCGTTTCTGTTTTAGTTCCGTATACCATCTTGGTGTGGGCTTGTTTTTTAAACGGGTTGTAGTAAATCAGTCGGCTCTGTGGCTAAGTCGGTGCGAACGCTTCGTAATACCGGAATGCCGGGTTCAATCCTAGCTGCGGGCCATGCGCCTTGCGTTGGTTTCGACAGTGGTATCAAGAAAGCCGACCGTCCAGTGAGCACTGGCAAACTACTAGACGTAAATTTGCCTAGAGAAACCACACAACGGCTATGGGCTGCTGGGGTTGTTTCTGCAAAGAGATACGAAACTAGCCTGTAATAAATCAGACAAGCGCGCCGCGCAGATTTGGCAAAACTTCCGCTCTTATTTTGCATGGGTTATAGTGGGTTCCAAAATTCATGCCGTCATCTTTGATCTTTGTTTGACTATTAATTTCACTACCCCAAAAAAAATGTAAATATACAGTAATAATTGACACATGTGTGGAGATTATTTGGAAATCAGTTCACACGTGCAGTGATGAGTCATAATATTTTGGTAGCCTATTCCATAGGTTAGTTGCGTTTCCTTTGCAGGACGTTGCAGAACCAAACCCAGCAGCCCCTGGCTGTTGTGTGGTTTTTCTTGGCAAATTTACGTCCAGTAGTCTGCTATTAATTGCCGGACGGTCGACCCCCTGATACCACTGTCGAAACCAACGCAAGGCGCATCGCCCGCAGCTGGGATCGAACCCGGCACCCCGGCATTCTATCCCATACTCAGTGGAAAGAAAAGAATGCGTAACTCACAGGAGACTGTAAAAAAGAGGCTCTCAAACTCGGTGCCGCTACACCAGACGGTTCCGCTAGTCTATGCCAGGAATGCTGCGGCAAAAATCAAGAACAGTCGTCTAAAAATTGTGGCATTATTAAAGAAGGCGTGAAGGTACTTAAAATTTAAAATTTAAGTTGACTTTCCTCGCCTTTGTCGATAATAGTTTATTTCTTGTTTCACGCTCAACGTGTAGCGGCGTACGTGGCTTCGGGGTTGCGAGTCTGACGCGTAATTCCAACGTACCGCGATCGAAACCCACTGCTGGCTGCATGAATTGTTATCTGTTATGAGGCGTCGCAGGTCGACCCAGCCTAAAATTGGTACCATGATGGCTGTTCTGGGGAAGTAAAAAGGGCCGGCGTAATGCTGACCACATTACCCACTAAGTGCCGATTGGTCTGTAAAAATATGGAGTGCTCTTCCAAAATTCCCAATACGCTTAAGGCGTGAAAAGGGATCTTTACTGGTTTTACTCAACGTGTATCATACTGCATAAAAGCCAACCGCAGCGTGCTAAGAATTATCCTTTTATT
>CAJHNH020001302.1:991870-994370 GCA_905116865.2 Candidula unifasciata | reverse complement strand
CGACAGCACTAGCCACTAGCCGTAAATCCTCGTGCTCAAATCCCCCCCCCCCCCCCAATCCCCCGCCTGCACCGCAAAAGTGCTATCACAAAAGCAGTAATCGGCATGTTTTTTAAAGAGGATTTGGACTAAGCAGATGATGATACCAGTCTTATATCAAACCGCTATGTGAATGCTCAAGAATTAATTGAAAGACAATGGCTGTTAAGACCTGAGATAAATGGTTAGGCCATCTGACGAGGATGACCTGGTACCAATTGTCACAGAGAGCCACGCTGAAGAATCATTAAAAAAAAAAGTAAAACGATGTTAAGACTACAAAAACGATGGAGCGACTGCTTAAGAAGCCTTAAGGAAATCCTCTTCGTCTTCGCGTTCACCAGTCGTAAACTCTGGCGAAAGTTCTGGTTGCTCATCCACTCCTAGACTGCAGTCCAATTCCAGAAGCTGAGTGTCGCGTGTGCATCCGTTTTACAGATCCTACTCATTTGGTAGGCATGTCGTAAGAGTCGAAACTGGGAGCTGTCACATATCACTCCTGTCGCGTGCCTAATGTAAGGATTTCTCCTTCAGAACCAGCAGCACTCAGAGATAATTATGTTGAGTCGTTTGGCTCGTATTGGTCTAAGGGATTCCCCGTGGCCAATATACGATCAACTTATCTCTGGAGTAGGGCAACTCAAGTATTGGCACTACAAAATATGTCAGTATATATATATATATATATATAATATTTCTAGGCACACTTGGCTGGACACCCCCACTACTTACTAAAGAAAGCCCCCAGGTTATGATAGTTCATTATCATAACCATGTTAACACATATAATGAAGATACACATACATACACAACTGCTAACCACTTAAAAAGGTGAAATAGAGACACCTAAGTCAGCCATGAAAATGAATGTATGTAATCAATATAAATTAGATATATAAAAGTGAGACAAATGCCAGATCTCAGGATATCATGTCCAAATCAAACAGATACTACACAGACAGAAGGTCTTGGAGATGACATCTTCTCATCCCTGGACAAAAGGAGCTGTGAGGAACACAACATCATGCGAAGCATTAGACTTATCTTCTCTTCTCTCTCTCCATGATGCCTCCCTCAGCTCCGGATGATTCGACTGTCTTTGACTCTGGGAATTCTGCTCCACTGGATCAAGTAGTAAGAGTACTTCACTGTACAGCAACTGTACTGGTATTTAGCAAGTCTCTATCACCAGTAAGGACACACAATGTCTTTGAGCCACATTAAGCTCTAGCACTGGTAGCTGTTTGAGGCACAATCTCCCCCATTTTGGAGATGTCAGGAACCTTCACAGGTGTTAGCTGGTGGGTAACAAGTTGGTTCTGGTGGTTGGATGGTTGGTGGATGTTGGTGAGACTGTGAATCTTCTGCCAGCTCTTCAGAAAATATACATCCTGTCAAGAAAATAACTCAACATTAGTCATCATCAAGAGGGTAACATCTTGACAGGAAAGACAGAGCAAGCATCAGTCATCAACCCCCATCTGCTGACTCCTCCCTGCTCTCCTGTTTCATTCCTCAGATTGCCTCTCCAGACCAAAAGACATAAGTCTCTGTGACAATACGCGCGGTGACTTCAGAATGTCTTTCCTCAACCTACTTTTATTTGTGTGTATTTTGAAGTATACAGGAAAATAGGGATTTGGATACATTCTTTATTTTAAGTAGGCGAAATGAACAAGCATTTAATTCTCCTGGGATGTTGGCGATATCACACACTAAAACTTTTTCCCAGACGTTAAGTGTTAAGGTACAGAGATAAGACTGACCAAGCAGACTACTGACTGGAGATTTTGCACACCATCTGTTGGGTCAGATAGTTATTACCCCTGCCAGACCTTCAGGAACAGATAACAAGGGCTAATTGCCATTATCTCCCCCTGAGGTTACCTAAACTGGAGAGTGCCTGTCCGACGGTCACTATTGACACAGTGAGCGGAAAGTGTTGCAGAAGAATTGACACCGTCTGATTTTATTGTGAAGTAGACTGGAGGTGTGACTAGGCCTATTAGCTGGGACCAGCTTAATTGAACCAGGAGATCCTAGCGTGGGAATTCAAACAATTGTTGTACAGTCACTGACTGACAGTGAATATACACCCACAAGGGAGGAGCTGTGATATCCCTTAATGAGAATGATTTTAGACGTAATGTAGGAGGAGCTTGATAAAAGTTATAAAGGGGTGAACTATAGGTCTGGTAAAGGAGATCCTGTCGAGCACATGCCATCTGTTGGGCTTAACCTAAGCTTGAGACAGAACTTTTGGCATCGTGATTTCATTTTTCCAGTTCCCACATTGGGCAGGGACTAGTAGGCTTCCATTATTTGCCGACCGTCGAGTGTAACGACCTGCAGAAAGCAGTGAGGACGACAAACTGGAAAAGATAGGCAGGGTCTCAAGCCGAGAACTGTCCAAAGGTTGTTACTTTCCAATACCTTTATGATCTCATCATCCTCATCATTT
>CAJHNH020001302.1:987986-991853 GCA_905116865.2 Candidula unifasciata | reverse complement strand
TCACGACAGGAGCTTCCTTCAAAGTCGGAGTGCATCTGCCTGAGAGGCCAGGAACCAGCAGTCTGCATACAAATGAGGGCTCTCCTCCGAAATACGGTCCCAAATTATCTACGCAGAAAGTGAACCCTAACAGAGCCTCAGTCAAAGCTACAATATTTTCATTTGTATGCAGACTGCTGGTTCCTGGCCTCTCAGGCAGATGCACTCCGACTTTGAAGGAAGCTTCCAGTTTCGACTCTTGCAACATGCTTTTGGATAGGCAGTGAGTCTAATCTTGTTTTCCCTATAACAGGGCCTCGGAACCCACACGGGGACCTTAAAGAAATAAAGATCAGTTCATACAACAAGGGCTGCCAATACTTAGGTTTTCCCCTAAATTTCTGTGTCTTTATATGACGCCTTGGATTCAGATTTTGTAATGTTTTTTTTTTTTTTTTTTTTTTTTTTTTCAATATATTCTCACATAAAAGTGGTGTATTGATAAAAATCCATTGAATGCCCTGCATACAATGCAAAAACAAAAGAAGAGGAAACAGGAAAAAGACCAGAAGAATAGAGTGCCTGGCTGGTTGTGAAGTTCGCTGGGGGATTAGTTGCTTGTTTGGTTGACTGATTAGTTGGTAACTTGACTGGTTAGGAATCCTTTGGGAAAAGAAGCTTTAATTCTTTAGTTCCCTACAGTTGCGTTGTGGTTGTTTGTTGCGTATCGATTCCTAACCAAGTGTCTAAACGTGACTGATTATGCCTCACTTATATATAAAAATTCAACTTCGCCCAAGCCAACCTATTGGCGACTAATAGGGTTCCCTACCTGGAAGTACTATGTTAACACAGCTCTCATAGTCCTACCATAACACAAACATCGACAACAGTCCGCAGCCAACCACATCATCAAAACTGGAAGAGTCATCTCTTTAATCGTGCATCAACTTATGTATTAGGACACATCACAGTGTGACGATGACCATGCACTGTTGATACAGGACGACTGTCCATATAATGCTCCACTTATACCCTATGATATGCTTCCAAGGCTGTGTCACATAAAAAGGAACAACTAGCCTCGACTCGGCATGAGTCCACAACATACGCCTTCGGCTTCCTGGCCCACTCTTCTGGTGAACAGTAGCCCTAATGAACTCTCCGACATGTGCCCACACTTCGGGTCACCAATAACTTGTACATGATAACTGATTAGAGACTCTTGCCCAGGCACACCAAGTCTCTCGACACACAGTCCAATCAGAATCTTCACGAGGAACGACACAATCCCGTCCTCGCAATTCAGCCATAACTTCACCGCCCGACTTTGTCGATCATAGTGGCAAATAACATGTTAGGCCTCCACGCCTTGTCTTCTCAAATACGCACAACGGGAGCATTTCGACTCATACACCAAATTCAATTGCACAAGATAAACTTTCACTGATCTATAAAATGATACACTGTAGAAGCAAACCCAGACGTGTATGCTATAAACGAATTACTTTTTGCTGATGATCAAAGCATACTGTATCAAAATGAATATGATCTACAGGAACATCTGACTACTCTCAACAACAGCTGTTTACAACATAATATGAGAATCAGTACAGAAAAAACAGAAGTTATGAAGATCAGCAGAACACACAGGTCACTGAATATAAATGTTGGAAGTGCCAAAATCAAGCAAACCAAAGAGTTCAAATACTTGGGCAGTATATTTACAGAGGATGGAAGAATGGACAGAGAGATAGAAACAAGAATACAGAAAGCAAATGCTGTCACATACCAACTATCACCTCTGCTTAAACATCCAGATATAACCATGAAGACCAAAAGACAATTGATAAACACCATCTTCATTCCAACACTCTGCTACCAGTGCCAAACATGGACAATCAACAAGACCCATGAAAGAAAAATAGAAGCCTGTGAAATGAAATGTCTAAGAAAAGCAGCGAACAAGACCAGACTAGACAGAATAAAGAATATAGACATTAGAAACACTGTCAAAACTACGCCATGTTTAGACTACATAGAACATCAAAGAATGAAATGGTTTGGACATCTAACCAGGATGAAAAATGATCAAATAACATCACAAATTTTCAACCAAAGAAGCTCAGGATATAAGGCAAGAGGAAGACCAAGGAAACGGTGGATTGACGGGGTCTCCGAAACCTGCCAAAAGCATGGCCTCAGAACATCAGATGCTGCCCGCCTTGCTTATGACAGGAACTTGCATCTCCCCACAACGCTTAGCGGCATACGTGGAAGGAAAAAGTAAAAGTAAGTAAGTATAAAATGATACACATAATTACTGCTGAAAATTCACACACATCTGAACTTGCGTCCGCACGGTCGGACTGGTAGAGAGGCACTGAAATTAACACCCACGACCAGGATTACCACTTTTCTTTGACAAAAAACATTCAAAACGGAGTCAAAAAATATATAAAAACGTCTAAATTTGCGTGGAAAACATCTAGAAAAAACATCCGAATGGAGAGAGTCACAAATTACACAGCAATTGATATGACTTAATCTATAGAATCATGTCCTCATCTTTACTGAAATCTGCCTTACAAGATCCACAGGATAAACAGAGTGGATGATGAAGTTAAAGCTTCAGATCCAAAATGACTCTGGTATGCTTTAGGCGTTCCAATTTCTTTTAATACCCAATCAGGGAGCTGATAAGGAAACAGCCTTTTCCTACTCTTATCAGGCCGAATTTTATTTTCAAGATAGCATTTAAGAGGTCAAATTTCATCCTGTTTCTTAGGTTAAATTTGGTAAATTCACTTTAAATAAAAACTTCTAGAAAGACATCTACCATCTAAACGTCAAAAACGCTATCTAAATGCAAGAAAATACATCTAAATCTGGATGTAAAACATCCAAAGTAGCAACACTGCTCACGATCAACCCTTAGCACAGCGCTTCAGACCCCGCATGGTTCTCGCTAAGAGCTTGCAAACCACTGTTAGTCTTGATTAGTAAGAGAGAAGCATCTTATCACGAGACCCCTGTTTTTACCCGATTCTATATATTAGCAATTCCATTCATCCACCAATATAGCCATCCTTTACCCATCCACTCATCTACCCATCCATCTATCTCACCACCTACTCGCCCACTCACCACACCATCCACCCTAGCTATTTTTTCCATGGCTTCCTTACATTCTGTTTTTTAACCAGTTATGCGCTCGGTTCGACTGATACTTTGTATAACAATCACCCTTACTGTCTCTATTTCATAGCTGACAGTAAGTGAGAAGCATCGAGTCTTGAGACCCTTGTCTTTACCTGATTTCACAAATCAGCCAATCCATCCATCCACGAGTATAGCCATCATTACGTCTATTTGTCTACCCGCCCATCAATTGCGCTACCCACTCAATTCACCCCACCATCCACGATCTAATCTAATCTAATCTAATCTAATCTATCTAGCTAGCTATCTATCTGTCTGTCTGTCTGTCTGTCAGTCTGTCTGTCTGTCTGTCTGTCTGTCTGTCTGTCTAGCTCTATCTATCTATCTATCTATCTATCTATCTATCTATCTATCTATCTATCTATCTATCTATCTATCTATCTATCTATCTATCTATCTATCTATCTATCTATCTATCTATCTATCTATCTATCTATCTATCTATCTATCTATCTATCTATCTATCTATCTATCTATCTATCTATCTATCTATCTATCTATCTATCTATCTATCTATCTCTCTCTCTCTCTCTCTCTCTCTCTCTCTCTATCTATCTATCTATCTATCTATCTATCTATCTATCTATCTATCTCTGTCTGTCTCTCTCTCTCTCTCTCTCTCTCTCTCTCTCTCTGTCTCTGTCTCTGTCTCTGTCTCTGTATCTA
>CAJHNH020001302.1:935486-985486 GCA_905116865.2 Candidula unifasciata | reverse complement strand
GTGGTTAACAGGGTCATCGCCACGCACTTTGGTGTGGAGGTTCCCTTGCTCAGTGGCGCCTACAGAAAAGAAAACTTTGGGAAGTCAACCATCTATTATAATTTTGAAGAGGCAGGTGCCGTCAAATGAATAAGCCTGGTTTAAGTGTGTAATCATAATAATTGTTGTAATTGTTATGATTAATATTCCTATTGTGTTTCTAGTGGAAATAGTTATGATAAATCTGAAATAATCGATATAAATAAATATATATATTTTTTTAAATACACGTCATAGAACGTCTATACCTGGTTAGATAGATTACTTTGTTGCCTTGCAACTTCCTAGGGGGTAGGCGGCTTAGCGCCCTGTTCGTCCAGTAATTGGTGGGCCGTGGGAAAGGGAGGGGGGGGGGGGACTCAAGATTCAGTGAACCTTATTTCCGGTGATCATGTCCCAATTCTCTTTCCGTGCGCAGATACCACGAGGACACGCAACGCTGATTTTAACACTTCACATCCGCCCAACGGCAGAATCGGCTTTAACTTAGATCCCTAAGACCCCAGACAAACTTGTCATTGATTCTGTCGCCAGCGTGTCAACCGATCGATCGGGCTGACATCGCTCTTGCTTCATATAGTAGCCTGGCTTGTCGGCTGTCAGCGCTTGCAAAACAAATTGGGAGCCCCAAGAACGAATCCTACAGTTTGAATCAGTGGGAACAATCAATAGTCTCCTGTGGTGGTGTAGGTAAATAAAGTAGGCAGTATGTACATAGCACATATTCACATGCTATGGTGCTTGTCCCTATTGGCAAAGTTCTGATTCCCCAAGCTTAACTTTCTTGTACTTGTGGCTGCAGACGAATTATGAGAATACCCCGGACAGATTAAAAGAGTTATAAAGACGTCTTCAAAGAAACTGATTCACGAAGAAAACTGATTGCCCACATCAAAAAGATACAATCTACATTCTTTGGTCATGTGAGGAGAAGAAGAAAACTAGAGTACATCGTGACGGTAAGATAGTTGGAGGGAAGAAGAGGCAGATGCAGACCGAGAGAAAAGATGCTGGACAGTTAGACATCATGGCATGGAAGATCATCTCTGGACAGTTAGACATCATGGCATGGAAGATCATCTGTGTCAGAGTTGATTGAAAGTACACAAGACAGACGGTTGTGTATAGACGTGACTACTAACGCCACACGGCGTAGATATTAAGAAGAAGAAGAAGATCGCCGCAGAGTGTTTTGTGCAGTATGCAGTCTGCATATAGTGGTCTGTTTCTTTCGCTTGAGGATGTTGACTGAAGTCTTCAGGTATGTGTACTAAAGGGAACGTGATCCACTGGGTTCTAACTGCTGCCTTGATCTGAATTTTGCTGTCAGCTCTTGACTTTTTCTCAACACTTTTATTCCCAGGCTGTCATTAGTTTAACTTCTTATATTCAAAAATGTGTTACTCAAAGTAAGGCATGCCTGGATCTGCTCGGTTCAGATAGAAACACGACAGAACAGAACGAGTTCACCAGCGATTACGATAGAATGGGTTCATGTACCGCATGGATGAGAATTCATAAGTTCACAAAAGTATATAATGTGCAAAAAAAAAAAAAAAAAACACGCATGGTGAGTTGCTTGGTATAGAAAGAGGTAATGTTGCGGTGGCCTGAGATCCCCTAGGGCACCGTCTGCTCGTTGAGCTGACTTATTTGATTTGGCGTAGATCATTCTGTTGAATTGTTGTTGCGTATATCACCTGCAATAATGAGCTTACATCTGTCAGTATAACCAATAGAATAAAAACAAGGATACAAAACAAGACTACAAACAAGAGTATAAATAGGATCTTTCAAAATGCAGATAATTAACACTAGAAATCTATTGTTTGTCTAAATGGTTTGCAATAAAGCGAGAAAAAATCACCTTTCTTAACGTAGGATATTGCAATACACGGAGAAATGAAACAAGATAATGAAGCGGATTAACGAGAGATAACGTGCAGGATTCTTAATAACCATAACAATAGATACAGAAAACAGGATGCAAACTTCTTCTTATTCTTCTTCTTCTTTTTTGTCTTAACATAGATTATCTTTATCTGCAATGTTGTCTCTAGTACGAACTTCACTTTTTTTGTAATTCACTCGGCGACTCGTAAAGTTAGGTGCATAATTAAAATTCGTTGTTTGAAAATCGTATTCTTAGTAGTTCTGAAGTGTCTAGGATTGTAAATTGGGTTGTTAAAAGACAAGAGAGAGGAGATAGGTAGACAGACAGACGGATAGACAGACAGACAGACAGACAGGCAGGCAGGCAGGCAGGCAGGCAGGCAGGCAGGCAGGCAGGCAGGCAGACAGACAGACAGACAGGCAGGCAGGCAGGCAAACAGACAGACAGACAGACAGACAGACAGACAGACAGACAGACAGACAGACAGACAGACAGACAGACAGACAGAGACAGACAGACATGTCATTAGTTATTCACATGCACTAGTGTGTGTAAAAATATCTGCTTCTGTCTTTTTTGTTGTGTGACCTGAATTCCAATAAATACACGTTAGTATCGTCACATATTCGGCTGATTGAATATCCAGGCATTTCTAAAGATGCAATATTTAATTTCGTTTCTCACTTGTCACAGCATAATCGATTCCGTCATTTCAAACGATAGTGTTATACTAGGCTTTGAGGAAACATGGCACTCACAGCCTATTGTCACAGCATAGGCTTCAATCTAATCTTCACGAAACAAACGTTTCATAATATTCTTATTTACGTTATTAGTACAATATTTTTGCCTGGGAAATAACAACAGGCATACCCGAATTTTCTGATCTGGTAAAGTGACAAAACCTGAAGCTAAACTTTGCTGACGTAATCCTTGTTCGTTGTTGTTCTTCCAGTCGTTATCCCGTTATGTGGAGCATAGGCCTTCAAGCAACTTACGCCAAGTCATCCTAACCGATGCTATTGGATGCAGCCCATCCCCTCTATGTCCTGCCATTAGCTTCACGTTCTAGTTCCTTTCCTCTTGCACTTTTGGTCTGTCTTTCTTTCTATGTCGCCTCTGTGGCTAAGTCGTTGCGAACGCTTCGTAATGCCGGGATGCCGGTTTAGATCCCAGCTGCGGACTATGCGCCTTGCGATGGTTTCGGCAGTGGTATCAAGAAAGCCGACCGTTCAGGAGCAATGGCAAACTACTGGACGTAAATTTGCCTAGAAAAAAAACACACAACAACCCCCTGGCTATGAGGAAGCATGGCACTCACATCCTATGGCAATGGCGAGTGCGACCAGACAGACCCGTCCGTATAGAGAAAAGTCTTCCGTAATCAGAGCATGAGATTCATGACCTTTGTTACCACCATAAGTATTTATTGGGGATTTTCCTTCGAACGCTCAGATTAGATCGTTTCTGCAATCATTTCTGCTTTCATTCTCAATCCTTTCCGGATTTGGCCCCTACACGTAACACGGTCCATGACATTTTGTGTCGTGACATTAAAATTCTGGTTGGGGTAGAGTTATAATTCGAACCACCTCTGAAGCTGCCTACTGTTTTCTATCATCATCATAATCCACTTCCGTATAATCCACGCTGGCTGCCACTGGCTGTTGTCATGCCGTGAAGACGTAGAGTGGCTTTAATGTTGTCGATCCATAATTCCGCGGCTATCCTCTTGCTCTTGTAGCTAATCTTCTGAGATGTAGTGCGTGTAATGGTATCTGACATTGCTACGTTCTAGTTGTATGTTATGACGGTGTCCAGTTGGGTCATGTTTAAGTTAGACATCATTGTCATAGAGCTGCCAAAGAGCCGTTGCCATGAACAGCAAGCATGTTGACGACAAGAGACAATTCCTCTCCAATGTGCTGTATCAACATTCGCTCTGCCTGGTTTCCCAGAAACTGTACCAACCATTGTCGTTGTCTCCAGGTCACGGTGATGTTAAACTTGGCCATGGCACAGCACTGAACGTATAATTGCCCGGTAGAACCACAAACATGAGTGGTGCAAGGGGGGTGGGGAGGAATCATGGAATTGGTCAAGATGTCCTGTTAAGCATTGTTTTTCAATGTTTTTGCTACCGCTGACCGGCAAAACTGAGGAAATTGTTTTAGTGACGACATCACCTCAAAGCAAAAACGTTAACAAAAATGTAGATAGAAGTTTAATATTTGTTTAATCTGATGTCACAAAATCACAATTTTCAGCTAATGCAGCATTTGCTGCTTAGAGGTTCGTAAATCTTAAATATTTTTAAGGAGCATTGTTTCTAATAGACGAAGTGTTGCAATAACATCCATTCAATTTATTTGTTGTTTTTAAAACGGAGTGTCGTGAACATGAAAAGCTGACGCAGTACTGCTATTCGATTACCGCGCGTATAATTATGTTACCAAATGGTCGCCTACAGCGTCTCACTCGCTATACTGCAGTGCAGAGATTATGTCGGGCAGACCATCAGGTCAATTTCGCCACCACAAGTTAAAAAACCCTGCTGTTAAGATGATGCAACTCATCATCAATCAACAAGTCCTTTACAGAACGTCGCTTTCTTCACGGCACGCCTGAAAGTATCCCTTTCCCTAGTCAGCTCTCCGGTCGCATGTGCTTTCAATGCCAATGCTTCTTTAATTTCCTGTAACCATCTTCCAGAAGTCGATCCCTGTCTCGCCTTCCACAAACTGCACCCTTCATCACCGTTATTTGCAAGCTACCATGACGTTTGATGTGGCCAGAATACTTCAACTTTCGGGACAGGATGCTTTCTATGTTGTGATGCAACTACCTGTTTTAAATTGTAAGAGCGACGGCTAATATATTCAAAGTTTAAGTCATAAAAAAAAAACGCGTGGAACGCACAGCTTGGATTAGATAACACAATAGTTAATAAAGCATTCAGTTGCGCCGCGATCCACCGGAACGAGACATGACAAATAGGAATGTTAACAAGCTACTATTTATCACGACAGGAATGTTGCGTGTTTACTTTTGTGTGTCATTAAGTGACATAGAGTATTGAAAGCTTGGCATATTCTAAGTTATTTGTTGTTAAGAGTGGAATGTTGGTTTTGTACGTCGACCACTCTATAAGATATCTAACGTTGAGACTTGATCCTTGAGTCTGGATTTATTAGTAGTTCCTATAAAGAGAGCCGTAAGACATTGTTTCCCAAACTGTTCTTAGTCGCGGCGCTTTTTTTTTTTTTAATTTAAATGTTTCCACGGCGCCCTAACATGGCTGTTGTGTAGTTTTTCTAGGCAAATTTACGTCCAGTATTTTGCCATTGCTTTCTCTAGACGGTCGGCTCTTTTGTAACCACTGTCGAAACCAGCGCAAGGCGCATGGCCCGTAGCTGGGATCGAACCCGGCATTCCGGCATTACGAAGCGTTTGCATCGACTTAGCCACAGTGCCGACATTTAAGAGATACCACACACACACAAAAACTCGTGTAACTTCAAATACTTCACGCGTTCCTGTGAAGAGGTCGCGGCTTCCCGATGCTCCGTGGCGCACAGCTTGGGAAACACTGACGTAAGAGGTAACTAATGCTACAGGTTTACAACCAGTCTGTTATTTGAACAGTTAGGATTTAGACCATAGATTTGTACACTTATGATAACACCCATTTCATAAAATTGAAGTAGACATCACACTTGAAAACGAAAACAAACATTTAGCAGTAAAGCGAACACAGACGTTTAGCAGTGAAGCGAAAACACACGTTTAACAGTACAGCGAAAACACACGTTTAGCAGTAAAGCGAAAACACACGTTTAGCAGTAAGGCGTGATTTGTGAGAAACACTGCAGGAGTGATCAAAAGAGATAAAAGAGGAATTAAATAACAGAAGAAAAAGTCGGCCTAGAACCAGTACTAAATTAGGAGATACAAAGACAGTAATTACTTTGAATAAACTGTTTGCACACGTTGACAGAATATTTGTCATGCAATACAAATTAAGTGAACAGAAGAAGGAAATAAGAGGAAGCCTTTCAAGGAGGAGGAGAAGGAAAAGAAGAAGAAGTAGATGAGGAAGAAGAAGAAGAAGAAGAAGAAGAAGAAGAAGAAGAAGAAGAAGAAAAAGAAAAAGAAGAAGAAGAAGAAGAAGAAGAAGAAGAAGAAGAAGAAGAAGAAGAAGACGCAGAAGAAGAAGAAGCAGCAGAAGAAGAAGGAGGAGGAGGAGGAGGAGGAGGAGAAGAAGAGACAAAGAATAAAAAAAAGAAGAAGAAGAAGAAAAAGTAGAAGATCAGGTCATTGCTCTGGAGTCCCTCGTTATCAGAATTTTTATAATGCCATACATATCAAGTAAATAGAAAAAGGAAAAAAAAGAAGCATATAAATGAGGAGGAGGATAAGAAGAAGAAGAAGAAGAAGCCTATTAAGGAGGAGGAGAAGAAGTAGTAGAAGAAAAAGAGGAGGAGGAGGAACAGTTCATTGCTCTACAGTCTCACTTTGGAGGATACAAGAATAGACATACTGCTAACTAACATGCTTGTCGTAAAAGGCGACTGAGAGCTTGCTGAAATCGGAGGTATTTGGCCGAAAGGTGCAAATTTCGCAGCGATTCACCACAATACAAGATATCAAACACCTTTTTAAGGGCGACACAGAAAAATCATTGCTTTCAAAGACCACATCTGGGCTTTTACATTCTTCTCCTAACACATCCATATATCTTAAAGCCTAGGTAAATATACCCAAACAGATAAAATAAATATTCCGCATACGCCCAAAACAGCCATGAAACAATACATCCATTTACCTATAACCTTTGAACGTTCTGGTTGTCCCGTGGATATTTTTAGCTACAGTCCGTAAATCACCCGCGGTTTGTCTTTCTCCGCAACCCAACGAAACAATTAACTCTTTGACCGCTGCAATTCGTGCGGGGCGTAAACGACGCGTCTTTGTTGCTGTGGACGTCAGTACAACTTCCTGTGTGCAACGACCGGGAGATATCAACATCTGCTTGCAATTAACCTCATATTGTTTAAGGAAACAACCAGATTTCTAGCTTAACCAGTGTGTTTTCAACCTTTTGTATACTTTCGAGCAGGTGGTGGGGGAATCTTTTCGGGACCGAATAACAGCTAAAGTAATCATTATGTGCCAAATGGCGTAGGCGCTATGCGTCTTCACAGATCTGGTTGCCTAGAACAGCTCTCTTGATGATATCCCCCCCCCCTTTCATGCCATCGTTTCAGCCCATCCAGAATCATCTCTTTTAGTTAGCCTCTACCCCTTTTCCCACTGATCTTTTCAGTTGTCACGATGTTCTCTAATGTCTCTCTTCTCATTATGTGGCTAAAGTAATACTAAATTTAAAATGTTAATTCTAATGTCAAATTAGTACTATTGCGTGGAGCGGAAACGTGATTTGCTGATTACTGGTTTAATAATCGGCATCATAGCACACCAGGCATACCTATAGATGCTCTGTCTCCCGCAGCAAATGACGTGAGGTGTAGATGCTAACTGTTCCGTAGCACGCTGATTGTACACACGCCAATCTCTTCATCTCATCCGTCCCTCCTTGCCGGATTCACACCTAATTCCTCCTTCACACGTTCTTGCCAATGTTAATATTTCATGTAATCTTGTGTCTTTTGCCAAAAGTCGTTCATATATGGTCTTCAGAATACCTTTCTTGTCCAATACGAGTGTTCCCGTAGCTTTCGCTTTTGTAGCCAGAAAATCCGCTCTTTCATGAAGAACAACTAAGGCAATTACAAATAAACTAGTGAAATCTTCGTCATCCCCCTTGTGGGATGCAATTTTTCGTTATTTTGAAGCCTCCACCCTGGCTGTTGCCAGGGGCCGCAGTATAACCTGACGGTTAAACGCGGTTTCCGTGACCTCTCCGCGGGTGATCCTCATCCTCATGGTGGCACTTTGTGTCACCGGGTGTTTATCGCTCCGTGTGATGTCCTGGTGGGGTACAACTTACTTACAAATAAACTACAAACATTCATTAACTGGTGCCTGCGAAGGATATGGGAAATTAAATAGTACGACAGAGATAATAAAATAAGTTTCAGTGAATCAAGAGGTGAAGAAAAGACTCGGGAGTTGGATAGCACACGCGTTGAGAAAACCTTAGAATAGTATAACTAGAATGTCTTTGCACTGAAACCCACAGGGGTGTAGAAATAAAGGAAGACATACCCAAAAAAATTGAGAGGGGAACTAGAGAGTGAAGATAGGGAGGACATGGTGCGAGTTGCTTGCGATAGCGAAGGGTAGAACGACTTGGCGTGAGTTGGTTTAGGGCCTGTGCTATATTGGGTGCTAGAAAGGCAGAATGAAGGGGGTAAAATAAGAAAGATTGACAGTACGATATAAATAAGCTAAAACTCCTCAATAGCATTTATTTAATTTATGTGGTATTCTTCTTCTTCTTCTTCTTCTTCTTCTTCTTCTTCTTTTTTTTTTCTTTTTTTTTTTTTTTCTTCTTCTTCTTCTTCTTCTTCTTCTTCTTCTTCTTCTTCTTCTTCTTCTTCTTCTTCTTCTTCTTCTTCTTTTTCTTCTTCTTCTTCTTCTTCTTCTTCTTCTTCTATTTCTTCTTCTTCTGCTTCTTCTTCTTCTTCTTTTTCTTCTACTACTACTTCGCTTTCACCGGTTGTCAACTCTTATGAAAAGTTCTGATTGTTGATCCACCTCTGGACTTGAGTCTCATTCCAGATCCTGAATGTTACGAGCACATCCGTTTTACAGTTCTGACGTGTTTGTGTGCAGAAAGTTGGTTTGCCTCAATGAACCTCAAGGGCTTGCAATGCTGAAAAAGAAGCAGAAGAATATACTATTCGCTAACCTTTTTTCTGTGGTGATTTGTGAAGTCAAAAAACTGGGGTCAGTTAGTGGAAACATTTAAGTATCTAAACAAATGTGTTTTCACACACCCGCCCGCACGCACACACAAAGACAGACAGACAGGCAGACAGATACCCACACACACACACACCACACCCACACGCGCGCACATACACACACAGACAGGCAGACAGACAGACAGATAAACACACACACACACACCACACACACACACACACACACACACACACACACAGACAGACTGGCAGACACACAGATACCCACACACACACAGATAGAGAGGCAGACAGACACACAGATACCCACACACACACACACCACACCCACCCACACACATCACACCCAGACGATTTCATACCCTTTCCGTGAGACAGATAATCTTTTAAGACCTGAATATAGCAAACGGGTTGGATAGACGTGTCCCTAGGCCGTGCTATGCAAATATTATCTATGTGTCATGTAGATAAGGTATTCACCTCACTGACCAGGGAGCGCCTTTATCAACTATTATCAGCGTTATCAACACTAGCAAAGGATCCTTTTCCCACACTAGGCGAACTGACACACAAGGGTATACAGTGATAGATCCAAAGATTATAGACCAGTCACCACTTGAAGTCTGATTGTGTCTACATCAGGCCGGTCGTCTTCACTTCCCATAAGGTTTTGTTTATATAGATAAAGATAACAACAACAAAAATGCAATAGCAAGGTCAAAATTGTTATTAAAACGAACTAAATAAGAATTTTTTTAAAATTGTCATTAAAGCAGACACTTATATAAAGACCATCGAGATGTAAATTAAAATACGCAGAGATCAAAACTTTCATCATCATGATCATCAATTTGATCTAGCAAAGTGTAACTGCTACCTAGGGAGCTAACCTCTTCTAGATAACATCTTTATGGCTCCCGTTTATGCTCTTATTTCATTGTGCGCCTCTCATTGTTGTAGCTCTGATGTCTGTCGTGCTAGGATTTCTGCGTGTTGTTTGTAGGGCCGTTATCTTAGTGCTATTTAGTTAGTTTAGTGCTGTGTATGTTGCCGGATTATATGATCTCTGCCATTGGTTGCTGTCCTCTGTTTCGTTTTTATAATGTATATGCTATTGAAGTTTACAGTTTGAACAACGGGTCAACATCATGGCACACGGGTAGTAACTCATAAGGGCTCCGTTCTTCTTCTAACGTAAGTTTGAGTCCGAAGAAGCTCATCATAGTGCACAGGTTCCGTAGAACCGACAAGGATCCTGAAATACTATGGGTAGTTTTTTCACTCCACATTTTTCCCGAGCAGCGCCGTTAGGCTACTCTTGTCGATTTCTAACTCTCAAGGGGTTTTTTACGTGCGCAACAACAATGCACACGGGCGTCCGGTCTCACTACGCAGATAACAAGAGGAAATACTAGAATTCAAAATCCACGTGAAAAAATGCCAGCTCTTACCGAGGATTTAACCCGGAACCTCTAGCACTCGAGGCGGACACCATGCCTCGAGCCCACGCAGTGTCCTAATGTATCTGCTATTATTGTCGATCTGTTGAAACCAGTTATGTGGTTTGTTCCATCGTATGATATGACGATGATTTCCACTACACGGCATATACGAGAAGAATTCAAATTGTCAAAATTGTCAGATATTCGTATAATCGAGACTTATTTTGTGGCGACACCCAATATTGGCACTTCTGTTGAGCATCGCGGTTTTTTTTTTTTTTTCTCCAGCACTATTGTAATAGACTCTTTGTGGCAAGTACCGGCACCCTTTTAAGACACATTTTGGTGAGTACCGGCACCTTTCGGAAGTCTCCGTGGCCTAGCCGCTAGACGCTCCTTTGATAATCGAAAGGTCGTGGGTTTGGATTCTGACGGTACCCGACTTCTTTAAAAAATGAACGTGGCTCCCAGCCTTGAATAAGTACCGGGTTGAGTCCTTGGAAGTAAAGGCGGCTGGCATAATGCTGACCACATCACCCACCGAGTGCCGACTGGTCTATAAAATCTAAGTCTAGCTCTATATGCCCATTAGGCTTGAAGGCGTAGAAAAAAAAAACTTTTTTACAATTACAAAAACTCCTTCAACGCTTAACCGTTGCGAGTCCGACTCGTAATTCCAACGTACCGCGATCGAAACCCACTGCTGACTGCGAGGATTTTTATCATGGTATGGGGCCTCACAGGTCGACCCAGCCCTAAATGGGTCCCAGAATGGCTGTCCTAGGGAAGTAAAGACGGCCAGCTTAATGCTGACCACATTACCAATCTAGTGCTGATTGGTCTATAAAAATATACATGCTCTTCCCATCTGCCCGATGTGCCTAAAGGTGTGAAAAAGGGTTTTTACTCTACTTATTTTTACTTTATAAAGAAAGAAATCCGCTGTGTTGGGCCCAAAAGGGAAGATATCGTTGCTTTAAAACCACAAAACAACGTGTCAGTCGCTTTTGAAGCAGGTCTGCCGATGGGATTTTTTTTTGGTGTGTGTGTGGAAAAACCCAAGCAATACATAGACAAAGAACAAAAAAAAATTGAAACTCAGATTGTTAAAAATGTACAAAATGTATAGTTACGAAACGAAACATTTACTACTTTTATATCTCAGGTTAGTAGCGTATCCTTTACAGGACGTTGGAGAACCAACCCCAACAGTCCCTGGCTGTTGTGTGGTTTTTCTAGGCAAATTTACGTCCAGTAGTTTGCCATTGCTTTCTGGGCGGTCAGATTTCTTGATACCACTGTCGAAACTAACACAAGGCGCATGGCCTGCAGGTGGGATCGAACCCGGCATCCCGGCATTACGAAGCGTTCGCATCGATTTAGCCACAGAGCCGACACTTTTATATAAGTGTTATAAAAAACCAGATTTTCCCAAGTCGTCTTTAAAAAAAAAAAACCTGATTTGGGGGAAAACCCAGCATGGGTAACCCTCTTTTTGAAGGCGAACAAGAATAAGAACTGTGATAAAACGGTGTGTGGGTCCTGCTTAATTAATTCTGGCGGTAAGTCAAAGCGACAGACATAACACATCCGTCAGGCCTCCGCCATGTCGGTGAGGAGATAATGCCAGAATGAGGTCAAGCGTCATTGCTGGTGACTGAAGTTCTTTCTCACTTGTTTCTCTGAGACACAAGCTGACCCTTCCCCTAACTCAAACCCCAGGCCTAACTCTAACTCTAACCTTAACCCTAACCCAAACCCATAACACCCTTAGAATATTGAACTTTACCGGAAACTGCGGGATTACCTTTGTTGGGGGTGAATTAAAAACAAAGTACTCCTTTTACCACCAACGATCAAGAACTAGGCCAGTAAAATAAATAAAATCGAAACAATCCATTTTTACTTCAGTGAAGCATCCGACATATGATGTACACTTATATATTATAAGCCAGTGGTTTGGTGGGTGGTGGGGTCACGCCGGCGGCAGCGTCTACTTTCTAGAGCATTGCCTGGTACCCACAGGAGGCTTAGTCGACATGGGAGCTAACACCCCCCCCCCCCCCCACAGTCCGCTGGAAGAACAGAACTAGCCCATGAAAGCAACCTGTCACCTCACTGCATACTCCACACCCTCCACAGCTGTATCTTTCATGAGGTTATGAGGTTAGTTTTCCACATTTGTTATTCATTTTATTTCATGCTACGTTGACACGATTCTGAGCATAATGGAATCTTCTAAGGAAAACACGGTATCGCGTCGTCCGTCAGGCATGACATTCCTGGCAGCCCTTTTCAATTATTTGGCTGTTTTTGATAGTTAAATCAGCATTATAAAGTTTATATCAATATATAAAAAGGTAGATTTTTTGTGTGTGAAATGATTTATGTCTGTTTATTGTCAAGCTTTCTAAGGTTTTCAGGTGCACATACAAGGTGTAACCCACGAATTCTCAGACAAATTGCTATAAAATCTTGCTCCGGGGACCAAACCCGCCTCTACTCCTTACAAAATCTTTTTATTCTCAATTGTGGCGTTATAAGTCCTGGAGAGTGTAATCATATATAGCGGGGATTGCGTAGTATTGTGGTTTTTGATTCAGTATACCATAAGTTTACAAAATCTAGCCAGGAAAGACTACCACCTACTTGACAGGCATGGGCAGATCATTATTCTACGCCTCAGGACAGAACATAACAAACTTAACATGCGTATGTGTAGGATTCGTCTAAGTAGTCCACACCGTTGTGCCCAGGTGGGCTGTGTATGCAGACTACAGAACATGTACAGCAAGACTGTCACTTGCAGAGCTAATGTAGAAGGGAATACTGGCCCATTGAGTCACTGGCCCTTTGTGTCACTGGCCCATTGAGTCACTGGCCCTTTGTGTCACTGGCCCATTGAGTCACTGGCCCTTTGTGTCACTGGCCCTTTGTGTCACTGGCCCTTTGTGTCACTGGCCCATTGAGTCACTGGCCCATTGAGTCACTGGCCCATTGAGTCACTGACCCTTTGCGTCACTGGCCCATTGAGTCACTGGCCCATTGAGTCACTGGCCCATTGAGTCGCTGGCCCATTGAGTCACTGGCCCTTTGTGTCACTGGCCCTTTGTGTCACTGGCCCATTGAGTCACTGGCCCTTTGTGTCACTGGCCCTTTGTGTCACTGGCCCTTTGTGTCAATTGTCCATTGAGTCACTAGCCCATTGAGTCACTGGCCCATTGAGTCACTGGCCCCTTGTGTCACTGGCCCCTTGAGTCACTGGCCCCTTGAGTCACTGGCCCATTGAGTCACTGGCCCATTGAGTCACTGGCCCATTGAGTCGCTGGCCTATTGAGTCACTGGCCCATTGAGTCACTGGCCCATTGAGTCACTGGCCCTTTGCGTCACTGGCCCATTGAGTCACTGCAGCTGGGATCGAAGCCGGCATTCCGGCATTGCGAAGCGCGTACGCAACGCCTAAGCCACAGACGCCTACGAAACTCCTAAAAATAAACATATTTGTTACAAAAGCTTGTCTGTCGGTGTAAACCAGAAAGCGATCACAAGAAGAAGAAAAAAGTCCTGTAGAGTTCAATATTCAGCCCAGCTATGCGGATTTTTTAAATAAAATATTTTTGTTTTACCTTTTTTTTTTTTTTCCCCTATCTTTTTTTCTTCATTTCAAAATCCTTTTTACTTATTTCCTGTAGTAATATAACCCTTCATGTCAATTTTCCATTCTGAATTGTTGTTCTGTTTGCACCCGACATTTAAAAATATCCCTAACCTTGGGAGCATTTAAACCCGGGTCTCACACACGAGAGGCCAGCCTTCTAACCATTCAGCCAGCCGCTCCTCTTGACAAGGCCATCAATTACGCTATCTCTTGGTTTAATATTGACCTTGGTGGTGTAGATACTTTGTTGTGTTGTCCGCTGAGTTGTTCCCGTCACACATCTTGTTGTTGTATTTAGTATTTCGTTGATAAAGATTTTTGTCGAAACATTCGGTTACATTTGTGTGCGTCTGTTCTCATTTCCTACTTTGAGCTTTTTAGTCACACATTTAATGTTGTCTTCAGCACATAAGTTGTTTCAGAGTACTGCGTTTCACACTTGGCGGCCGATACAGAAACTACATAGACTATGCTATTTGTAACAGTCCAGATAAGAAAATATATACGCTTGTTCGGTAGTCTTGTTCCTGAATGCTAGTTAACAGTATATGTTTTGCTGTTTATTTTTTTTTTTTTTTTAGTAGAAAAACAAGATTGGCCTGGAGAAAATGAGGCATCTGGGTGTAACCAGAAAGTTTGGCCGGCTCACTACACTCAGAGGAAAGGCGAGACGGACATATAACCAGATTGTGCCCGATACTATCAGTACTGGAACTCTGCGCTGGCTGCTGAAGATGAGAACGGAGCACGCATGGGAATGACCTGAGTGCTTTGGTGTCAATTCTTGACTTAACTCAACTTGTCTTTCTGTTTTATGAGTAGTTTTCTAATATTATATACCCCAGGAGTTCTAGCGAAATATGTCACGCAGTAAATTTGTGCAGCAAAACCACACATAACCAACAAAAGATATTGACCTACAACCTTTAGTACAGGAAATGATCTCTTAAGGCGGCAATTGTAAAGACATTTCTGGTGCACAGGAACGTTAAAGATTCCTAATACCCACCTTACTTGCCAAGTCTGACACTTGCTGACTTTTTTGTTTTCTCTTATCCGTTTATATTTTTTTAGGGGGGATTTTCGATCAGTGGAAGACACTCACTCAGTTTTGTCTGGTTTTAAACAACGGATCAACATCGTGACAAAAGCAAGGGTGGTAAACAAAAAGATCTCGTTCTACTACTCAGACCCCGGTGAAGGCTGGGATGTGTTTACATAGACCTAGTAATTTCCTCTGGTCTCTGGGTAGTAAGATCGGACGCCCTTGTGTATTGTTGCGCACGTTAAAAAAATCCATAGGCAGTTAAAAATCAAAGAGTAGCCTAACGGCTCTGCCCGAGCAAAATTTAGAATAAAAATCTACCCAAAGTATTTCAGATCCTCGACGGTGCTAAGAAGTTCGTGCACTGCGCTGAGATTCTTTGAACTCAGGCTTGAGTCAGAAGTAGAAGCACTGTGGGTTGCCCCTTGTTCCATAATGTTGGTCCGTTGTCTAAATCCAAACCTAGACATAAAGATCTTTACAAGTGGGACATGAATGATACTGGTATTGAGGTTGATAAGTGAGAATAGGATGCTATTGACAGTCCTGCGTAAAGGAAATTGGATAATCAGACAGGGAATGCTGTTGGTTAGGTGCGTATCCTTTACAGGATGTTGCAGAACCAATCCAACAGACCCAGGCTGTTGTGTGACTTTTCTAGGCAAATTACGTCCAGTAGTTTGCCGTCGCTTTCTGGATGGTCGACTTTCTTGATACCACTGTCGAAACCAACGCAAGGCGCATGGCTAGCAGCTGGGATCGAACCCGGCATCCCGGCATTACCACGCGTTCGCATCGACTTAGCCACAGAAGCGATGGGAATACTGATACAGGATACATTTATTACAGACAGGTTAAATTATGAGTTAAATATCTAAGAAGAAGCACGTTAAATGCCTGGTATGACAACAGTGGTCCTAAAATCTCATGCTCTGATTGTGCAAGACTTTCCTTAACGTGAACGGGTGAACTTTCCCTGTGCCATTAGCTGTGATTCCAATCTTTCCTTCTAGCACAGCGGCTGTTAACCTCAGTTCTCCGTGTTGTGGCGACCTTTTTCATTCAGTTGCTCTGTTTTTCGATGGTTTTGGGCGGTTTCTGCAAAAGGGTTGTTCGACCCACAAAGAGCCGCGACCCACAGGTAAAACCCCTGTTATGGTGGTTCCTTTTGGCAACTTCTTTTTCTCCGACTTTTTGTTTCCCATTTTAGTGCTTTGTTTGTAATTCTGTGCTCATTTCGCTTCATTGTGGGCCCAATAGATTTACAACTTATTTGTCTTATTACAGTCGATACAGGCATTAGTCCTGACATTTCTGTGGTCTCCTCAACCAACACAGAACTGGTGTTACCAGTTTCCGCACGTTCAATGATATGCTAAGGATGGGATCCGAGCGCTTATGGACTTTTCCGATGTGCGATGAGGAAAATCGATTTATTAACTAACTGACTGACCAAGCGCACTGATCTGATCCATGATTCTGTTGCTTGTGTGGGATATCGACTCATGGCCGTCTACGCTTATCGGCATAGCACATGATAATGATGATGATCTCCAGAACTATGATCATGACACTGATGACGTGAATGTTTCCATCCTTTATAACAGCAGTCTGAGAACTGTTCAGTGGCATCTGCTATACATCATCATCATCATGTAGCAGGTCCTTTGTAGAACGTCGCTCTCATCACCGTCTGCCTAAAAGAAACTCGGTCTCTCACCAGTTCTCCCACCTCTTGTACTTTCATACTCAAGGAATCACTTATATCCTGTGCCCATCTTCGTGTCGGTCGGCTTCTGCCCCTCCTTCCTGGTACCATGCCTTCTGCTATAATTTTTTTCCAATCCGTCGTGGCGCTTGATATGACCAAAATATTTCAGCTTCCGAGACAGGATGCTGTTTATTAGCCTTTCTTCCTTGATGTTTAGATCTTTTAAAATGTCAATATTTCTCATCTTCTTTGTCCAAGATATTCTGAGAATCTTTCTATAGCATTTCAGCTCAAAAGCCTTTTTTCTCTTTCTTAAGGACTGAGAGAAAGTCCACGACTCATATCCGTATGTAGCCACAGGAAAGATGCACGCTCCCAAAATTCTAATTTGTATCTCCTTGCTGGTGCTTAACTATAGACTTTTAAGGCTGTTCAATCTTTGCATTGCTATGGCCATCCTCCTTTTAATTTCTGTCAGTCTCCATTGCTGTTTATTATAGAGCCTAGATATTCAAAGTTTGTGATATTTTCAATTTCTTCATCATTTATTATTTTATTTTTTTAGGTGACCACCTACAACATGCATCGATATTAACGAATTCATCTATCAGCTTATTCCATCTGGGCCATTACCTGATTATCACCCTAAGGTCTCCGTGTTGGTTCCCGGTTCTCATTGTGGGAAAACAAAAATAGACTCACTTTTTCCCCGCAAGCATTGCTTAGGAGTCGACTAACTGGGAATTTCCTTCCAAGTCGGAATGCACCTGCCCGTGCTGCAAGGAACAACCAGCTGCACACAAATAAGCCAGTAAAACGGAGGTACACGCAAAACTCAAACCCTGACGCAAAGCCAAAGTTCAAGACTTTCCGCCGGAGGTAACAGCGGGTGAACAAAGAAGATAATCAGCCTGAGGTTTAAAACAAAAACGATTGCAATCTGGATGGCAGCCCTACAGGGTAAATTTAAAATTCCCCGTCCAAAGAATATATAATTAGGACACCGGTAACGGCTACATTGGCCAGGTTGAGCTGCAGCCCTATCCCTGTAAGGATGTTAATGGAATTTCCTTTTCAGTGTATTCGTTATTCTTAGATAGTTTTAATAAGGCTGGGCACGGTATTTGTTCTGTTCGTGTTGTTGGATTAACTTTTGGATTGTGTCTTCGCCCACAGGGTCATGAAGTCTGGATAAATGAAACGGAAATACAGACAGGCAGGCCTGTGTTAATTGTGGGGAAAGTAGGTAAGCTTTTTATGTTATATTATTAAACCAGCTAACATTTCAGTCATAGATTAATAATTGAATGTGTCGTATTATGTACCTCCTCCTCCTCCTCCTCCTCTTTCTCTTCTTGATCTCTTTTTTTCCATTCTCCTCCTTCTCTTCTTCCCCTTTCTTCTTCTTCTTCTTCTTCTTCTTCTTCTTCTTCTTCTTCTTCTTCTTCTTCTTCTTCTTCTTCTTCTTCTTCTTCTTTTTCTTCTTCTTTTTCTTCTTCTTTTCTTCTTCTTCTGCGGTTCTGTGGCTGCTGCTATGGTTCCTAGCCTTGTATTCTTCTGCCTTCCCTATCTCACAGCCTCTACCTCCCTCTTCTTCTTCTTTATCTTCTTCTTCTTCTTCTTCTTCTTCTTCTTCTTCTTCTTCTTCTTCTTCTTCTTCTTCTTCTTCTTCTTCTTCTTCCTTCTTCCTCTTTTTCTTTTGTTATCTTAAAGTAGTAATACTTATTGTTTTTGGACTCGTTGTCCTTGCTGTTTTTGTGGTCGTTCTCATTTCTGCCATCATCTTCATCGATATCTTTTTTATCTCATGTTCTTACTGGTTCCCCCACCCCCTCCCCCTTTTTTTTCTTCTATGAATTGTGGAATACACCTTTCAACCTCACAAGTGTCCGTCTTTGGCATTAATTTGTGTCAGGCTTGTTTTCCTTTTCTGGCGTCCTTGACTCAAGCGTTGCGAACGGGCTTTGTAATTCCGAGATACCTGACCAACCAGCTGTACTTGAACCGAAAGGGAAAACTACGACGAAAATGGCAGACGGAGAGGAGAATTGCAGAACAGTTGGAAGGGACATTCGGAGCACATACTGGGGTCTGCACGCGATGACCCAAAAAAAGGACTTCCTAGACGACGACGACAACGAAGAAGAAGAAGAAGAAGAAGAAGAAGAAGAAGAAGAAGAAGAAGAAGAAGAAGAAGAAGAAGAAGAAGAAGAAGAAGAAAATAGAGGAGGAGCAAAAACAGCAGCAGCAGCATGGGAGGGCGATAGGACGGACAGACAGACCGACCGACCAACTGACACACACACAGACAGACAAACTGACATACGGATGGACAGACAGACACACTCTAACTATAGATATGTCTTTACTTCTTATCAGTGTTAAAAGAGAACGACCTATATCCGTGCGATTTGTAAGATATCCTGCGAGTTGAAGCATCCTAACCTGCACGCATAACCCCGTGTCCGGTCCTCCGAGCTGAGAGGATCACATAGAGTTAGCAAACCTACCACTCAAGAGATTAGAGTTTAACAATCTAAGCTCCTCGATTAGAACAGTCTAAAAAAATCCTAGAGCTTAGAAACTTAAGCAAATCGCCTTGCGTAGAACGATTGGTGCTGGTTATATCTACACCTCTGATTGATCTTGGTCTTAGGCGCCGGTTCCTTGCGTTTAGGCAACTTGAATCTTCCTGCCCCTTATAAAATTTGTTAGGGTGACTCAGGCCCTTCTGCCTAGAAAATATGAAAAAGGGATCAGTCCCCCCCCCCCCTTTTTTTCCCCCCACAACCACCATATATAAACGTTTGTTTACTTATTTTAAGTGTTCGTCTTTAAGTTCTTGTTATTTCAAATATACCATTATATGTATTTGTCATTCAGCACATAAAAAAATTATAGTGTAGTAATAATAAAGTAGGAGGCACTTAGACAAGGGGAGCCGACGTGGTGTAGTGGCTAGTGCTCGCCTGCGGATCTGAAGATCGTAGGTTCAAATACACATGTAGCCGGAAGTGGATTTTTTTCTTTTATACTCGACCTCCCATGTCAACCCAGCCTTAAATGTGAACCAGGTAAAGTCCTGAAAGGTAAAGGCGGCCGGCGTGATGTTGACCACATCCTCAGTTGGTCTCTACAAATGTGAATATAACTTCATACGCCTGATGGCGACTGGCATGTAAAATGATATTTGTTTTGGTTAAACCTATTGATGCCTCATTGCCTTAGAATGTTTTTGAAGCTCTCTCTCTCTCTCTCTATCTTTCTCTCTCTCTATCTTTCTCTCTCTCTCTCTCTCTCTCTCTCTCTCTCTCTCTCTCTCTCTCTCTCTCTCTCTCTCTCTCTCTCTCCTTTTTTTTCTGTTTATTAAGAAACTGTTCTCAGTTACCTTATCAGGTATGAAATTGAAATGGTCTTTGCATCTAGTTGGTTTTTATTGTTTGGTCCTGTTCACGTTTCCCTGTCCATCTGCACACTACCTGACCTTCCATTCATCCTTTTCTCAGACTCTTCTAGGTCGGAGGGCTTCAGTTACACCAGCGCCTATATCGCATATTCTATACTACTCGACGACACAGCTTTTAACGATCACAGGACACGTAAAACTGGCCCTAATCCAACCTCCCTACCCACAGCTTGAACCTAAGTCACACGAGAGACTCTTTTCGAAGAAAGTAGTACAACGTGACATCGCTCTGACCTAGATTAGACTGATAAAGTGTGTAGATGGGCCGGAAAACGTGATTTGGACCTGTTGTTTTGCAGTGAACTTTCTGTTAACATCGAAGGCGCCACGTCACAAATGTGTACTAGAATTATTTAATATAACAAGTAATGAATTGCTGACGTATACATGTGATGATCATGAAAACCGTCAGCTGGTTAGAAAAAAAAAAACCGTCACAGACAAGACATTTTGGACAAGTTATGATTACAAATATGGAAATTATAGTGCGTTTCAAAACTCATGCCGTCACACTTTCACAAATATCTCAAAACTCCTGACGAATCAACGGGAATTTTTGCGTGTGGCCTTAGATTTCTCAAGTCCTTATCTATGCTATAAGTCACAAATCCTTTCTGTATTTCGTGTATTTTTGAAGTGTTTACTTCTCCAAAACCGTGACCAATAAAGGGTTAAAATATGTTTATTTGCTATTATGACTACAATTTGTAATTTAACAGTCACATTGGCGGCTAAGGTTATGGTGCATTTCTTTATTTATTGTGACAGACAGTAAAAGTAAGCTTTCGCTGCAGTGGTTTTTTTTTCCCTCTTACATGCCATACATTACTTTTTTAATTACCTTTCGATGTTATTGCCATTGAAACGTATTTTGTAAGATAGTGCCACTAGAGGAGGTTGTTGCTTTATCGGTAAGATTTAGGGGACTGCCAGCATGCTGAACTGTAACCTTGAGTCACGCCTCTAATTACTGCCCCATCACTCCAAAGGGGAGCTTAGGTGGCTGTATGGGAAGAACTGGTCTAGAACGCTCGTACAGCTTGACCTTGGGCCGTGACTCAAGGGTCAGCTTCAAACCCTGTAAAAATGTATTCGCTACCAAAAAATTCAGAGAAACACCACGCATGCACATAAATGGGATACTGACTTGTTTAGGAAAAGGGGGCGTCCAAGAGAAACGTGAAGACGGAAGGCTCATATTATGCTCGCTCCTCCATGGAGTTTATGCTACATATACAGCAGAGAACAGGAGGCGAATAAAATGCTCTTTCAATATCTTGGGCGAAGCCGCGCAGTTAAATCTAGCGATTCTACCATTTACAGTTCTACAGATATTGCTGTTGTCTTAAAGGTGCGAAATTCTTAATCTTTGTTTGACTGTTGATTTCCGTACCCATGAAAAAAATGATTATACAGTAATTGACACACATGGGGAGCTTGTTTGGAAATGAGTTCACATGTGTAGCAATGTCTGGATATCTGCAGTTCACTGGAGATTTCTTCCCGGAGACGATTACCTGAGAGTGACGCGCCTATCTCACGCATGCAATTTGAAGTTTTGAAAATGTCCCCTTACTCACATTATTCCAGTTGCTGTAAGGATAACGATATTCGCTTTAAATCTGTTTTTTTTTCTTTTCCCTTACGTGTAACGCAGATAAGATGCAAACTATGTTTGTTTACATTTAGGGGAAAAAAGGACTTACCAGGACATGATTATTAACATTAACATGTTGCATGCCAAATTTCAACAATTTACACTGAACGATTATTTAGTAACATTTTTTTAAAGTTCGGCAGGGTTTTTGGAACGGACTATAGTGACAACTGACAAAGGGCTTAGAAGGGTCGCTAAAAATAAAAATCTTAACCCAGTGTTTCTCAGAGTGGGGCCCACACCCTATAGACCTGGTCCAGATCTGTTGGCAAAAAGCTCGACCACATTCAACCTGCTGTTACCCAGCAGAAGCCGCCAACAGTCTCTGGTTATATTTGTGGTCTTGTTTATGTGTGCTATTATCGTGGCCAAGGTTCTGGTATGTGCGGCAGTTGGCTGGATTAATCTCCGTATCCACAAAGGCAGACCGCTGTTTTCTGTGAACCAGTAAGCTTCTACTGCCCTTATCTTCCTGATGGATTCCTAGTTCATCATCCTACTTTCTATTTTTACCAGGTGTATCTCGTGGGACCTGGCTAGGGTTACATAACGTCCTTTTGGATCACTATTTATAGTTTTTAATTTGTGAAAATTTTACCTAGCCAAAATGTACTGAAAAGTGTTTCGTTTTGGATAGATCCAAAATTGTGAAAATATTTCGCGTGTGACTATAGTGGTCTTATAGATTTCACCCTGCAGTTAGAGCGGGTTAGACATATTACAGTGATGTGTATGAAATGGTTGATGAAGTCTATTCGTTATCTGTCAAAGTGCGGTCCGTTGTGTACTTTGGATTGGTTAGTGGAGTCTGATTTCTGCGAGTAACGGGTCTCCCACACAACAAACTCAAGTGCATCTGCAGATTGTTGTAACGATAGGGAGAGACGCTCTGTGTCGATGTGAAGGAAGCTTTCATGCTTTTGAACTCTAGTGCTCAGCTGCGAAGATTGTTGCCGGTTGTGGGGCAGGGGAAGTGCACTGAGGTAACCCTCTCGTGCCCAGACACTCATGCCTCACCGAGGGGGTGGGGGGGGGGGGGCAGTTTGATTGTTAATGGGGGCAGTTTGATTGTTGCAAGGAGGGGGAATTTAATTGTTAAAAAAAGGGGGGGGGGGCAATTTTATTGTTCAAAAAGGTAGGGGGGGGGAGGGGGGTTTCGAATACGAAAAAAGAATACTAAAACAGGGGTATATATTACATATGGGACATATACATTTTAGAAAGGCTTAGGTGGGGCATGGTACGCAAAAAAGGTTTGGCAAACACTGTCCTAACCTGGGCATTCCATGGCGTTGGCATTGATCAGGCGCTCTTTAGCCTAAAGCTCAAGGCCGTCTATCGAACACTGCCGTCATCGTCATCATCAGTATCATACAGCGCAGCGGTTCTCAACCTGTGGGTGGCGACTCTTTTAAGGGTCGAACAACCTTTTCACAGAGGTCGCCCAAGACCATTAGAAAACACATATTCACTGAAGTTATGAAGTAGCAACGAATATAATTTTATGGTTGGGGGTCACCACAACTTGAGGAACTGTATTTAAGGGTCGCGGAATTAGGAAGATTGAGAATCACTGACGTAGCGGGTCCTTTGCAGAACGTTGCTCTCATCAAGAAAAAATACACGGGTCTCTCGCCAGCTCTCCTTTTCGTGCACTTTGGTATCAAAGGAATTACTTATACCCTGTCGTGTGCCAATCTTCGTGTTGATCGGACCCTGCCCCTCCTTCCTAGGAGTATACCTTCTGCTATTAGTTTCCAGTCTGCCATGGCGCTTGAAATAGGCAAAATATTTCTGCTTCCGAGACAAGATGCTATTTATTAGCCAATCTTCCATGATGTTCCGATCTTTTAGAATGTCATATTTCTTTCCTTCTTTACCATTGGTATTCTGAGAATCTTTCTACAGCATGTCATCTCAAAAGCCCATATTTTTTTCCCTAAGGACTGGAAAAGAAGAGATGCTACAGAAAAGATGGATGCTCTCAAAATTTTAACTTTGATGACATTCCTGGTGCTTAACAGTAGACTTGTATGTTCAATCTTTGTATTGAAAAATACCATCCTAAACATTAGTGATACAGGAAGCAATCTTGGCGTTTTTCCTTTCGATACGATAGTGTTATTCTATGCTAATCACAATTCTATGACAATCACAATAATAGAGGAAGCTGAAACAAATGGCATCAATCTTGAAATGCAAGAACGTAAGTAGGAACACTAAAAGAACACTGCTGAATACAATATTCTTACCAACGCTGAGGTGTCAGTGTCAAACATGGACATAGTCTTAGGAAGATAGAAGGAAAATAGTCACGACAAAAGTGAAATGTTTACGAAATATGCTAGGTGTAACTAGGGAAGATTGACTTAGGAACGATGATATCAGGAGGAGAGACAACACAGAACCAATACTGGATTACTTTATAGGTGGAAAACAAATCAGATGGTTTGGCCATGTAACAAGATTGGTATCAGACATGGCACAACAGAGAGCAGTGTTATACATTCCAGAGGTCGACCACGCAGAAGATGGACCGCAGAAGTTTTAGAGACACTGAAAAGAACTGTATAAGACGTGAATAAAATGGCCGGTTCCAGAGTTCTCTTCCTGCCCTGACACCATGAGGCATTGCAGGTGTAGAGAACAGGAAAAGAAGATGAAGAAAATATCAGAAATATAGCAAAGATTGACTGCCTTAACTGTCTGTATTTATTTACCACTTGTTAGGAGTGACTGGCTAAGTGGTTAGAACAGTAGGTTCTCATGTGGGAAACCCGTACTACCCTCGATAATGTAAATGGGGCTTTTGTCGGTGGCAGAAGTAAATATCCTAGCCTGCAGTTTATGGCGAATGTACTAGCCGTTTAGCCCTGCATCTTCGTGGTTATGACCCCTGTGTTTTGTTTCTTCTTCTACACTTTAACCCCCCAGTGGAGCATAGTTCCTCAATCCACCTATATGTTGCTCTCGCATGCAGCTCGTCCTATGTCACTCTCCTTTTTGTTTTTTAAACATTAGCTTCTAGCTTTCTTTTCTTTATTTTCTGTAGTCTGCCCATATTTCTTTGCCCCTGTGGGTCCCAGTATAAAGCCCTTCTATATAAAGACCTTCTAGTGATATTGTTCATAGATACTCTCAAAGTGTGTCCTATCTAACTCCAGCGTCTTTTCTTCACCTGATACACTGGAATTTGTCCTAATCCGCTCTAAAAAGTAGTTCAGCAGGCACTAAATGCGGATTCACTGCGTTTAGGGCGGTGATGAGCCTTACAGCTACGTGCTCAGATCCTACAGGCTGTGCGTTTCTCATTTTCTTGGCCCATGGTTTTGTTAGAATTTTTCTGTTGCATTTCATTTTAACAATTCCAAAATGTCTCTTTAATTATTAGGATTTTATGACCCACATTCATAAGTTGCCATGAAAAACTCGCGTCCATGTGGTGTACTATATGTTCTTCCTTCGGCCTTAGCATTGTTAACTCTTTGAGTTAGAAACCTATGAACGTATGGTGCGTTCCTTTGGGACAAAGAGTTAAAGCCAGTCTTTTTTTCTGATTTGTTTTGTGCAGTCGCTATTGTTGTTCACTACTGAGCCTCCTCCAGTGCGTGCGCCTCTAACTGATACTTAAACTACATAACTAGTAAATATAAAGTGTGGGGGATGGGGGCGGCGGCGTGGTCTCCAGTCATGGCGTCCATTTCGAGTGCTAGAGGTCCCAGGTTCTAGCCCCCGTGAAGGCTGGGATTTTTTCACGTGGACTTCTAATAATTTTCCCTGGGTAGTAGTACTAGTCTCTTTGTAGTAAGTTCGGACGCCTGTGTGTATTGTTCGCACGTTAAAAAAAAATGCCTTGGCAGTTTGAAATCGAAAAAAATAGTAACCTAACGGTGGGGCAAAATTTGGAGTTAAAAATCCACCCGAAGTATGTCAGTATCTTCGCTGGTGCTACGGAGTTGCGTGCACTGCGCTGATATATTCTTCGGGCTCAGGCTTGAGTCACATGTAGAACAAAGCACTTATGGCTTACTACCCTTGTGCCATGATGTTAATCCGTCGTCTAAACCTAAATCTAAAGTTGAAGGTGCGACAGAATTTACACACTGTCCTTTGACAAGTATGTCATAGAAGACAAATAATTAGGATGTTTCTTTGAAAGTTGACATGCATCGGCCTAAGGAGCACAGTGATATGCTCACAAACAGGTCATATCTGTAAAACAGATGTGCACGCAAAATTAAAATTCTGGAATAAGACCCAAATCCAGAAGTGGACAAACAATCAGAGCGTTTCCGCTAGGGTTTAAAGCCAATGACTGCTAAGACAAAAGAAGTACTCATCAATACAGAATGAATCAAAGTCGCAAAAAGCATATGATGCTAAGCCTATATGTGTATAGACGAGCCGACACTCGGTGGGTGGTGCGGCCAACATCTCGCCGGCCGCCTTTACTCATTATGACATTATCTGATGTCCTCTTTAGGCTGTGTCAATCTGGGAGTCAACGTCATTTTTTAACTGCAACTCAATGCAGATTGAACCCATGACATTCAGACCTGCAGGCAGGCATCTAGCCAGTATGCTACCTGGACAAGATATTAAATGATATGTGAGAGAGGCAGTAAATATGAAACATAAATTTCTTCTAGTTCTTCTACTTTCATCTTCTTCTTCTTCTTCTTCTACGGTTAGGTTCACGGTAATCTCCCTAAATAGAGTAGGTCACTTTTCATTCACAAGTTTGTTGGGCTGGTCGCCTTTCCTAAAGGTTACGGGTGTGCCCCGCTCTGTTGTTTGCTTTCTGCGATGTCTTGCATTTATGTTTTCATTTCGAGAAAGAGAATGCCTGTGACATAGGTTGCAGCACTCTCTGCGAAGGCCACGGGGCTCAGGAACTACCAGTTAGAAGTGAGTTACAGTGTTTATGGGCGGGCCTGGGGAGACTAATGTTACTTCTGCTTCTTCTTCTTCTTCTCCTTCTTCTTCTTCTTCTTCTTCTTCTTCTTCTTCTTCTTCTTCTTCTTCTTCTTTTTCTTCCCCTCCTCCACCCCTTTCTCCTCCTCCTTTTTCTTCTTCTTCTTTCTCTTCATTTTCTTTTGCTGCTTCTTTGTCTTTCCTACAAGGAGAGGGAAACGATGAAGGGATGAATAGATCGTCTATGTTTATGCTATATTGTAATGCATAAGTTGGTCTTTATTTCTTGAAGTCTTTTCATTGCGCATTCATCCATCTTTTGCGTCGTGTTCCCCTTACGCTGTGCATAATACATTTTTTCAGCGTGGCTGTCTGTGGTAGTTATTGCCAGAATATTCTCGTTAGATGGCCAAGCCATCGTATCTGTGGCTGTGTAATAATTATCAACATGACTAGCCTGCTTTGTGTTTAAGTTTATCTCTTCTAGCCACTATGGCAGCTGTCCTAAGAAATATGCCTCGGCTGTGTTATATTTTCCAATTTATTGGTCGTCTGAATGTGCTATCATCATCAGGTGCCTTGCCGACTGGCGTGGGCGATCATGCCTCTCCATACTCTGCGATCTCCTGCAGCATGTATCAGTTCCTGTGCTGACACACCTCCATGCCCTGCCACAAGACTGTCAAGAATCTTCTCTCGTTGTGATCCTCTATCCCTCCTTCCACAGATCTTCCCAGTGGTCACAACCTGTTCTATTTTCCCTCTTCTCATAACATGGCCGAAAAATGATGACTGTCTCCTTCTGATATACCCAGTGAGTAGTCAGTAACGGAATTTGCCATTTAAATAGGGAAAAAAAGGAAAAAAAGAAATGAAAGAAAGAAAAACAACAAGGACAAAAAAAGAAAACTAATCAATCCTCTCTGTAAAAATAAAATCCAACATGACTGTCATGTGAAGTAGCGGTTTTTCCCACGTCATTCGGTTTTGTTTTTTTAAATTCTACTTCGGGGTTGTTTTTTTTTTAGTTATGGATAGACGGGAAGCCACGATTGTGTCGTTATCTTTCTCGCTGACAAGTTCATTAGTAATTGAAATTCACATATATCAAACACATCAGAACATGTGTCAAAAAAGTAACATGTAAATGATAATTTTTTTTTCGAGATTTGTCGTGTTTTGTTTTAAAACCAGTGTTTCGTTTTCTTCGTTTTCTTCTTATTTTTCTTCTTCTTCTTCTTCTTCTTCTTCTTCTTCTTCTTCTTCTTCTTCTTCTTCTTCTTCTTCTTCTTCTTCTTCTTCTTCTTCTTCTTCTTCTTCTTCTTTTTCTTCTACTACTACTACTTCTTTTTTTCTAATTTTTTTTCTTTTTCTTCTTCTCCTTCTTCTTCTCCTTCTTCTTCTTCTTCTTCTTCTTCTTCTTCTTCTTCTTCTTCTTCTTCTTCTTCTTCTTCTTCTTCTTCTTCTTTTTTTTTTCTTCTTTTTTTTCTTCTTCTTCTTCTTCTTCTTCTTCTTCTTTTTCTTCTTCTTCTTCTTCTTCTTCTTCTTCTTCTTCTTCTTCTTCTTCTTCTTCTTCTTCTTCTTTTTCTTCTTCTTCTTCTTCTTCTTCTTCTTCTTCTTCCTTTTCTTCTTCTTTTTTTACGTTCACCGGCTGTAAACTCCGGCAGAAAGTTCAGATTTATCGTCCACTTCTGGAGTCTAGTCTTGTTTCAGAAAATGAGTGTTGTCTGTACATCTGTTTTACAAATCTGACTCAGTTGTATGTAGATTTTTGGTGCATTGACTCTCATGCGGGTGCACTTGGACTTTGATATAAGCTACCAGTCAGTCGACTCTTATGACATGCTTGTATAGTAAGTAATTCTTGGGTAGGTAATTCTTGTTTTTCCCCCACGATGAGCCCCGGTGGGTACACGTGGAAAATGAAGAAAATAACTCACAGTAAAACTTCATTAATACAAACCCACTTAAGTTGAATGCTGAATGTTTATTCAAGAATCGACATCATAGCCCTCATAACACTAACATAAGCGCTCCGTCCCCATCTTCAGCAGTAAGCGAAGAGTTCCAATTCCGATGGTACCAGTAACTGTCTGGTTGTACATCCGTCTCACCTTTCCCCTGAGTGTTGAGTGTCGACCAGATACCCTAGTAACTCTCAGCAGCACTAGCATTAGGTAGAGAAAATATCAAATGAACGCTAAGTCAGTTAAGAAGAACAACTGATTAACATGAACAAAGCTGTAGTCTCAGCAGGGATATATTGTTATTATCAGTCCCGCTATCATGAATTTCTTTACGCGAACTCTTAATTTTTTCGGTCCCTTGAAATCGTACTAGGAAGGTTTTACTGTATCAAAGAGCAACAGATGAGATGGTTTCTCCATCTGTTACGAATGCACTGGTATAGTACATTCCAAAAGCCTAGCGCCTCTAACTTAAAATGTCTCAAAACCTCATGTACAGATCAACGTGAATTTTTGCATGTGGTCTTAGATTTCCCATGACTATATAATTTACAATCGCACAGGTGATGCTGTTTTCTTGAAGCGGCGAAATTCTTTCGGCGTTGCCTAATAATTGTGTGTACTCTTAAAAGAAACGTCCAGAAAGCATTGGCAAACTACTGGACGTAAATTTGTCTTGAAAAATCACAACACCCCAAAAAAAATGATAAGGTTGGTTCTGCAAAGTCATGTAAAGATTACGTAACTAATCAACTCTTAAAAGAAATAAAATATGCAAATATTTACACAGGCGGGGAGATTGTGGAGGTCAAAAGAAATTAAAAGAAATCCTAAACTAAACATTTTTAATTCTAATGTCAAATCAGTACTATTGTATGGGGCGGAAACATGGAGAACAACCAAGGCAATTACTAATAAATTACAGACATTCATTAACTGGTGCCTGCGCAGAATAGAGGGAATAAAATGGTATGATAGAATAACTAATGTAGAACTTTGGGAGAGAACTAAACAGGCTCCAATGGATCAAGAGGTGAGGAAAAGACGCTGGCGTTGGATAGGGCACACACTGAGAAAACAGGAGAACCGCATAACTAGAATGTCTTTGCATTGGAACCCACAGGGGCATATGAATAAAGGAAGGCCAAAAAAACACATGGAGAAGAGAGCTGGAGAATGAGGTTAGAAAGATTGGGAGGACATGGGGAGAGCTCCATGTAATGGCAAAGGATAGAACGACTTGGCGTGAGTTGGTTGAGGGTCTATGCTCCATTGGGGGATAGAAAGGCAGAAAAAGAAGAAGATATGCAGGATGTATGGTGAATGCTGATTATCAATTCCCATATGCAGGATTATGGTGAATGCTGATTATCAATTCCCATATGCAGGATGTATGGTGAATGCTGATTATCAATTCCCATATGCAGGATGTATGGTGAATGCTGATTATCAATTCCTATATGCAGGATTATGGTGAATGCTGATTATCAATTCCTATGTGCAGGATAATGGTGAATGCTGATTATTAATTCCCATATTCAGGATTTTGGTGAATGCTGGTTATCAATTCCCATATGCAGGATTATGGTGAATGCTGATTATTAATTCCTATATACAGGATGTATGGTGAATGTTGGTTATCAACTCCTATATGCATGATGAATGGTGAACGCTGATTATCAATTCCTATATGCAGGATGTATGGTGAGTTCTGTTTATTTTGATCGCTCTCCCATATACAATGAATCCTGCTGGGATCATCACACAAGATTTGATGATATCTGTAAACGTGTTACGAATGGCTGGACTAACAACCCTCATCTTTGTTGCCGGGGTATTCAGGATCTGTTCAAGGCAACGAGCGTGCAGATTCTATGATAGACAAAGCTGTTGCTACGATTGGCCTTACACGGGCCAGATGCGGTGTCGTCGACGTCATGCGCAGCGCTTATCGCAAGAACGAATACCGCTAAAGGAATGTATCCTTGTCGAAAGGCTTTTTACTTGGCGGGCCGCGGGTCAGATTTGGCCTGCGGAGACCTAGCAAGTGGCCCGCGAGTGAGTGCCAGGGATATTGTGTTAATGATCTTTCTATGCTGAAGCTGGGTGCTGTGGTCCGTAACGATCCCCATTGTCAACACTCTGGCCCCTGAGTGAATTTAACTGAAAAGCCCTGCACTATCAGAATGATTTGCATGGGGATCAACCTGTAGCTGCAAGAATGATTTGCATGGGGATCAACCTGTAGCTGCAAGAATGATTTGCCTGGGGATCGACCTGTAGCTGCAAGAATGATTTGCATGGGGATCAACCTGTAAGTCACTGCAAGAATGATTTGCATGGGGATCAACCTGTAGCTGCAAGAATGATTTGCATGGGGATCAACCTGTAGCTGCAAGAATGATTTGCATGGGGATCAACCTGTAGCTGCAAGAAATGAACATTTCAGCAAGAGCACGAGACGTTTGATTAATGAACAGAGCACAGTCGTCGTCATTCGTTTTGCGCTTGTGTGGCTATTGATGAGGAGTGTGGAGCACCTATGGTTTTGACCAAAGTGCCGTCATGATAATTTTCGTTATTTACTAATCTTCGATCCTTTTGTCAGAAAACCTATATCAAGAAGCCAATAGCCTTTATGAAAGCGCAGTCCATATTTACTCAGGTACCAGACAGCTTTGTCTTTGTGTGTGTGTGTGTGTGTGTGTGTGTGTGTGTGTGTGTGTGCGAGCGAGCGAGCGAGCGAGTGAGAGAGAGAGAGAGAGAGAGAGAGAGAGAGAGAGAGAGAGAGAGAGAGAGAGAAAAGAGGCCAGAGTGTGCCCCTGTTGTTAGCAAACAGTTGACAGCATTTTCGCTGCCAAGCTGCAGGGACACGTCTCCGTGTTTCCTACACCGAAAAGTTTGAACATATGCTATTTACTAACATAAAGACTTTAATTAAACTTTTACTTGTATGTTGCTAGTATCTGCAGTGTTTCTTTCGTTGAGTTTTCCTGGATTTTGTGTTCATTCAAGCATCTACTATACCACAATGACAACAGTGGGCGGCTTTTCATGTTAGCACTAACTACCCTGCTGACAATTTTTTAAACCACCCGTCAATCAACGGATTCTCTGCCCCGTGGTTATGTTACATCTGATCAACCTAACCGGTCTCTTATTGCCTACATTAAGACAATAATGCATATATTACTGATTGCTATCTGTATACAATTTAATGGATTGTATAATCATGTGGTTAATATTGTATTGTAGGGATTCGCAAACTTTTAGTAATAATGCACATATGTTGCAAAGTCACCGACTGTGCCCGCCTAAGTCCATTATATTTTTATGTCCAACAAATATTTGTAATTCACCCCAAACAAAGGAAATCCTGGAATTCCCGGAAAAGTCAAGTATTCTAGGGGTGTTAAGGGTTGGGGGTTAGGGTTGGGGTTAGTCGGTGTCTCTGACTGATATTAACTACATCACATCCCACATGGACTGATCTATAGAAATGTTAAGTAAGCATCACATGCGACTCAAATATTTGAAAGGACTGCCGTGTACAACACCTGCCCCTCCTCCGTGTTGCTGTTATGGCTCCATTGACTGACATGAGGTACATCTTTTGACAGAAGTATCAATGTTTCTCAGTATTCAGCAATGAGACGCAATACAATCAGTGGCCAGGCGTGCATGTAATGGTCGCTTATACTTCCCATTGCCCAAAAGAAAAACATTTTTTTTAAATTATTTATTATTCCTGTTTACTATTTCATACAACTACACCACTCGATGTGTGTCTCGTACGTAGCTTCGCTACCGAATATAAGACTCTTAATGTTTCTTTGCATCTCTTGCCGACACCTTCTTTGCCTTCGCGTGGTGAAACCTGTTCTTCTCAGGCATACAATGGTAGGTTGGGGCTTTATCTTAACTAGGAAACTGGACGGGATAACAGACCAAATACAGGCACAAGGAAGAGCCGTCTTGACAGCATTCTAGGCCCCAGAGCAAATCATTGTGCTGGGGCCCTAACGAAAACCACACACATGAAAGACATTTTTATTTATGGCAAGTCACTGATTTCCACAAGGAGCCACCGCGGTGTAAGGGCTAGACGCCGGCTGCGAATGTCACTGATTTCCACAAGGAGCCACCGTGGTGTAAGGGCTAGACGCCGGCTGCGAATGTCACTGATTTCCACAAGGAGCCACCGCGGTGTAAGGGCTAGACGCCGGCTGCGAATGTCACTGATTTCCACAAGGAGCCACCGCGGTGTAAGGGCTAGACGCCGGCTGCGAATGTCACTGATTTCCACAAGGAGCCACCGCGGTGTAAGGGCTAGACGCCGGCTGCGCATCGAAAGTTCGCTGGTTCAGGTCCTGACTTTTTTCTCACCAAAAATGAATTTGGCTCCCAGGTCGATCCAGCATTGGGTGGGTATCAGGTGGAGTCTTGGGAAGTAAAGGCAGCCGGCGCTGACCACATCACCCACTAAGTGCTGATTGGTCTATAAAATATAGGTCTAGCCCTATATACCTAATACGCCTGAATGCGAGAAAAAGTTATCATGGAGCCTCTATGCTCATGCCCCCCCCCCCACCCCCCGGCAAGTGCCTTAAGACTGCACTGGCGATGTGATCACGCCACTCTCCCTTTGAAGAGATCATGCGTTCGAAAATTATGGGGCAGAAGGGGTGGGCGAAGTGATCGTGTTACGCAACTCTTTCTGTTATAAAAAAATACATTTTTTAATGAAATGGCTTTATAGATACTCATATTGACTGTTTTGTATTTGCTATACAGATAAACAAAATGCCATGTAATTATTATCTATGCTTCATTGAAATAAAATTGTTAAAAAAACCAAAAACATGTGTTTCTTGTTTTTCATTTGTTGTTTTTCTATCTCTTTTTTTCCCTAGGGCAATTCAAGGGAGTAGATCTGATCTGAGAGGTCACTAACCTCTGCCATTTTCCCCCGCCAGTTCTGTTGTGGAGCTGCATCTTTGACATGCAGTGTAACGACCTACACTTCGTTCAAGTTAAATCCTGTCAGCAATACACGTAACATCGAATTTTATCACCACCGGTGACATAACCTAGACTTCATTCAAGTTGATTCCTGTCAGCAATACACGTAACATCGAATTATACCACCAGTTGTTGAAATTTTTGTGAAAAAACAGTTCTGGAACATCATAAATGTGTAACCCCAAGAAAGATATATACTTTCGTATTTTTTGATACTGTAAAAAAAAAAAAAAAAAAGAAACGCCAGTATAAGGCAGGTTAATTCTTCATCCTAAGGCAGATATTACTGAGAAACATTTATTATGCGGTGTTCAGAAGAATATGAAACAGCGAGGAGAAGGTGGATCTTCAGAATCTAAAGCTGTTATTAGTAAGAATCATTTATTGTGATACTTACATGCATGTTATCAAAATTCTACATAAGAACCTCTCGAATAAGAGAGCTAACTTTACGGCTCACGGAAGCAACAAGAATAACGCAAGTCATTCGTCCGTTTCTGAGAACTACTACTGTTTGTAGTTTAGTGGTAGAGTATTTCAGAGATGAAGCGATTGTTTGCGAAGAAGCTTATCTTGCCTTTTGTATGCTTGGTTTGCATATCTCTCATGTTTGTGAGACAAAACGTTTATCAGTGGAAACCTGTTCTTGGTGAGGATGGGCTAGTTCGAATGTTGCATTCTCTGCAGCAGGAGCAGACAAGAAACAGAATACTATTGATTCAGACAGATAATGGTACCCTCGGAACTATTTCTGAAAGACACAGTGACAGTCATAAATCCAAGAAGCTTGAGCAGCGAAACGCCACAAGAAAGTGGTTTGATAATCGACCGAATATAACTTCATCAAAACTGGCCGTTGAGAAACATCCGCTGTTTCCGGGCTACATCATTGAGAATCCAGACGTGTGCAAGAAAGAAAACGTTGACGTGCTAGTGTATCTACACAGCGCTGTGGATCATAGAGAAGTGCGCAGAAGCATCCGCGAAAGCTGGGCCAGTCATCGAACCTTCGTGGGCATCAACTTGAAGCTTGTGTTTATTCTCGGGAAACCTGCCGACCAGATGACGCAGTACCAGATCGAATCGGAGTTTGCCGCATATTCAGACATCATTCAGGGAAATTTCTCAGATACGTTCAAGAACCTGACATACAAGGCGGTTACCCTGCTTGTCTGGGTGAACGCTCACTGCCCAAATGCCCGTTATATCGTGAAAGCTGATGACGATATGTTCGTTGATATTTACAGGGTGATATCAGAGATTGTGCCGCAGCTGGCTCAGAAGAAATCAGCGGTAGCTTGCGATGTGAAAACTGACATGCCTATTCCCCGAGATCCCCGGATCAAATGGTACGTTAACGAAACGCTGTTGCCTGGAAGAGTTACATGGCCAACATTTTGCTCCGGATACTTTCTTGTGTTTACTGGCAATAGTGTCTTACAACTTTTCGAGGCTTCGTTTGGCATTCAGCAGCTGATCCCCATTGATGATGCATACCTGTTTGGACTGTTGACTGAGAAAAACGCATCTCTTGAATTTGTAAACATTCACGACCTGATATCCGTAAACGAGCGACCAGACCCAGATAGAGAAATCATCGTCAATGGCAAATTTGAGTTCATAGCATTTCAAGTGAAGTCACCTGACTATCACAGCAAGCTCTGGGCTTTGCGGTCTAGCAAACTGTCCACGTGGGAGCAAATACACAGCAATTTTTACGAAATATTCCAAGATTCAGAAAAGAATTCTCTGTATATTGTATGATATCCATTTGTTTTAGATTTCAGTGAGCTTACAAAACGTGGGGAAATGCGATCATGTGTAATGATCGTTACAAGGGTTGTTCGAACAGTGTCTAGCCAAAGGCTCATAAAAGTGCTCACCTTTATGTTTGAAACCCGTATTCCCTTTAGTAGTCTTCTAGAAACTTCACATAATTATCTTAGTGACCACTTCATTTTTGGAAGCATTTCAGTGGAGTTCTTTTTAAAAGGTATTCGCACGCCGCCATGTCATCAGGATGTCGAATGTCGAACCTGATAATCAAAACTACTGCTTCTTCTGTTCTCTACACCTAGAATGTCTCGCAGCGTTAGGATAGGAAAAGATCTCTGAAACGGGTCATTCTGTGCGCTTTGTATAAAGTACTTTTTCTTATATTTATTCGGTATATTTTCTGCGTAATCGACCTCTTGGCAAAACTAATGTTTTGTTTTCCTAAGAATGCTTGGCAATGAGGCCTTGGCAACGTCCATCAGGGAATCATGCAGGACCCGTTTTTCGAATTGAAATCGGGTAATCTTGGCCAAACACAACATTTATCTGGTACGTCAGACTCCATACACTTCGGGTATCACATGACGCCTCGCGATTTTGACCTGTTAACCATAGAAGGAAAATACCGCTGAAAGGAATCCATTTTAATTTACCACAGAACATTCTGTTGAACGGGACGGCTGACGCCCTACTTCATTACAGGAGAGTCATTCTTGTAATGGTTCAAATACAGTGGTTAACCCTCTGGGAAGGGTTGGCTACTCTGCGCCCCACATTTTGCTGGCACCTTTCCTTCTTTCCAGACCATAGTGTTGTGTTAAAATGTACTATGAGGAGGCAGGGGAATCACAGCCCATGGTCATGGCGAGTGTGACTAGCAAGACCCACCCGAGTTAAGAAAGGTCTAAATTAAGGACATTGTAATTATTATCTCCAAATAAGTACTTCAGTTTCCCCCATCCACAGGTCGGATACGTTTGGAACTAGCCTCCCTTTGATCATAGCGTGGAAGCAGATCTCCTACATGTTCTGTTGGTCAAGGTAGTATGTGAAAGTTTCGCTTTTTATCCCCTAAAATATCCTTTCCTGACTTGGTGGATGCTTTTGTTTAGTAACCACACCCTTAAAATGATCCCTTCTGTTCTTTGTTAAGTAGACTGATGGTAAATATATTCTATGGGTAGTTTATGAAACATACCTAACAGGTTCTTTGTTTAGTAAATATGTGATATAATTATTCATTCCAGTTCTTGACATTCTAAACTTATGATAAAACTATGCAGAGCATTGCTAGTAAAGAAAATGAAGTCGACATTACTGTCAGTCATTGAAACAATGGTTTCCTGTTGTTTATTTGAATAGTAAGTTGCATAATGAAAGGCTTATTGCGTACCTCCATAATATAAGATTACATGAAAAGGATATCAGAACAACAACAATATCAATTCAGCATAGAGAGATAAAACTAATGGTATATAAGGGATGTGTGTTATCCCTAAGCATTAACCCGTAGAGATTAGTTGAGTTGAGTTGAGTTGAGTCAAGAATTGACATCACAGCACTCGGGCATTCACATTCATGCTCCGTCCTCATCTTCAGCAGCCATCGCAGAGTTTCAGTACTAATGGTACCGATCACAATCTGGTTAAATGTCCGTCTTGCCTTTCCTCTGAGTGTAGTCAGCCGGCCAGACCCTCTGCTTACACCCAGGTGCCTCATTCTCTCCAGGCTATGATAATCTTCTTTCTATACTGATTCCTTTGCTTGTTCCAAAAGGGCCTTAACCCGTAGAGTAAAGTAAATTGAGTTAAAGTACAGGGCCCTTGTCCATACTTGTAGGTGTATTGAGCATACAGATGTAGTAAAGTTGGAAAAAAGTAAAGATCTCTTTTCACACATTTAGGCGCATCGGGCAAATTGGAAGAGCACGCATATTTTTAACAGACCAATCGGTACTAGGTGGGTAATATGGTCAGCAATACAGTCTTTACTTCCCCAGGACATACATCCTGATACCCATGATAAAAATCCACGCAGCCAGCAGTGGGTTTCGATGACGGTATGTTGGAATTACAAGTCGGACTCTCAACGCCTAGGCCACGGACACCGCTATATAGATATTGACCTATAGTTTATATATCAATCGGCACTCGATAAGTGATGTAGTCAACATCACACCAACCGCCTTTACTTCCCGGAAACGTACCCGTTTAAGGCTGGATCGACCTGGGAGCCCAGGTCATGTTTGAAAAAAGTCCTACTTCTTGTCCTTAGTAACCAATACCTGGAACAAATAGCCACGGTTAAACACAACAACATCGATTCCGCACCGGCAGAGGTAAAACAAACTGTACATAAGGGGTGTGTGCTATCCCTAAGCCTTTTTCAGCGTATAAATGGAAAACACGTTCAAACAATTTGGAGTATTGCCTGGACTAAATGTCAGTAGAAAAAACCTAAACAATCTAAGACACGCTAATGGCACAGTGTTACTAGCAGGAAGTCAGCAGGTTACAGGATCTAGTGGATACAGTCAACTGAAAGAGTGCAGGGTATTGTTTAAACGTTAAAGTAAAGTAAAGTGAAGGTCCTTTTGATGCTGCATGTAAAATTCTTCCTTAACAGACGCATCTTTATGATTTATTGGCGCGTAACGCTGTTTTCTTCAAGCTTGTCTCCAGTCCGTTGATCGGTAGCCTAACAAGCCGCCATCGTAAAACATCCACTGTTACAGAAACAGATTTCTGTCAATCGATAAGAAACTAGTCGCTTTCGAGAATAGATGCCTCCGAAAGCTATTGAATGTTCACTGGTCGGACTTTAGGTCCAATACATCTATAAGACAGGAAACAAAACAAAAATATGTGTCTGATTTTATTAGAAAGCGTCGCTGGAATTACATCGGTCACGTACTCAGAATGGACATACAGAGACTTCCCCACCAAGCCTTCGTATGGTCACCAGAGGGTAAAAGAAAACAGGGAAGACCAAAAGAAACTCTCCGTAGAACCATCACAAGGGAGAGCTCAACCATGGGTCTCAGTCGCACTCAAGACCTACATCAAGTGGCAAAGAACCGACAGACGTGGAAAGCCATGACCTCTGCCCTATGCGCCATCTTTGGCACAAGAGGAATAACTAACTAACTAACGCTGTTTTACCGACATGTTCACCTTCTGTTTAGCTGTTCTAAATGGCGTGTTTATTATTCTGGGACTCACAGCTTCCCATTCTATGAGTGCCCTGTCTGCTTCTTTCGATAGCATCAGGGCCATTTCTTCACTGTGTGGAGAATTGTCTTCTGTGTGTCCTGAGAACAAAAGACTTACAAGATACTAGACCTTTATTTTTATATAATACTTCCTCAGACTTTAACTGGTGCCCATTTAATCCTGGGTGGTCATCGGAGCCAAGGTTATGTTTTCAAACAAATCCGGAACCATGCGGGTTCGGACCCATGACCTTCGGATCCGCAGGCCAGCGAGTTTAGATACTGATGTTCAAACAACGAAAACTATGATAATTAACAATGGAAAGGAGCGACCACCAGTGAGCATCACAGTAAACGGAAAGATATTAAAGCAAGTACCTAGTTTCACAGTAAACGGAAAGAGCAAGTAACTAGTTTCACAGTAAATGGGGAGATATTAGGACAAGTAACTAGTTTCACAATAAACGGAAAGATATTAGGACAAGTATATAGTTTCACAGTAAACGGAGAGATATTAGGACAAGTAACTAGTTTCACAGTAAACGGAGAGATATTAGGACAAGTAACTAGTTTCACAGTAAACGGAGAGATATTAGGACAGGTAACAAGTTTCACAGTAAACGGAGAGATATTAGGACAGGTAACAAGTTTCACAGTAAATGGAGAGATATTAGGACAAGGAACTAGTTTCACAGTAAACGGAGAGATATTAGGACAAGTAACTAGTTTCACAGTAAACGAAAAGATATTAGGACAGGTATCAAGTTTCACAGTAAACAGAGAGAAATTAGGACAGGTAACAAGTTTCACAGTAAACGGAGAGATATTAGGACAAGGAACTAGTTTCACAGTAAACGGAAAGATGTTTTGACAAGGAACTAGTTTCACTGTAAACAGAGAGATATTAGGACAAGGAACTAGTTTCACAGTAAACGGGGAAATATTAGGACAAGGAACTAGTTTCACAGTAAACGGAGAGATATTAGGACAAGTAACTAGCTTCACAGTAAACGGAGAGATATTAGGACAAGGAACTAGTTTCACAGTAAACGGAGAGATATTAGGACAAGTAACTAGTTTCACAGTAAACGGAGAGATATTAGGACAAGGAACTAGTTTTACAGTAAACTGAGAAATATTAGGACAGGTAACTAGTTTCACAGTAAACGGAGAGATATTAGGACAAGGAACTAGTTTTACAGTAAACGGAGAAATATTAGGACAGGTAACTAGTTTCACAGTAAACGGAGAGATATTAGGACAAGGAACTAGTTTCACAGTAAACGGAGAGATATTAGGACAGGTAACTAGTTTCACAGTAAACGGAGAGATATTAGGACAGGAAACTAGTTTCACAGTAAACGGAGAGATATTAGGACAAGTAACTAGCTTCACGGTAAACGGAGAGATATTAGGACAAGTAACTAGCTTCACAGTAAACGGAGAGATATTAGGACAAGGAACTAGTTTCACAGTAAACGGAGAGATATTAGGACAAGTAACTAGTTTCACAGTAAACGGAGAGATATTAGGACAAGGAACTAGTTTCACAGTAAACGGAGAGATATTAGGACAAGGAACTAGTTTCACAGTAAACGGAGAGATATTAGGACAGGTAACTAGTTTCACAATAAACGGAGAGATATTAGGACAGTTAACAGGTTTCACAGTAAACGGAGAGATATTAGGACAAGGAACTAGTTTCACAATAAACGGAGAGATATTAGGACAAGGAACTAGTTTTACAGTAAACGGAGAGATATTGGGACAAGGAACTAGTTTCACAGTAAACGGAGAGATATTAGGACAGGTAACTAGTTTCACAGTAAACGGAGAGATATTAGGACAGGTAACTAGTTTCACAGTAAACGGAGAGATATTAGGACAGGTAACTAGTTTCACAGTAAACGGAGAGATATTAGGACAGGTAACTAGTTTCACAGTAAACGGAGAGATATTAGGACAGGTAACTAGTTTCACAGTAAACGGAGAGATATTAGGACAAGGAACTAGTTTCCCAATAAACGGAGAGATATTAGGACAGGTAACTAGTTTCACAGTAAACGGAGAGATATTAGGACAGGTAACTAGTTTCCCAATAAACGGAGAGATATTAGGACAAGGAACTAGTTTCCCAATAAACGGAGAGATATTAGGACAAGGAACTAGTTTCACAGTAAACGGAGAGATATTAGGACAGGTAACAAGCTTCTTCTATCGTAGACACCTAATAACAGATGATGGCATTGGTGAAACATGTATCAAAAGGAGAATAGGAGTGCTTACAACTTTCTTCAGCAAGATCCGAACATTATTGGCATCTAGATAGATTAGCAATATATTCAAATTAGAAGAATCAAATGTGTATTCTTAACCCTGGTGTATGGTGCAAAGTCTAGACTTAGATCACGAACAAGCAACTAGATAATCAAATTGAGTCTCTGGAAATATGGATATACAGGTTGTATCTCACGGAAGCAAAGACAATCAAATACAGAGGTTCTGAAAGATAACGGATGAAAAGAAAATCTTATGGGAACAAAGACAATCAAATACAGAGGTTCTGAAAGATAACGGATGAAAAGAAAATCTTATGGGAACAAAGACAATCAAATACAGAGGTTCTGAAAGATAACGGATGAAAAGAAAATCTTATGGGAACAAAGACAATCAAATACAGAGGTTCTGAAAGATAACGGATGAAAAGAAAATCTTATGGGAACAAAGACAATCAAATACAGAGGTTCTGAAAGGGAAAGGGAATTGCTGAAATAAATTGAACACACACAAAAAAAGAGAGACAAATTAAAAATGTATGCCTCATTAGAAGACGTGGCATTTTTTTTTTAAAGCCATGCATGAGGAAGCTTTGAATGCAGAAGAGCATGCGATAGAAATCGGAAGGAAAAAAAAAGAAGATATAGACTAACATTAGTATGAGAGTTTACAATCAAGACAAGAGACAGAACGTGATGGAAATCCATCGCAACAAACCTTCACTGTGGAGACGGCACATAATTGATTGCTTGAGTTGAATAATGTACACCCAGACAATAAACTGCACTATTGTGTTCCTTGCATATAATACTATGGGGAAAGGGAAAGAGGGTGTTACATAAAGTCGAGTCGCTCGCCTGCGGGTCAGAAGGTCGTGGGTTCGGGTCCTGATGGAGCCGGACTTTTTTTTTTTTTTTTTTCTTTCTTTCTTTAAAAATGACCTTAGCTTATAGTTTGACCCAATCTGAAATGGGTACCAGGTACAATCCTGGAAAGTAAAGGTGACCTGCGAGATGTTTACCACGTCATCCACGCAATGTCGATTGGTGTATAAAATAAAGATTTAGCCCTATATGCCCAGTGCGTTTGCAGAAGCTGAGAAACGGTTCTTTATATGATACTTGAGGTTCATGAGAACGAATTAGCGATTCCCTTACCCGTGAGCTCACAACTCGTGAATGGAAACAGCAAGTGTCAGAGGGAGGTCTTTAAAAAAATGCTAGATTCGAAGTCAGTGACCGCCTAAGACTTGACAACACGCCAAGAAACCGAGCGCGTCCTAGTTAGGATACCTGTCTTCCGCTAAACTACGTCACCTGGTGACACACGCATTGATTGGTTAGTTAGCGTATCCTTTACAGGACGTCGCAGGACCAACCCCAGCATTTTTAGCTGTTTGGGTTTATTAAGCCCAATTTTATGTTTAGTAGTTTGCCATTGGTTTCTCAGCTCTCGGTACCACTGTCGAAACAAACGCACGATTTCTACCGAGCAGAGATAGCACAAAAGAAAAATTATACTTCGCTGTACTTAGACAAGCATGTGACTACAACGTTACTTTACTATTTTATTGTGCATTTATAAATAAAAGAATTTACGTTTTGTGCTTTATGTTGATGTTTATGTAACTCTGTAATATTCCAGCCCGGCAGCGACTAGACTACACCCATTCTAGAATGTTTAACAGAAAATATCTTGGGAAGTAAATTCTGTCAGCGTGAGTTTAACCACATTACCCAACAAGTAAGTAAAGGACCCTTTTCCACGCTTTTAGGCGTATAGGGCATGTAGGGCTAGATCTATATTTTTATAGACCAATCGGGTGATGTGGTCAGCATCATGGCGGCCGCCTTTACTTCCCGGGACTTCACCCGGTACCCACTCAAGGCTGGGTCGACCTGGGAGCCAAGGTCATTTTTGAAAATAGTCCGGCTCTGGCAGGGAACGAACCCACGACATTCCGATCCGCGGCTAGCGTCTAGCCGCTCGGCCACGGCGACACCCTACCCAGTACTTATTGGTTTATAACAGGGATTCGACTAAGATAACTCAGTTGAAAGAATTTTGACAGTTTGGATCGCCACCGGCCAAAACCCCTGCATAATAGGATCATTGCCCGGCTCGCTAGCGTAGTTGGCTAAACCGGATTGCGCGGTGAACTCCGTGTACGGGTTCACGCCCGGGGGTAGGCAGAAAAGCCACATTTTCTCCCAGATTTACGGTATTTAAGATGGAATCAAGGCCGAAGGGTTGCGATATCCATAATACCGAGCCTAAGGGTTAACAACTCATGGATTCTGGATACTAAAACAAAATAGGATCATTAATTATATAACACAGCTGATAATGATCCGCAGGCCAATTGCTGGGTTTCTGTGGGCCAGATTCGGCCCGCTGGCCGCCAGTTGAACAGCCCTAGTCTATGAGATACAAGTGTGTGCCTAACGCCATGTGTTCCACTTGGTTCTGGTGGGAAAAGAGTTGTTTACTTCATATTTCAATGCATTTATGAAATTGACGATCATGTTACATTAGCCGTAAAGGCTTTTATGGATTATCCTGAAGGGCCCCCCCCCCTCCCCCACTCCCCCCACCACCACCTGTTTTTTTTTTTTATTTGCTAAGGGGATGTGAGAAAGCTGCGACAGACCTAGCAAGCGGGTGATGGATTTAACATTGCTACGGATAATAATTCGAGGTACAAGTAGAATCCAGTAGTCCTATGGATATCTGAAGCTGCACAATACGAAGAAAGAAGAAGAAGAAGAAGAAGAAGAAGAATAAGAAAAGAGAAGAAGAAGAAGAAGGAAGAAGAAAGGACGGAAAGAAGAAGAAGATTAGTTCTGAGATCAAGAAGAAAAAGTATAAGGAAGAAAAGTTTGAGAAAACATTGGTGATGATAGTAATGCTGTTGATGATAATCACGATTTACCGAAAATAAACATTTATTTTCAATAATTGTTCAAAAAATGTTTTTTTTTTTTAATTCTATCTATCTATCTATCTATCTATCTATCTATCTATCTATCTATCTATCTATCTATCTATCTATCTATCTATCTATCTATCTATCTATCTATCTGTCTGTCTGTCTGTCTGTCTGTCTGTCTGTCTGTCTGTCTGTCTGTCTGTCTGTCTGTCTGTCTGTCTGTCTGTCTGTCTGTCTGTCTGTCTGTCTGTCTGTCTGTCTGTCTGTCTGTCTGTCTGTCTGTCTGTCTGTCTGTCTCTCTGTCTGTCTGTCTGTCTGTCTGTCTGTCTGTCTGTCTGTCTGTCTGTCTGTCTGTCTGTCTGTCTGTCTGTCTGTCTGTCTCTGTCTGTCTGTCTGTCTGTCTGGTCTGTCTGGTCTGTCTGTCTGTCTCTGTCTGTCTGTCTGTCTGTCTGTCTGTCTGTCTGTCTGTCTGTCTGTCTGTCTGTCTGTCTGTCTGTCTGTCTGTCTGTCTGTCTGTCTGTCTGTCTGTCTGTCTGTCTGGTCTGTCTGTCTGTCTGTCTGTCTGTCTGTCTACCGACCTACTTACTTACTTAACTTACTACCTACCTCTGTCTGACTATCTATTTGTCTATCTTCTATGTGTTTGGCTGTCTGTCTTCTTTGTTTTTCTATCTGCCTGTCTCTCTGTCTGTCCGTCCGTTTGTGCATCTGTCTGTATGTCTCTCTATTCAGCCTGTCATCCTCTTCTTCTTGTTCGTTCTTCTTCTTCCCCCTCCCCTCCTATGACGCCTCCTCCTTCTCGTCCTTATTCACCTCCCCCTTCTCCTCTTCCTGCTCCTCCTCTTTTTTCTTTTTCTTCTAGTCAATAAAAATAAATCTCTCCTTCTCATCGTTCCTTTCCGTCTGTCGTGTGTTCCTCTATATGTGATGTATTATAATTTGTATAACGATACTTATTTACTCAACCTCTACAAACGCAAATTCTCTCATTGTATATCACACATATAACTTCCTTCAGCACACACACACACACACACACACACACACACACACACACACACATACACATACATACACACGTACGCACGCACAAAAGCACACACACGAGTACATCCATTCATTTATCCATAAAAATACCTATTGCGCCTCAGCTGACATGTTAGAGTACTTTCAGGGACACCTTTCAGACGGTAGTATTATACTGTTATGTTTGGAGCCATAGGAATCACATACTGTGCCGATGATAAGTGTGGCTATTGTACGTTTCAAAACTCACGCTGTTACACTTTAACAAATATCTCAAAAATACCATGTACTGATCAATAAGAATTGTGCATGTGGCCTTAGATTTTTCATGTCCCTGAGATTATATAATTTTCAATTGCACAGATGCTGCTGTTTTCTATAAGCGGTGAATTTTTTTGATCTTTATTTAAGTCATAATTTCTGCCCCCTTTCCGCACTGTAAAATTGAATATACAGAACCTGCCTTCACAATGTCACAGTGTTTGACATTTAGTTCTTAGAACCTGCCTTTCACAATGTCACAGTTTTTGACGTTAGGATCTTAGATCCTGCCTTTCACAATGTCACAATTTTAGACCTTAGATCTTAGATCCTACCTTTCTTAATTTCAAATTTTTTGACGTTAGGATCTTCAATCCTGCCTTTCATAATTTCAAACTTTTTGACGTTAGGATCTTAGAGCCTGCCTTCACAATGTCCAGTTTTCGACGTTAGGTTCTTAGATCCTGCCTTCACAATGTCCAGTTTTTGACGTTAGGTTCTTAGATCTGCCTTCACAATGTCCAGTTTTTGACGTTAGGGTCTTAGATCCTACCTTCGCAATGGCGTTTTTTTTTCCCCCAAAACGTTCTTATGGCCTTTTGATGGTGGTACGAAAATGACACCTTGGCGGAGCTTGGGACCTTATGACAAAATATTCATAGACAACAGGTGGTGCGTTGCAGCCAACCTTTATCGTGAAGACATTATATATGTTAGTGTCAGCTCTTAACCTAAATGCAGACATTTTCCTCTTTGTCCTTTTTTCGTTCATACATCGCGATTCGTGACATGCTGTTCCTACGAATCGGCCCGAATACCTGAATTATTAATGTCCCGTTTACGCACATCTATGTACCGTAACGTTTAATTTTCCATTGCAATGTAATCAGAGAAAGGGTGGTTTGCTGATGCTTAACCATAGACTGTCGTTTTAAAGACTCTCCATTGCTATTTATTATAGTCTGGATATTCAACGTTTGTGACATTTTCAATTTCTTCATAATTTATTATTTCTTTTGGGTGACAGCCAGTTTTATCTGTGGTTAAATTTGATCTTCACTGTGTTTTTATACGCAGGCTCAAATCCTCAGTTAGGCTGGAGATTTTTTTTTTTTTTTTTGTCAAGACAAATTAAAATCCTTACCTGCACAGTCGTGGCGACAGCACTAGCCAAGCGGCCGTAAATCCTCAGACTCAAAGACCCCCCTATCTACACCGCAAAAGTGGTAAATTAAAGGCAGTAATTGTCAGTTTCGGCTCACTAAAAACAATAATAATAACAAGGGGGAGAGTCTCAGTAACATTCATTATTGATAACATTCATTATTGATAACGTTCAGTTGTGGTCTGAAAGATGAGTGATCTGAATGGCCGAATGTAAGCGGGCCTGCGTGCTCAATTTGAAACCCTTTGATAAAGAAATTTGTTTATTCGTTCAATCGCTTTTTATTTTCTTCTTCTTTTTTTTTTCTTTCTTTCTTTCTTTCTTTCTTTCTTTCTTTCTTTCTTTCTTTCTTTCTTTCTTTCTTTCTTTCTTTCTTTCTTTCTTTCTTTCTTTCTTTCTTTCTTTCTTTCTTTCTTTCTTTCTTTCTTTCTTTCTTTCTTTCTTTCTTTCTTTCTTTCTTTCTTTCTTTCTTTCTTTCTTTCTTTTTCTTCTTCTTCTTCTTCTTCTCATTTTTTCTTTCTTTTCTTCCTTCTTCTTCTTATTCTTCTCGTTTTTTTTCCCCTGATCCTCCTTCGTTCGTTCTTTAAAATGGCTGTTGGCATTTTGGCTGTAGTTTACAGCTGAGCTGCGATATTTACCTCTTTTTTTATTTCAGCAGCCCCTTATTCAGTTGCCACTTACGACATGCTTGTTAAAGGCAGATGATCTATTCTTTCCCCCAATATTCCGCCTTTTACAGCATGCTAGTTGAAGAAAGTCGGTCTTTGCTTTCGCCCACAGTAATTTGCAACGCCTTAGTCACTCGCCTTTAACGACAAGCTTGTTAAAGAAAGATAGTCTATCCCCCCCCCCCCCCACCCCCTAATAATTAGCAACCACTTTTACGACATGCTTGATAAAGAGTGATGATTTATTCTTTTCTCCAATAAATGGGTCTCAGAACACACGTTCAAATTACTTTAAAATTCTTATCCTTGCAATCTAAAAGTTGAATGTCGTAAGAATGATGATTTGGTTGATGTTTTACAAATTTTAAACTTTCTTGTCCTGTTTAAAAATGTAGTGTGTGTGTGGTAACACTCGTGAAGAAAATAAATTCACAGAGAATCGCAAATTAATCACTGCATCTTCCTGTTTATTTTTTCCGTTAAATATGGTAGATTTTCAGAGGGGTCTGTGTAATTTTTGTCTTTTTAATTTTAATTTTTTATTTTAAATGAGTGGAAACTTATTTGGAAGCCGCGGAGATGTGGTTTTATAGACGGATAATAACAATATACTGGACTGATGAAAAGGGTAATGAAGATGTCTTGAAATCACGAAGAAAACTGATTGAAAGAGACACTCAACATTCTTTGGTCATGTGATGAGAAGGAGAAAATTGGAGTGCATCGTGGTAGTCGGAAAGTTGGAGGGTAGGAGATGCAGAGGGAGACTGAGAGAAAAGATGCTGGACAGTCTGACATCGTGATATGGGAGATCATCTCTATCAGAGATGATTCGAAGTACAAGAGACAGAGGTTGTGGGTAGACATGACTACCAGCGCCACACGGCATTGACTTTTAGAAAAAGAAGATAGTTGAAAGGGGGCGGTAGACTAGAAATGTTTGGAAATCTGCGCTCTACCAAAAGTATAGCACCTCTCTACTCCGTGGAACACACCAATTCAGTCACTGACACATAGATCAGACACTGACACACAGATCAGACACAAACATGAGGGATACACCGTTATGGATCATAGAACACGATAAATAACTATACACATATTATTTCCACTCGAGCTACGCACTTTAGCAGGGCCTGGAATGTTACACGCCCTGTTAATCTAACCTTAGGACCGGATAAGATCTGCGTCATGTTTGATTTCAGGCCCTCAATCTTGGCTGGCAGCTGGTCTAAGAAAGAAACTCCACAGCACTTCTTTTTTGATCAAGTAGTTTCTGCAGCGTGCTTTGTTCCCAAGGTCTTGGTGCTATCTTTTCTTTGGAGTAAACAAGGTAGGCCGAGAAGGGGATCTCACTACAAGGGCAACACATGATCTCTACAGTACTGTCCAGGCTTTGTGCTATCGAGAGGAGAAACTTCACCCCAGGCTTAAATTAAACGGGCGAGTCTTGCAAGTCACAATCGCCATTTGCTGTTATTTTTATGAGTCCACCACTATCGTCTGGGGGAAAGCAACGGATGGTGCCGATAACAACTATATGGTTGGTTAGAGCTGTCTCTGGCGTATAACTTGTGCAGTATACTTAGTCTGCAATGAAATAACAGTGGACCACTTAAGACCTTTGTTTTTCGACACATGATGAACTATTAACTCTTTTAATGCCAGGCAAGTTATCAACGGTTTATTACTTAGGTTTTATACTTGGTACACGTTATCTCCCGTGGTTGTATTATGTACGGGTCTGTGACTTACAGGTTAGCGGACGTGTTGAACAGTCTCATACAGGATAGTGGACGTGTTGAACTCTTATACAGGACAGTGAACGTGTTGAACAATCTTATACAGGACAGGGAACGTGTTGAACAATCTCCTACAGGATAGTGGGCGTATTGAACAATCTCATACAGGATAGTGAACGTGTTGAACAATCTCATACAGGATAGTAGACGTGTTGAACAATCTCATACAGGATAGTAGACGTGTTGAACAATCTCATACAGGATAGTGAACGTGTTGAACATTCTCATACAGGATAGTGAACGTGTTGAACATTCTCATACAGGATAGTGGGCGTATTGAACAATCGCATACAGGATAGTAGACGTGTTTAACAATTTCATACAGGATAGTGGATGTGTTGAACAGTCTTATACAGGATAGTGGACGTGTTGAACAATCTCATACAGGATAGTGAACGTGTCTTATTTGATCATATATTATTAAACAACGTGTTGAAAGGTGGGGGGGGGGGGTCGCTTATGTGCCTAGCCCCACCACGCTTTCTCTCCCTACGTTCGCCTTTGGTATATATTGAATACAGTTCACAAATTGTCATACGAGACCCACATAAACCAACTTCATTTCAACCTCGTGGTGGTTCTGGGGCCCAATTATTGGGTAAAACAGGTGTTGGCCCATGCATGTCGTACTAGTCATCTAATTGTTGGATTCCTTGGATGTCGGAGTGCATCTGCATGCGAGGTAAGGACCAGAAGTCTGCATACAAATCAGCCACATCTGTAAAATAGATGTGTACGTAACCTCAAGTTCTGTGACAAGACTAGGTTCTTTTATTTTGTTTCACTCCATCTCGGGGATTTTGTGGGGAGTTTCCGGGAAAATCAAAAATTAAGGAAAGGGGGGGGGGCAGTGTTAGTCGGTGTTCATGTCGCACCCTAACACCCCTATACTACTGGACTTTCTCAGGAACTCCCCCACGAAATCACGGAATCCCCGAGATTGGGTGAAATAAAAAAGAAAGAACCCAAGACCTATGTCCAGAAATGGGTGAACATCCAGAACTTTTCACCGGCGTTAACGCGAAGAAGAAGATGGCTTTATGCTGTATTATTTCTATTGACTTTATGTCTGTTTTATTTATTACGTATATTCACTGACAGTATTAGTGTTTCGATGACGCTTTTATTACCAATTACTTGTCAAGCTGTCCTCTTTATTACTTGGCTGTCTCATTCGGAA
>CAJHNH020001302.1:900486-932986 GCA_905116865.2 Candidula unifasciata | reverse complement strand
GCAAACCAGCAAGGTAGACCACAGATACCCCGTCCGGCTTCCAGTGAAGCTGTAATTAGGACATATGTAAAGGATACATCAGCTGTGTGTAAGACCTGTGCGGTTAACGACAATTATGCGAGGGACTGCAAATATTTTCTTGTAGGTTGTGTGTTAGACAGAAAATACGTTGTTGTAAATTAGGCAAAGAGAAAGTTTTTTTGTGGCAAATTATGCCAGAGGCACAAGATATTTTCTCGTAAATTATACCATAGAAAGAAGAATGTAGACGTAAATCATACCAGAGAAGGAAGAATTTAGACGTAAATTATACCAGAGAAGGAAGAATTTAGACGTAAATTATACCAAAGACAGAAAGTAAAGTATACCAGAGAAGGAAGAATTTAGTCGTAAATTATACCAGAGACAGAAAGTATTTTGCCGTAGCTTATGAGAGAGAAAAGTGGGAAGTGGGGGAAGGGGTTGTAAATTATGGGACAGAATATATATATGTTGTAAATTATGAGAGAGTTGGAATATGTGTTGTAAATTATGAGAGAGTCTGAATGTATGTTGTAAATTATGGGAGAGTCGGAATGTGTGTTGTAAATTATGAGAGAGTCGGAATGTATGTTGTAAATTATGGGAAAGTCAGAATATATGTTGTAAAGTATGGGACAGAATATATGTTGTAAATTATGAGAGAGTCGGAATGTGTGTTGTAAATTATGGGAAAGTCAGAATGTATGTTGTAAATAATGGGAGAGTCAGAATGTATGTTATAAATTATGAGAGAGTCGGAATGTATGTTGTAAATTATGGGAGAGTCGGAATATATGTTATAAATTATGAGAGAGTCGGAATATATGTTGTAAATTATGGGAAAGTCAGTATATATGTTGTAAATTATGAGAGAGTCGGAATGTGTGTTGTAAATTATGGTAAAGTCAGAATGTATGTTGTAAATTATGGGAGAGTCCGAATGTTTTTTATAAATTATGGGAGAGTCAGAATGTATGTTGTAAATTATGGGAGAGACAGAATGTATGTTATAAATTATGTGAGAGTCAGAATGTATATTATAAATTATGGGAGAGTAAGAATTTATGTTGATAATTATTGGATAGTCAGAATGTATGTTATAAATTATGAGAGAGTCAGAATGTATGTTATAAAATATGGGATAGTCAGAGTGCATGATGTAAATTATGAGAGAGTCAGAATGTTTGCTGTAAAATATGGTAGTCAGAATAAATGTTGTAAACTATTGGAGAGTCAGAATGTATGTTGTAAATGATGAGAGTAATATTTATGTTGTAAATTATTAAATAGGCAAAATGTACGTTGTAAATTATGAGAGAGTCAGAATATATGTTGTAAATTATGAGAGAGTCAGAATATATGTTGTAAATTATGAGAGAGTCAAAATATATATGTTGTAAATTATGAGAGAGTCAGAATATATACGTAGTAAATTATGAGTGAGTCAGAATATATGTTGTAAATTATGAGAGAGGCAGAATGTTTTCACGTCAGAGACAGGTGCACTTTGTCGACATTTACGCTAAAGACAGATAGATAACACACAGGAAGACATTGTGACTGAAAATCCATCAGTATCTCTATGCTACCTTACTTGACTGTTTTTTATCATATATAAAAGCAAGTTCAGACAACCGCAAGGCCTTACGCGGACCCAAAACAGACAGCGAGTTGCCTGGTAACCGCGGTATGCCCTAAATAAATTATAATTGTTTTGTACGGCTGATTTGTTCCAACGACTCGCATCCAAATGGGAGAAAAAAGGGTGAGGGGTGTAAACGAACTACTCGCATCTGAATACTGCCAGACAGCAGTACGTTTCCAGTAACTAAAGCAACATCTTTGTTCTTGTTTAACAACTCAGAATAACAAATTGGAATAGGCCACACGTCTGTTGTTGTTGTTTTTTTTTTTTTTTTTGGTATGGTCTGTCGCGTCTCCCAGTTTTCCCTTGAAGTTCGATTCACTGAACTGTCATTCATTGACGTCTCTTTTGTTGGAAGTTAAAATTTGATTAACTGTTTACTAGCAACGGGATTTTCCAACGAACTACATTAAACAAAACAAAAAAATCGAACTCAATAGTATTACTGTTTAATGTACTTTAATGTTGTAATTGCGTTCGTGTAAAAATTGGAACGTACTTTTTCTTGTTGTTTTAATTTACTATAAATTCATCGTCTTTATCTCATACTGTTATATGTCACATAGAGCTCGCAAACTTTTTGTTTCTTATTATTATTATTATTATTATTATTATTATTATTATTATTATTATTATTATTATTATTATTATTATTATTAGTATTATTATTATTCGACGTCTTCTTCTTCTTCTTCTTCTTCTTCTTCTTCTTCTTCTTCTTCTTCTTCTTCTTCTTCTTCTTCTTCTTCTTCTTCTTCTTCTTCTTCTTCTTCTTCCTCTTCTTCTTCTTCTTCTTCTTCTTCTTCTTCTTCTTCTTCTTCTTCTTTTTCTTCCCCATCTTCTTCTTCTTCTTCATTTTCTTCTTCTTCTTCTACTTCTGCTTCTTCTGCTTCTACTCCTTCTCCTCTTCCTCCTGGAGATTGTTCGATGCAAGCACAGTTCTAAAACATTGTCTGAATCTAAAAGGGTTAGAATGAGGCAATATGTGACGACATAAATTAGGTGAACAACCTGGGTAGAATCGGCAATAATGGCACTTCTGTGAGCAATACCATTTTACTGTCTATGGCATAGTGGGTTGATTGGTGTTCAAAGAGTTAAAAATTGTAAAAGTAACATTCACATATGTTTCCACACACCATGGGTTAAACAATGGATTACGGCCTAGTGACTTTTTCATTATTAATCAAACCATAATTAAATACATTACCGACTGGCAAGGGCGATTATGCTTTTTCACTTCTTGCAACCTACAGTCGCGTGTATCGGTTTGTTGACATGTTTCCATGCCATGAAAAATGCTGTAAAGATTCTCTCTCTCTCTCTCTCTCTCTCTCTCTCTCTCTCTCTCTCTCTCTCTCTCTCTCTCTCTCTCACACTCTTTCTCTCTCTCTCTCTCTCTCATTCTCCCCAACCCACATCTATCTGTGTATGTGTGTGTGTCTCGCTCCCTCCATCTTCCATGTCTATCTATCTCTGTTTTCTCTCCTCTCTCTTTCTCTTTCTCTCCCTGTCTATCTGTGTGTGTGTGTCTCTCTCTCCCTCCATCTGCTATGCCTCTCTATCTGTCTCTGTCTTCCCTCCTCTCTCTCTCTCTCTGTTTCTCCACTGCCCTCTATGTTTCTCTGTCTTTTCCCTCTCCTCCTCCCCTACCCCCCCCCCCCCCCGATACATGTAGCAGCAGCACGTATTCGAACGACTTAGTGGGGATGAACGGTTAGTCTGACTCGTGATGTTAATGGTTGTCTGTTCTGTAATTAGCTCTAAATTTGTCTCTAGTAGTTAAACTGTGTAGAGATGTATCAGTGTGTATCATTGCTCGGAGATATTTTATTTTATTAGTGAAGTGCTTGGCACGTTGATGATTGTTAACATTTTGTTATTGTGAACATTGCTTAGTTTTGTGTTCAGTTCAGTAATATAAACAGCTGTTTAAGTGATGATTATAATTCATTTGCTTCATTCAAGATATTGCTCGTTCGTGCACGTGGTTTGCATAGGTGAATGTAGTCATGTAGTTAGTTTGTTGTTATGTAACTCACCGTACATATATCCTTTAAATGGGCTACGATCATTTAATTTCATGGTTTCAGCACAGAAGAATCCTTATCTTTTCTTTACTTTCCTGTTTTTTCTGTTCATCGGGAAACTATTACTTTTTGTCCTAATCACAATTTTCTGTTGCCTCCTTTTCTTTCTTACAACATTTAGATAACTTATTTTGATTGTCCAAGGAATTTAGGAATTCTTCCGTAAAACCAAAATTCTGAAGCCTCTAAAAACTGGTTAACTTATTTAGAAACTGTTTAGGATTAACCGTTAAATGATAGATCTGATTCTATGCCTCTGCGCGGTCATTTATAACCCACCCACCCCTCGCCCTCCCCCCGCCCCCACCCCACCCTAAACCATACTCTTACTATTAGTTAATGGCGTATCCTTTACAGGACGTTGCACAACCAACCCTAGCATTTGTGGTTTTTCTAAGCAAATTTACGTTCAGTAGTTTGTCATTGCTTTTTGGACGGTCGGCTTCTCAATAAAGTAAAGATCCCTTTTCACGCTTGTAGGGGCATCGGGCGTATGAAAAGAGCACCCGTATTTTTACAGACCAATCGGCACTAGGTGGGTAATGTTGTCAGCATTACGCTGGCCATCTTTACTTCTCCAGGAATGGTACCCATTTTAGGCTGGGTCGACCTGCGACACCCCATACCATGATACAAATCCACGAAGCCAGCAGTGGGTTTCGATCACGGTACGTTGGAATTAATAATTAGACTCGCAACGCCTAAGCCACGGACGCCGTGGTTTCTCGATACCACTGTAAAATAAACGCATGCATCTGGGATCGAACCCGGTACCCCGGAATTACCAAGCGTGTTCGCAACGCTTAAGCCACACTATCCGATCCCTCATTATTAGTAATAACAAAAGGGTCCTTGTCCATAACTTCAGGCTTATCAGGCATACAGTACTAGACCTGTATTCTATAGACCAATTGACACTCGGTCTATGGTGTGGTCAACATCACACCGGCCGTCTTCACTACCCAGGACTTTACCTGGTACTTCTTTAAGGCTGGGTCGACCCGAGAGCAGAGAAAGAAAACAAGTCCCTTTCCGTTAGGATTTTAACCTACGATCTTCGGATCAGCAGGTGGACACGCTACACGACGACAGTCCCTATTATTAATAGTATCATACTATGTTGATTTTATCACGATCATTAATACAGGTCATATACTGTTACAAGCAATTTTAAATATATATATGTGTGTGTATATGTATATACAGTTAGTAAATTAGTGAAAACTTATTTGGAGGCTTCGGGGATGTGGTTTTATAGACCAGTGAGAGAATACCCTGGACAGATAGAAAGACTAATGAAGACGTCTTGAATGAAACTGACTCACGAATAGAACTGATTGTCCACATCCGTCTGATGAGATAAAGAAAGTTGAGGGAAGCAGCATACTATATGTAATGGGTGACTTCAACGGGGGGGGGGGGGGGGGGGTAGGCAATAACAGAAGGGAATACGAACAGTTTTTAGGTCCATATGCAGCTAAGAACAGTGCTAGAAATGGAAATGGTCAAAGAATATTGGATCTATGCAGCCAGCACAATCTTTTTATTACGAACACATTCTTTGACCATAGAGATTCACAACTTTACACTTGGTACAAATGGAATGATGTCTCCATCAAGAGCCAGATTGACTTTATACTTACCAGAGTTCAAGGAAGAAGGAGAATTCTTGATTCAAGAGCAATCCCTAATGGTCTATGTGACACTGACCATAAAATAGTTGTGTTAACAGCAAAACATCTTACATTGAAGAAACACAGAAAGAAATTAAACAAAAACAAGGATCTCATCAAGATAGCAAATCTGAAACAGGAAGGAGTAAAAGAACAGTTACAACAGAAATTAGAGACAGCATTCAAACAACTTCCACATGCTGTTGGCAATATTGAGGAAGAATGGAGTATATATAAAAACACTATGCTTAGTATTGCAGAAGAATTATGTGGAAAACGGAAGAGTGGAAACAGACGGGCAAATAACAAATATTCACCTTGGTGGTGCGAAGAAGTAAAAGAAGCAATTAAAAAGAAAAAAGACATTTAAACAGTGGATAAAATCAAAGAAAGAAGCAGATTATATAAACTATAGACTGCAAAGGAGAGAAACCAACAGGAGTGTCAAGAAAGCAAAACAAGCATCCTGGGAACGTTTCGGTGAGTCACTAGCAGAAAATGAGAAAACATCCAGCAGAAAATTTTTCAAAGTAGTTAAAAATATGCGGAAAAGAGATGAGAGCTACAACCCCACTGAAATAATTAATGATAAGACAGGAAGGTCATTGATAGATCCACCCGAGATAGCAGAAAGATGGAGGGAATACTTCAATGAGCTCTTTAATCCTCTAGGAGATCATCAGAAAAGAACAACCGAAGAGCACAGAGCAACAGTGTTAGAACCACACATACTAATGGATGAAATAGGAAAAGTCATTAAACAGTCTCCCAAATATAAAGCACCAGGAGCTGATAGATTACCAACAGAAATAATTCAAGCAGCAGGTGAAAGCAGCATCAGATGGCTTCACAGAATATTAAATGCAGCATGGGTACAACAAACGGCCCCTATTGATTGGCAACATCCAATAGTTATACCATTGTAGAAGAACAAAGGAAGCAAACGAGAATGCGGTCAATATCGAGGCATCTCTCTTTTGAGCCATGTTGGCAAAATGTATACCGAGATAATAGAAACAAGACTGAGACCAGTGATAGAACCACAGCTGGCAAAAGAACAGATGGGATTTAGGAGAAATAGAAGCTGCACAGATGCAGTCTTCACACTTAAACAGTTAATAGAAAAGAACCTTGAATACAATAAGAACTTATTTGTGGCATTCGTAGACCAGGAGAAGGCATTTGACAGAGTCGACAGACAATTATTATGGAAAATAAGGGCAAGATATGGAGTAAGCGAACACCTCATCGAAGTGTGCAAAAGTTTATACAGGGATTGTAGAAGTGTAGTTAGAATAAATCAGGGAATATCTCATCCTTTCACAGTGTGTCTTATCACCACTGCTGTTTATCACCTACATCGACAGTATATGCAAGAATGCCAAGCCCATGAATGAAGATCTTAGTAAGATCAACGAATTACTCTTTGCAGATGACCAGGCCTTGATAGCAGATACAGCCATGAAATTGCAACAACATCTAACATCCATGAATGAAGAATGTAAAACAAATAATATGAGAATCAACACTGACAATACAGAAGTAATTTCAATAGGAAAAAAAGAAGACAGATCTAAACAAAGCAATAGAATACAAAGGCATTAAACAGGCATCTGAGTTTAAATATCTGGGAACTACATTTACCGAAGATGGGAAATTGGATAAAGAAATTGACATTAAATGCAGTAAAGCAAACCAAGTATTGGGACAGCTAGCTCCCCTCTTACAGCATAAGACAATCCCAATCAGCACAAAGAGACATCTTATTCAAAGCATATTTATTCCAACTCTGTGCTACCAGTACCAGACATGGTCACTCACAACAAACCATAAAAGAAAATTAGTAACCACGGAAATGAGATATCTGAGAAGGGCTGTAGGAGTGACCATAAGAGATAAGATCAGGAATGAGATCATAAGAGAACAAGTCGGTACAGAACCAATTCTGGATTACATACAAAGACAGCAAGTGAAATGGTTTGCCCACTTAAAGAGAATGTCTTGTGACACCATACCATACAAAGCATACATGGAAAGAGAAGAAGGTCGTAGAGCACGGGGTAGACCAAGAACAAGATGGAAGGATAACATCAGAGAAACTCTACAACAGCACGATGTGCCTATGGTCGAGGCAGCCAGAAGAGCTAGAAACAGAACCTTATATCTCCCTCGACACCTACAGCGGTAAAAGAGTAAGTGAAGAAGAAGAAGAAGAAGAAGTCCACATCCGTTTTTTGTGTCTGTGAAACATCTTTCATCTGAGGTTTTTAAACGTCAGTGTTTTTGAATAATGTTTTTAAAAACTGTATAAATATGAAATACTGAGCATTTTTAACATGCTTCTTCTTCTTATTGTTATTATTATTATTATTATTATTTTTATTATTATTATTCCTCTTATTATTATTATTACTATTCCTCTTTTTTGTTCTTTTTCTTATTCCTATTGTCTTTTGCTACTACTACTACTACTACTACTACTACTACTACTACTACTACTACTACTACTACTACTACTACTACTACTACTAATACTACTACTACTACTACTACTACTACTACTACTGCTGCTGCTGCTGCTGCTGCTGCTGCTGCTGCTACTACCACTACTAGTGCTGCTACTGCTACTTCTTCTTATCCTCTTCCTTCTCTTCCCACAGATACTTCATCGATGTGTTTGGGCAGATGTAAGAATTTAGAGATACTTTTATTGAAGTTTTTGGGTGTAGGGGCAAGGATTTTTGAATCGTGTGTGTGCTTTTTCTAATGCGTTGCATCAGATCTTCATGTCTGTGAAGCTGTTATTAATGCCGTCGTTTCGTGTTTTGCACATTTATTTTCGCTGTCCTTTTATAGCCAGCTGGCATTTCCCACCTCTGAACTAAACATTGCGCATCCTGTTCATTGTCTGCAGTCGTATCTGTATCATCTGCATATTTGTGCTTGGAAATTGTATACCTTGCATTGACAATTTCAGTCATGTTTTTCAAAATCCGTAGATGTTACTCGCTCTTGCTTCACACTTCTCTTGATGGGCTGCTGCTGGCTATGCATTATTTACTATCATTACCACCGCCACCAAAAACATCACTTCTACTACCACTACTATTTTATTACAACTACTACTGCTATTACAACAATGCTACGATTGCTGCTGATGCTGCGACTTCTACTACTACCACCATTACTGTTACCACCACTTTATTACATCTGTTACTGCTACTACCACCGGTACCACCACCACTTTTACTACTGTTGTTGCTGCTGCTGCCACTACTGCTACTACCACTGCTACTTCTGCTGCTTCTGTTTCAACCACCACCACCACTGTTACTACAGTTACTACCACCACTACTAGTAGTACTGCTGTTGCTACTACTACTATTACTACAAATACAACCACTATAAACGTTATTGTTATTATTATGCAATACCATGGTAATTTTGTGTATTTCCTTTTCTGTAGACTGCAGTCACCACAACAAAAAGACCATGCTCAAAAGGTATAAAACCTCCACGTCGGAACATCGCAGCCGCTCCTAGATGGCTCACCAGACTCGGCGTCCACCTCTAATCCTAACGTTCAAGAGATACTTTCTTAAACCTGCCAGTAAACTGCTGTTGGCTTACTGTCCCACGATGCACGCTGAGACGCTGTCTACCCAGCTGTTAAAGACACTGCCCCGTTACGTGCTATGTGTTGCCACTCTCCTCACACTGTGTGTTACAATGTGGGCCCTATATCCCGTGACCTCGGAGAGAGAGACTGTTACCTTGGCTATCTCCTCGGATATGATTATTAAAGCAGTATACAAATATGCCTAGTAAGTGCACAACTTATCCACTTATGCGTATGACTGATTCAATTACTTAAAGAGTTATAGCTAAATTACTGAATGCATGGAATTGCATTGATTTAATTATTCATATAATTACACTGAACTACTGAATGCATGGATTTACACTGAATTACGGAATGCATATAATGACATTGAATTAATGATGCATAAAATTACACTAAATTACTGAATGCATGGAATTACATTGAATTACTCTCACACCCAACCCTCCTACTTCCTCATCCGGACTTGGGACCGGCAGTGGCGGAGATAGTCGCATAAATTTTTGGGCTGGTTATGGTTTTACTTAGTAATTTTTCTTTCACTAGTTTGTACTCTCAATGGCAGACTCCGCAACAAAGAATTCACTCAGAAGACTCAACCTCAAATATAATTTTCTATCGAACCAAGAGGAACCTCACGATGCTTAAGCCTTGTTTAAGTGTGCAATTATAATTATAAATAATAATGATAATAATTATGGTGATGTCACGAAACGCCAACGAATACTGTATATATGAAATAATTTTAAATATATAAAGAAGTAATGAAAAGAAAATGTATGTAAGCTGTAAGGGAGGGAAGGAAGCACTATCCCAGGAAAATTGTCAATGCTGGAGGTGGGAGTAGCTTTGCAAGAACAAAAAATCGCAAAGTTTAGGCAGCATCCCCGAAGGGGGAGCTTTAGGTTATAATTGTGACTACATTATGTGCGCCATATTACATGGTTTAGCATTGCACGCTACCAAGAGCCCTGAAAGGGACTCCTACAGTGTTGATGCAAACAGACTGACCCAAATACTGTCCCGACTGGCGACGAAGGCGTCTACCGGCGAGCCAATGGGTGACTGGGTCGCCGATGAAGTGTGGTGGATGTAATTCTCAGCTCTCCTAAACATGATTGGGGAGAAGAGTGGCCCCAGGTTTTAGCGCCCCTCTTCAATAGTCGAACGCTGATAACATTGTCGGAATCAACACGATGCGACTTCTAACCAGGTATTTTGAGATGTTAAAACTGTTTTCACAATACCCAAGTCACATATATTGTTATTTTGTTCACTCTTTTTCTTACTCTTCCTCTTTGCGTTCCCGGCTGTAAACTCTGTCGGAGAGTTCTGGTGATTAGTCCACTTCTAGACTTAAACCTTGTTCCAGAATTTTAGTCTTTCTTGCACATAGGGTTGACATATCTAGCTTATTTGTATGCAGACTGTTGGTTTCTTGCCTCTCAGGCAGATGTGCTCCGACTTTGAAGGAAACATCCCTAATTAGTCGACTTTCACGACATGTTTGTTAAGGGTGCCGTGAGACTTCTCTTTTCCCCCACAAGGAGGTCCCATGAACCCAAAGGGGTCCCAGGTACCCACATGATAATCTGTGTTACTCGAATCTTAAAACTATTTGTACAATGCTTATTACAATTGATAGCATACTTTTTTTCTGATTACTTTAATGTAGCGAGAACTCCGACGGAACAGTTGATTTAGTCTTCACTGTTCCCAAAGGAGGCGAAGCTTTGATGCGCCTGAACAGCCTCCAGGTAAATACAGCAGCTGATGTGAGCGGGTCCAGTTTCACGACAGAAAGTCCGGACACAAACACATCTAGGCCACTCACTGTCAGATCCAGGTATCCCATCGGCCTGGATGCTGACTACGTCATCAACAGTGTTCACGTCTGTCCAGCTGACCAACGAGTAGATTATCTCATTATTGTACACAGGTATAGTTTTTTTTTTAAAATCTATTTGAACTAGACAGATGTCGTTTTTAATCTGATTGATTAAATTAGTATATTTTATCTTAGTATACTACACATGTAGCCGATGCGAACGCTTCGTAATGCCGGTGTGCCAGGTTTGATCCCAGCTGAGGGCCACGGGCCTTGCGTTGGTTTTGACAGTGGTTTCAAGAAAGCCGACCGTCCAGTAAGCAATGGCAAACTACTGGACCTAAGTTTGCCTAGAAAAATCTTACTTCGGGTTTGGTTCTGCAACGACCTGTAAAGGATACGCAACTAACCTTATACTACACATGTACTCTCGTGTAATTTCAGTGCTAACTTACGAATGCGAGAGTTTGAAAGCTAGGTCTAGATAGAAAATTATCCGACAGTTTTTGTAACAAAAGTCTTAGAAGAATACTAGATCTCCACTGGAAAGATTTCAGATGCAATACAAGGAAAATACAAGGGATTGTGGAGAGAACAAACCAACAGTAAATATCCACAAACCACATCAGCAGACTCAACAGAAAGTAACATACAACAATTTTCCGTCTACGAACAGGACACTGCAGGCTCAACTACCACATGCATAAAATAAAGACTGTACAGTCCCCGCAGTGTGCCTGTCAAACAGGACCCCAAACACCTGAGCACATTTTGCAGACCTGCCCACTCTACCTGCAACTTCGAAAAGACACCTGGCCTCAAGAGCAAAGTATGCAGAGCAAGCTATCGGGAACCATAAAGGACCTGCTACTGACATGCGAGTTCATAGAGGCAACCCACCTGATGGTCTGATCTGAGCATACGAAACCGAACGCAAAGAAGAAGAAGAAGATCCAATACGCAAATAAGAGAAAAGACCAACGAAGACTGTCTATCCAATTTTATAAGAAAGCGTCTCTGGAACTAGGTCGGCCATACACTCAGAATGGATAAAACAAGACTACCCCATCACGCCCTTATATGGGCACCGGAAGGGAAAAGAAAACGGGGAAGACCAAGAGAGACTGTACGCAGAATCATCATCAGGGAAGTCTCAACCGTGGGCCGAACAAACATCCAAGACAGTAGGTCGGGTGGCAACGAACTGCCAGACATGGAGAGCTATGACCTCTGCCCTTTACGCCGCCCTAGGCCCAAGAGCAAAGACAAACTACACATGTTTGGTTATCTTATTATAGACATGTGATCTCTTATATCACCGGCAGAAGTAGGAGCGATGTTATCTCATTGTATTAGAACAATGATGTCCATCTTATTTAATGTGACGCCCCCCCCCCCTTTTTTCCCCTTTTACGTATTTGGCTAGACCCCCTCCCACGTCTCCCCTCCCCCTTCTCCTCCCGCCCTAGCATAACATTGTGTGATTAAAGAGGTGAGGGACAAAGACAACAATCCAAGCACTGTTATAAAGAACTCGGAAAGAAACATTCCATATAAATCTAAGTGTCAGATAACAAAAGAAACAGTCACAGACAACTGGTGCCCAAATATCAGTGTGATAAATGATGCTGTTTTGTCTTGATGATATCTGTTTTCTTTGGTCTGATGTTACACAAAGCACAACGGAGATCACTCCGAATGATTACAAGTATAAATGCACTCAGTTTCAAAATTGCTTGACACGCCCCCCCCCCCCCCCCAACTTCCTCACGCCTCCACTCCCTGGTTGGAGACCACTGTATTAGAGACTAACACGGCTGAAAGGGCAGATGAGGACTGGAACCCAAGACACTCCGGCCGGCAGGCGAGTTCCAGCCACTAATCTACTCTGACAAGATGAAGAAAAGGGGAATGGAGAGGGATGATGATGAGAACAAGTTGGGATAAGGAGGCTGAGGAGAGAAAAGTCAATGAATAGGAAGATACAGAGAAAAAAGAAGAGGACGACGAGGAAGAATAGAAAAAGGAAGAGGAAAAAGAGAAAGGAGGGGAAGAAGAAGCAGAAGTAGAAACAGAAGAAGTTGCAGCATCAGTAGTTAGTAGTTAGGGTTAGGGTTAGGGTTAGGGTAGTAGGGTTAGGGTTAGGGTTAGGGTAGGGGTTAGGGTTAGGTAGTTAGTAGTAGGGTTAGAGTAGGGTAGGGTTGTTAGTTAGGGTTTAGGGTTAGGGTTAGGGTTTAGGGTTAGGGTTAGGTGTTAGGGTTAGGGTTAGGGTTAGGGTTAGGGTTAGGGTTAGGGTTAGGGTAGGGTTAGTAGTTAGTAGTTAGGGGTTAGTGTTAGGGTAGTAGTTAGTAGTTAGGTTAGTAGTTAGTTAGTAGGGTTAGTTAGTAGGGTTAGGGTAGGAGTTAGGGTTAGGTTAGTTAGTAGTAGTAGTAGTGTTAGTAGTTAGTTAGTTAGTTAGTAGTTAGTTAGTAGTTAGGGTTAGGGTAGTAGGTTAGTAGGTAGTAGGTTAGGGTTAGTTAGGGTTAGGGTTAGGGTTAGGGTTAGGGTTAGTAGTAGGTTAGGGTTAGTAGTAGGGTTAGGGTTAGGGTTAGGGTTAGTAGTAGGGTTAGTAGTAGGTAGTTAGGGTTAGTAGTAGGTTAGTAGTTAGGGTAGTAGTTAGGTTAGGTAGTTAGTAGTAGGGTTAGGGTTAGTTAGTAGGTAGGGTTAGTAGTAGTAGTTAGGGTTAGGGTTAGGGTTAGGGTTAGGGTTAGTTAGTCGTTAGGGTGAGTAGGGTTAGGGTTAGTTAGTAGGGTTAGTAGTAGGGTTTAGGGTTAGGGTTAGTAGTTAGTTAGTAGTAGTAGGGTTAGTTAGTAGTAGTTTTAGGGTTAGGGTTAGGGTAGGGTTAGGGTTAGGGTAGGGTTAGTTAGTTAGTAGTAGGGTTAGTAGTAGTTAGGGTTAGGGTTAGGGTTAGGGTTAGGTTAGGGTTAGGGTTAGTTGTTAGGGTTAGTAGTAGTAGTAGGGTTAGGGTTAGTAGTTAGTTAGTTAGTAGTTAGGGTTAGGTAGTTAGTTAGTTAGTAGTAGTTAGTAGTTAGTTAGTAGTAGTAGTTAGTTAGTAGTTAGTAGGTTAGTAGTAGTAGTAGGGTTAGTAGTTAGGGTTAGTTAGGTTAGTAGTAGTAGTTAGTAGTAGTAGTAGTAGTAGTAGTAGTTAGTAGTAGTAGTTAGGGTTAGGTAGGTAGGGTTAGTAATTAGTTAGTAGTAGTTCGGGTTAGGGTAGTAGGTTTAGTAGTTAGTAGTTAGGGTTAGTAGTAGGGTTAGTAGTAGTAGTAGTAGTAGTAGTTAGGGTTAGGGTTAGGGTTAGTAGTTTAGGGTTAGTAGTTAGTAGTAGTAGTAGGGTAGTAGTTAGTTAGTAGTTTAGTTAGGGTTAGGGTTAGGGTTAGTAGTTAGTTAGGTTAGTAGTAGGTAGTTAGGGTTAGTAGTTAGTTAGTTAGGGTAGTAGTAGTAGTTAGTTAGGGTTAGTAGTAGGGTTAGTTAGGGTTAGGGTTAGGTTAGGGTTAGGGTTTAGGGTTAGTAGTAGTAGTAGTAGTTAGTAGTAGGGTTAGGGTTAGGGTTAGGGTTAGTAGTTAGTAGTACGGGTTAGTTAGTAGTAGGGTTAGGGTTAGTAGTAGGGTTAGTTAGTAGTAGTAGGTAGTAGTTAGGTTAGTTAGGGTTCGGGTTAGGGTTAGGGTTAGGAGTTAGTTAGGGTTAGGGTTAGGGTTAGGGTAGTAGTTAGGGTAGTTAGGGTTAGTTAGGGTTAGGGTTAGGGTTAGGGTTAGTCGGTTAGTTAGTAGGGTTAGGGTTAGGGTTAGGGTTAGTATTAGTTAGTAGGGTTAGTTAGTTAGGGTTAGGGTTAGTTAGTAGGTTAGGGTTAGTAGTTAGGTTAGGTTAGTTAGTAGTAGTTAGTTAGTTAGTAAGTTAGGGTTAGGGTAGTTAGTTTAGTTAGGGTAGGGTAGTAGTAGGGTTAGTTAGTTAGTAGGTTAGGGTTAGGGTTAGGGTTAGGGTTTATTTAGGGTTAGTTAGTAGGGTTAGTAGTTAGTTAGTTAGTTAGTAGTAGTTAGGGTTAAGGGTTTTAGGGTTAGGGTTAGGGTTAGGGTTAGTTAGGGTTGGGTTAGGGTTAGGTTTTAGGGTTAGTTAGTAGGGTTAGGGTTAGGGTTAGGGTTAGGGTTAGGGTTAGGGTTTAGGGTTAGTTAGTAGGGTTAGGTTAGGGTTAGGTAGTAGTTAGTAGTTAGTTAGTAGTAGTTAGTAGTAGTTAGTTAGGGTTAGGGTAGTAGTTAGTAGTAGTTAGTAGTTAGTAGTAGTAGTAGGGTTAGGGTAGTAGTTAGGGTTAGGTATTAGGGTTAGGGTTAGGGTTAGTAGTTAGGGTTAGGGTTAGGGTTAGTAGTAGGGTTAGGTTAGGGTTAGGGTTAGTTAGTAGGGTTAGTAGTAGGGTTAGGGTTAGGGTTAGGGTTAGGGTGAGGGTTAGGTTAGGGTTAGTAGTAGGGTTAGGTTAGGGTTAGGGTTAGGGTTAGGGTTAGTTAGGTAGTTAGGGTAGGGTTAGTTAGTAGGGTTAGGGTAGGTTAGGGTTAGGGTTTAGGGTAGGGTTAGGGTTAGGGTTAGGGTTAGGGTTAGGGTTAGGGTTAGGTTAGTAGTAGGGTTAGGGTTAGGGTTAGTAGTAGTAGTTAGTTAGGGTTAGTTAGGGTTAGGGTTAGGGTTGGGTTAGTTAGGTAGTAGGGTTAGGGTTAGGGTTAGGGTTAGTTAGTAGTAGTAGGGTTAGTTAGTTAGGGTTAGGGTTAGTTAGTTAGGGTTAGTTAGGGTTAGTTAGGGTTAGGTAGTAGTAGGTTAGGGTTAGGGTTAGGGTTAGTAGTTAGGGTTAGGGTTAGGTTAGGGTAGGGTTAGGGTTAGGGTTAGGGTTAGGGTTAGGGTTAGGGTTAGGGTGTAGTAGGGTTAGGGTAGGGTTAGTAGTAGGGTTAGTAGGTTAGGGTTAGTAGTAGGGTTAGTAGTAGGGTTAGGGTAGGGTAGGGTTATTACTTTACCTGCCATACTTTGTCTTTCACCGTATTTTCGTCTGGTGCATTACTACAAAGGCAACACTAACATATGATGAAGCGGAAATCATTAATCCCTTCAACTCACATTGTCTACTATTACCCTGCACATTTAATTAAAGGAAAGCGATCACCACGGAAATCTAAGATGATTTCAGTAGATGCTTCACAAACAAAATGGGGTACTTTTATCTCACGTTTCTATGCTGAGATTTTACAGGGAAAAAATTATTAACTTAACATTCATTTGGCAACCAATGGTAATAATATAGTCAGTTGCGTATCCTTTACATGACGCTGCAGGACCAACCCCGTGATATTTTGGCTGTTGTGGTTTTTCTAGCCAAATTTTATTAATTTGCGTTTGCTTACTGCACGGTTACCATGGGTAAAGAAAAGTACAAATGCATTCATACTTCAAGAACTGAATATTGAAAAAAGGTTGGCTATTAAAGACGATAAAACACAGAAAATTGAAATATTTATGACACTTGAAACGTCTGGAAGGTTTAGAGAGAACAGTAATGACGGTTTATATGCCTGGAAAGAGAGGATAAGGAAGACCAAAGAGAAGATAACTGCAGGATGAGGTGTATAATCTCCAGATGTGTGTATCGGACGCAGAACATCTTGCTTGTGATCGAGAAGTTTTCAAGGGGGTTGCTATGGGAGCAAGGCTCTGCAAAGGACATGCTACTGACTGACTGACTGACTACTGCACAGTCAGCTATCTGTATCACTGTCGAAACCAACACAAGACAAATCGTCCGAAGCCGGAATGGAACCCGACACGCCAGAATTACAAAGCGCACTGGCAACGCCTAAGCGCCACAAGCAATCATTATTAATTTATATGTTATTTAAAAATAAGCTAAGAACCGAAGTCAGATGACTGATGTTATCAAGAGACTCTCCACAACAATAACAGAGACAAATGAACTCGTACTGACTACAGAAAAGATGTAGAGAAAAAAAAGTAATAAATGAACAGAGCAGGAGGAGAGTTTTGACAGCCTTTTGTTTAAAAAAAATGTGAACGTGTTTTTTATTCTTCGCGGTCATCGGCTGCAAACTCTGGCGGGAAGTTCTGGCTCTCCACCCGCCTCTAGTCTTTAGTCTTGTTCCACAACCTAAATGTCGCGTACACATCCCTTTTGCAGATCTGCCATATTTGTATGCAGTCTGTTGTTTCATTGCCTCTCGGGCAAATGCGCTGCCTTCCAAGGAACCAATCAATTAGTCGACTGCTTTTAGGGAGGCAGTGGGTCTATTCTTGTCCCTCACGCTCTTTTTCCCCTCTACAATAGGGCCTCAGCGCATAGAATACTGATAAATGCTGTCTGAGGTCGCAGGATGTGGAGAAGCATCATTGCCCAACCAACATGGCGTCTTATATTTCCCTAGACATTTTTAGAACCGAATTTAGGCTTGGTCAGTCTAGGTCACTAAGTTATTGACCATCTTTAAAATTATTTTTTGTATCCATTTTCCCACCTTGACAAATGTAGGATTCATTGACACGGATCATTATCTATATTTTTCGACGTAAAAGAATATGGACAGACGACTAACAAACAAGAGAGACAGGCGAATAGAGCTTCAGACTGAACAAGCACTTAGTAAACTGGACTCACACTTACCAGACAGGGGGAAAAAAACGGCACAACAAGCTCGAATATGTGTTTCATTTAGATGCTAACAAAGAGTAGCGTATTGAATCCATGAAACAGATCAAAACCGAACGTTCGGCTGCACAACAATTGCAATTCCTGTGGCTTTGAAGATGGTACTTTCTACATGTGCATGTTTGAATGTGTGTAAGCATGAATGTGAGTGTGTGTTTGCTTGTGCATGTGTGCGCACGTTGTAGGATCTAGAATTTGTGACGCCGCAGTTTTGGTGCTTAATTTTCACGGAAATAAGGCACTCGTGTGTGAATCAAGATTTCCCCTGAGACATTTCTGACTCAAATGAAAGTTGCTAACTCACATTTTCGAAAATCGGCCAAACATTGGCTAGAAAAGAGGGCGAAAGCCAAGAAGAACACTGCTGTTTTAAACTCACATTATCATAGTAAAGTAGAGTACCCTTTTCCACGCATTCAGACGATTGGGCATATAGGGCTAGATTTACATTTTATAGACCGAACGGCACTTGGTTAGTGATGTGGTCAGCATCAAGCCGGCCGCCTTACTTCCCAGGACTGAACCTACTACCCACTCCTGGCTGGGTCGACGTGGGAGCCAAAGTCATTTTTTGAAGAAGAAAAAAAGCTCCGGCCCCCCGTCAGGACACAAACCCACTACCTACCGATTTGCAGGCGAGCGTCTAGCCGCTAGGCCACGGCGGTTCTGAGGCATCATCATAAAAGCTCCAAACAAAGATCACCACCATCGTCTCCGCTGAAATCAGCACCATGCACATTGTCAATACAAACGTTTTTTAACATGTCATGGAATACAGGTAAGTCCTTGCAATAGTTATTAGGCAGTAGCAGTTATATATTTATTTTTTTCTATTGCCTCAAGGATTTTCTGTCTAGTTATAGTTCTAGCTTTTGTTTTGATTGACGATTAATAATAAAAAAAAGAACACCCTCACAATGGTATCATAGCTCGAGACTTTATGAATTGATCGAAGAAGGTTATCTTAGTTTAGTCAAGGTATAAAACAATGAGGTGATCAAAGACCTCCTTACTGCAATCGGCTCGTGTGCAGGCCTTCGACAGAAATGGCTATCTCTACAACACAACTAACCTAACACCGTCAAAACATACACATCAGTCGTTAATATACTTGAGCAAATTGCTAGCCCTCATATTTACCATAATCATATACTGAAATTTCATAGCCACACAAGACCCTGAGAGAGGTCAGCTAAAATTACTTGCCTGACAGAAGTAGGGAAAGATGTTGCTTATGCTGAACTGAAAACATGCTGATGGAAACCAAAAACTGAAATGAGACCAATCATACACTGCGGATACACGTCTTCAGACCGAATAGCGATATAAATAAATGACGCATAATGTTAACTTTAGATCACAATTTTCTCATACCATCAATGATTCTATTTTATTTTGCTGCGTCAAACACACGATGAGCTTTGCTCCATTTCCCATTCTGCCCAGAAACACTCCGCCGCAACAATAACAGTTTTCAGCGTTTTCATGACTATGCATTAAGTTGCTGGAACTAGGGTGCTATGTCAACTACACAGCTTGATGTGACACGTTGTGGAACTCTCCGTTATGATTCACAGTAATGAGAGTTTTGGTTTCTACTTTATCCTTGACACACACACCAACTCCCTATTTAGTATCACGGCGCTCTATTGACCATTTGAAACGCGCTACAGCAACTTATCGGTCACGTGTTCTCATCCTTTACTATAGGAGGGTAAGCGTGAGCTTGTTTGATGTTAACTCGCATAGTTCTAGACGGCTCTTTCTTTATTAGGAAAAGATATAAAAATACACAATAAGTAAGAAGAATCAGACAGCTCTACGATATTATTAAAACAAACGGCAGGTAACCGCAGCGGCTAAAGAGATTTCATCAGAACATGCATACATCTAATATACCATAAATACGAACAAGATTACACAAAATCATTTAACTATCTCGGATAGAAATCACATTTATGTCTAGCCAGTACAATATATTTCATGTATGTGGCCCCTGAAGATACATTCTAGCCAGACAAACCGCGAGCGACAAGAGCAGAAGCTCAAAGAAATTAGATGTTATGTACCCTATGTGGATTAGCCACAACTTTAAGATTTTCTTGTCTCAGAGTGTGTGTACATTCGGGTGACAAACTTTGAGCCTCAAGGAGATAATGCACCTATGAGACATAAAATGCTATATTACCATTTGGATGAAGCCTTGGATGATTTTGCTCACATGGATTGATCGAGAGAAGAGCAACAACCTGATCCGTGATTACCTTGATCCTGTCTTGTGACGAAACATGACCGCCAAGTCCTATTGGCAGGGTGATATCTGCGCCTTACGCCTAAAGACATCCGATTTCAGTAAAGTCCAAATTAGCCTCCCCCCGACGCTTCACTCGATCAAAAACTATTCGTTGATGACTGAAACTGTTAAATAAGATAGCTTACGGTCCAGTTTCGTTTGGGTCGACACGGATGCCAAGGTTAATTAAAAATCGACCCTTCGGAGAGGGAGAGATGACGAGTGCGGGTTTTTATTTCCGCTATTTGTGAGTATAGTGTACTTATTTTTTTTTCAATCACGTAATATTTCTATGGTTTCCACCACTGGTTAGGTGATGGAGTTTTGTGTCGGGGGCACAATTAAACTAAACAGTCCGTGGCGACAGCATGTGCGCCAACTCCTCTGCCAGACACTGTTAACTAAGAGAGCTCAAAATATTATTTTAAAAATCCCATTTCTTAACTATTTTTATTTTAACAATGTCGCCACGTGATAATTGTTAAATCATTCTGAGAGGGAGATATGATTAGGGGGGGGGGGGGGGGGGGGGGGTTATGACAGACACTGTTAGCTCAGAGAGCTTATAACTTTTTCTTATAGTTCTCATTTCTTACATATTTATATTTTAATACCGCTTCCTCACCTATTCTAATTTTTTTCGGTGCCAGTTTGTTGGTTAGTTAGAGGTATAGCAGTCAGCTTTACCTTTACCTGTTTAAGCACAACAGATGCTTTATCCTCGATAAACAATATTTTTTTTCTCTCTCTAACAGTGCACTTTATTCGACCACTAATATCGACATTCACTGATATGTTGCGTGTTCTAGAGTTGGCATATTAGACTATCTCTGTAGCTGTGCAATGACTGATGTTAACCATATTAGACAGGTACGCTTTCTATTTCTTTCGTGTCCAGTTTACCATTCTAGGCCACAGCAACGCGTAGCCGGGTACAGCTAGTACCAAACACTTTTCTTTATTTCGAAAGATTTCTGCCTCTATGCCAATTTGTTTAATGTAAAATATAAGCTTTTTGTCTGTACCGATTAGTTTTGTTTTTCTTTGTACCCCGAGGAGTCATGTTTCTTTCCCGGTGAGTTCCATTTCAAAGAAGACCACGTGGGCGTCATAAACAGTGAAAATATAATTGTAAGACTAAGTTGATAACTAATACGATTTGTGTTAAACGTGAGTGAAGTAGAAAAGTCAGAGATGACTTTCATGGACTATCGGATGAACGCATTCGAGCTGCTTGTTAAAGAAAAAACGAAGTATTAGTTGGGAACTGAACTGATTTAATCAAGTATATCAGAGTTGACCCTTGTGCCCTCCCCCCCCCCCCCCCACTTCCTCGTGAGAGTTGTTATGAGGCCCTTCACACGAAATGTGCTGCTGTCATCATTTGCCCTAGATCTAATATTGATCTAACCAGGTTCATGTACATCTTTCCATTTCTGACAAAAATTTTCCAAAACAGACTGATCAATGCTTCTCCACTCACACACAGGACACAGACGGTTACTTCACTGCTGCAATGTGGCCCAAATACAGCTAACATAAGCATCTTTCTGTTGAAAATGGACGAACAGCCAGGACTTTCCACCAGAGCTCACAGCCAGTGATCAAAGAAGAAGAAGAAAAAGATATGCATCTCAGAAAATAGCTGCTTGTCTCACTTATTACCAGTCTACAGTTAGCACTCCCTGATAGGCACACACACACACACACACACACACACAAAAGAAGAAAGAAGCACCACATGTTTTACAGAAGCCAAATACCCAGTGGGGTTATATAGTAGAGGCCTGCATTAAATTACATAATTAATAGCTGTGTAGGACTGGGGTGGAAAAAGGGGGGGGGGGCTGGCCGAATGGTTGAGAACGCTGGGCTCCTTTGTGTGAGATCCAGGTTCCATTCCTCCGTAAAGTTGTGGAATTTATTTTCCCCGTTGCCAGCAAAATTATAATCCTAAAAGGCACAGTCCGTGGCCACATCACTAGCCATGCGGCCTTAACTACTCAGCCTCAAAGACCACCCACCCCGTCTACACACACAAAATTTGGAAATTCAGGCAGTAAAGTGTTGTTGGTATCACCTGGGAGTCGTGAGCCTGGTGACTGTAGTGCTGGGTCAGCTGCTGCTCTTGAAATGAACCCTGTATATGGAAAGTAGTAAATGATCTTTTCACGCCATTAACGCTGCGTTAATGGGCATGCTAGATCCACATTTGTTCTGATCGATCGGCTTTTTTTTTCGACAAGATATTTCCTGATGTCTATAAGAGGCTGCAATTTATACAAATTACTTCGATGCGGTGTTCGAAACCTAAACCTTCGAGGCAACAGGTAATCGTCTAGCTCTATAGTTACAACGACTCCAGTGTGTGTGCGTATACAAGTGTAAACTATGCTTGCTTTTGTGCAAGTTTTTATGTATCTGTGTTTTCGGGTTCCCAAATTGTCTATTTCTTCTGTTTGAATACAGAGAGCCTCGCGTATAACGTCAAACCATCCAGCATACGAATGGAGGTGGGGGCGGTACCACATCTTTCCGCTAGCTCGAGAGCAGCACAGCCCAAATACACGTTAATTGTAAAGGATTCGCAAAGCGTGCTTCGGAAAATAGAAACTGGCGCCTTACGCGTAAAGTGGCTTGCATCGCTTGACAAGACTGATTTGGAGCGGATCATGGATTTTCGGTTCAGGATATTCGGGTGCGCGGGGTAATGGACAGTCTGATAGGTTGGCTGCTGCCGCTCTTCTGTGGTTGAGGGTGGGATGGGGTTAGGGGTGTAAGCTAATTTATAATAAAGCGGAAGTGGTGAAGGCTGTCTGGGATCAAGTGGACAGTGTAACCGAACAGACCGAGTATCCATACATTGACATTTTTTTTTCTTGGGGGGGGGGGAGGAGCAATAGGTCTGGAAGATATTCAAAACTCAGGGGAAAACATAGGCCTTGTTTTAATCAGGTTGCGGCAGGTAACATTAGCATACTGACTTTTCGTTAGCCACCGAGGAAAGGGACCGAGGGCGTGTGGGAATCTCCTGAGTGCAGGGATGTTAACTCTTGATTCATTCATTCATCTACTCATTCATTCTCTTTCTCTGTTCATTACGTACAACCTATGCATACAATAAGTGCAGCAGCCAATAACAGCAACAGTCATCTACTCTGAAACTTCAACGAGAGACACAATGTCCAGACTCCAATTTATCAAAAAGAAACGAAACAATGACGCCCCTGTGGCATGTCTTAGAAGACTGTAGATACAGACATCTATTATTCTCCGTCTTCTGCATTCGACAACGAATACCTTTCTTTTTTGTGGCACTCAAAGGGTTAAATTGAAAGTAAAGTTTAAGAAACATATCCAACAGAAAGGGAAAAAAAAGCATTTTTTTTTTATTTCTCACTATCTCTTAGACCTGCCTTCACCCATTGATCTCGCATAAATAACATTTCAATACTGAAGATTCCATGTGTGGAGGCATCTCTGTTTAAGACGACTGATGAGAATATAAGGCTATCATTTACCACACTTCAGCGGTCTCTGATAACGGTTTTTGGAGTTATGCTGTGCAAAAACAAAGTGTCTTTTCTGTTTCATTTAGCCAGAGCCAACCCGTGAATGCATTCTTAGGCTGTCTATGTTTTAGAAAAATAGAAGAAAAAAATTATCCTTGCTTCTCAGGTCGACCGATCATATTTCATCATTTTCATTAAACATGATAACAGATGCAGAGTAAAACAATAAAGGAAGATTTTTGACAGTTCTCCAGGTATGACAGTTCCGCGAAGTAAAGTTGGCCGGCCTGATGCTGTTCACATCACCTATCTTATGCCGATTGGTCTATAAAGGTCTAGCCCTATATGCCCTATGCGCCTAAAGGCGTGGTAAATGGTCCTTTGCTTACGTTTAATGTTACCAGTTATGATGCTGTGGAAAACAAGCACCGTGTGGAGTTAATCAGTCTGTCTGAATATTGAAGACAATAAGGATGAACTGGGACAACAAATACTACTCCGGACACATAGGAAGGTAGCATTATCTACCTTACAATTATAATTAGGAATTTTTTATATATTTGTTTTTAATGTAAACTATTTTCTTAACGACAGAGGTGAGATGTCTTAGAAGAGCTGCTGGAGCAAGGAATCAAAAGAAAACCAGGAGTTCAACAAGACATACAACTCATTAGAGAGCAATAAATGAGTGGTTGGCCATCTGACAAAAATGTACTGATACCCATTACTACAGAAAGCCAGGCTGAAGGAATGCTTATCTATACTGTAGATAGAGAAACTAAAAGACCATGCACAAAGATAGAACGCGGTCATCGAGAAAAAACAACTTGAAGAAATAAAAAAAAAAAAAAAAAAAAAAAAAATTAGATACAGTACACGGGCAACGTCGGCGTCTGTGACTTAGGCATTGCGAACGCACTTCGTAATGCCAAAGTGCCGTTTACGATCCCAGCTGCAGGCCTTGCGCTTTGCGTTGGTGTCGACAGTGGTATCGAGAGCTGGCCGTTCAGGAAGCAATGGCAAAATACTGCACGTAAATTTCCCTAGTAAAACCACATCAACCAAAAAATACTGCGGCTGGTCCTGCAACGTCCTGTGAAGGATACGGAACTAATACAGGCAACAAATGTATCTCCTCCTCCTTTCTAAATAATCTGCTAAGGTAAATGTGGAAGGAAAAAAAGGAATGAGCTGACGGTTGTTTTGATGATGACGGATTTACACAAATAAGCTACTTGTAAACATCACACCTACCTGCAACCTGACTTCTTATGTTTTCCCAAATATTAAATAAACATCTACTACCACTTTCTGATGTTTATTTTCATCCATCCCGGAAGCCCCAATTAGACTTTTTTTTTTTCATCACTACCAACCCCCCCCCCCCCCCCCAACCCACCCCCACCCTAGCCATTACAAATTAGTGAGTTATTCCAGAAAACGCAATTTTACCGAATCGTTTCATCCTGTCATTTAAGAAGATTGATGATTATTTCTTGTACTTTAAATGCCTACTTTGCTTTCGGCCAAATATCGAATTTCACATGTTAATTGAAATACAACTTATAATGCAGTGCAAAAAGAAGGGGAAAAAAGGAAACAAGCAATAAGTTACGCTGCATTTAAAAGTTAAGGAGTTTAAAGTGAACGGACACTTCACCGACAAATGGATAAACAAAAAATTGCAGATTCTCTTCAGTGTACTGCAGCCAGTGTATTGTAGTGTATTGACCAGTTGGGAAGTAAGGAAATAAGTAGAAAATAAATTCACTGCAGTAAAGCCTTAACAAAAATATTGGCAAAACGTCAAGTGTATGTCAGTTTCACCGTTTCAATTACAAAATGTAAAACAAAAAAAAGGAGTTTGCAGTGGTAAACTTTCATTAACGCTAAGTCTTTGTTTGCGTTTTGCAATTGCACCTCTAAAGCTGACATTTAGGTTATGTTTCTCCCATGAGGTATCAGTTGGCAGTTTTACCTTCAACAGTTCTTCATGACTTTCTGAACAGCACGACGCTCATAACATTCTCAGAATCCCCTCCAAGCTGTCCCCTACAAAATCGCCCGCAGCTGCTTTGAATCTCCATGTGCCATGATTTTAAAACTGGGCTCCCGGCCCCGGAGCCACATAAAATAAATGGTTTCATGATGGCTTTTCAGACCGACAATAGATTTATATTTTTCTCGTAGGGATCTCAGTTAAGTGATTTTTGAGCATTTGTGTTGTCATTGTCTGTCTATTCATGTCATTTGTTTACGGAGACTTTCTAAGTTGCAACGTTCATTTGTTGCTTGTGATTGTGATATTATGACATTGGATAGTTCTCCTTCTTATTGGTTTGAAATCTCTTCATGGTAATGTCCAGGTATAACGGGGCCGACCGTAGGAGCAACATGACTTGAAGGTAGCGAGTTCTAGACAGTGTCCATGTGGCTTTTCACTTTCTGTTTGTTGAGCTTTCTGATTACTCTAATATTGTTTTACTTTAAGATATCCTGTGACAAAAAAAGATTTAGGAAGGCAATGTGATAAGATTCCTAGCAATCTCATTCTCGTGGTGTGAAAGGTTGTCCGTGCACAAACTTTTATTTTATATCTTTTTGTTATGGCCCTTATAATATTCGCAGAGACAGCAATGCGGACAGATAACCACTGCAGCTGGAAACCACTGTGCAGAATGTGCATGTTATAATAATAAGAAAAACTCCTCAGGGGAGCATTCACAGCAGGGGTCCACAGTCATCAGTAGAGAGATCCTTCGTCGACGATTGTTTCGGCTCATTACTTCCCTATACAATCTCGAAAGGTGGGCCTAACCAGGTTCATGACACCAGGCCTCGATTTTCCCCTGCTGCACTTTATCGGACTCGACAGGGACAAGACGATATGGTAACTTTGCAACAGGTGTTGTGAGATTTGGCATTATATTATATTGTCGCTACGGTAGCAAATTAGATCAGTCGACTACCTTAACGACCAGTGACAAGTTAACCATTGGTTCATCGGACAGGTGTTAGACTTTGGCAATTGGCAGAGAAACACTGGCAGATATTTATCGAACACATTGGCTTCTAAGGGATAGGAAGCTACTCTCCACCAGGAGCTCAGGCTAGTCTACCGAGGTCTATCCCTACGACGTTCTGTTGCATCCAAAGCCAGCTCGAAGCTCTTTCACCAGCTTCACCCAGTTGTTTTAGTCCGTCTGACCGTTTACGCTCGTTGCCTGTGTTCTTTGGACAACAAGATTGTTAGAGCTGATGTTTCAAGCCTCAAAATAAATGGCAGGGACATCAAAAGAGACAGCAGACTGCGCTACCATTGACAGAAATTTTTCTTTCAAGGATCACTTAGAAGAGGTGGTGACAAGGGTTCAAAAAGATCTTAATGCGTTAAAGATTATGGCAGCAATGGATATAGAACAGAGAATGATGTTCACACTGTACCAGCACTTAATCATCTCAGTAATTAATTATGGATTGGGGTTAGACAGCCTAGCATTCGACACCTCAAAGTCCAGCATGAGAATGGAGATGGAGGCGGTAACTGCAGCTCTTCGATGGCTAGAGAACAAAATGCATACACATGTCGTAATTGTAACAGACTCTGAAAGTATTCTGAGAAAGGTGAAGACAGGGATGCTTCGAGTGGCAAGCTTCACTGGAAAGATCACGGATAGTGAGCATATTTTGGATATTTTCTCCTGGTCATGTAAGCGTTGTGGGTTATGACCAGGCAGACAGATTGGTTGGATCTGCACCACTGGGTGGTGAACTGATACATTACAGGGCAGATGTTGTCAAGGCCCTTCGGGAACAATTAACGGAATCAGTAGAGAAAGAAGATTATTATGGCCTGGAGAGAATAAGGCACATGGGTGTAACCAGCTGCACTCAGAGAAAAGACGAAACGGACCTATAACCAGATTGCGAACGGTACCATCAGTATTGGAACACTGCGCTGGTTACTGAGGATGATGACGGAGCACGCATGGGAATGCCCCGAGTGCTGTGATGTCAATTCTTGACCTGAGTAACTAATTAACCATACTATTTGGATAGCTGCAGACTGACAACTTAGAAGCTCGGTTTTGGTGAATATTGACAGTTATCGTGAACAAATTATCTATTATCTGTTCAGCTAGTTTCAGAAGCAGAAACGAAACTAAAATTTTACTCACTGCTAAGTATGCCCGCATCAACCTACGGAGATTTTCCCACCCGTGACCTCTCAGAGATTCTTAGCAACAATGAAGGTGAAAATGGTGATGATATAATTACTGATGCTGGTCAGTTGGACGTAAACAATGTAGTTTATATATATATATATATATATATATATATATATATATATATATATATATATATATATATATATATATATATATTGTCAATTGAAACGAGAAAGAGAATTCTTAAAAGCTATATAAATCCTATATAGCTATAGAAATCCTATATTCATATACGGGTGTGAATCATGGACAGCTAGTAAATTAGTGAAAACATATTTGGAGGCTGTAGAGATATGGTTTTATAGAACGAACGAACGAAAGAACAAACTTTATTTTCAAAGGGTTACAAATTGGGCACGCAGGCCCATCTGACATTCGGCCCTTCTAAGTACTCATTTTTCAGAGTACTAATACCTGTTATCAATAATGCATGTTATGGATTTAAAAAGAAATATATAATGCATACACACATCGTGTGTACGCCATCATACACACTCACACACACGTATACATACATCTACATTTTCATACAGGTGAACTCATTTACAGACATACGTGATACATACACACCTGCATCTACATACATATACAAGCATACACATACACAGAAATGAATGCACAAACAGAAAACACACACACACATACATTTATGGATATACATGCACACACGCATTCCATATATACACATCTATACATGCACCCATGCATACACACATATACCATTACATGTACAGACACCAACATATGCCCAAAACCCCACATTTACACTTACATGAATACATACACCCACACACATGCATACATATATCCACACATTTATACCTAAACTCACATCTTTACACACATACATACATACCTAAATATACTTTTATATATCCACATGCATACACACACAATCACACACACATGCACACTTGTATGCTTTTATAAATACACAAACACCCACATACCTACACAGCTACATATACCTGCATACACCCACATTATACATAAATATACACTCACAGATACAATCACATACTTACACATTTACATTCATACATTCACATACATACAGAAATACATAATACATACATGCACCTACATACATATACGCACACATACACATGTGTACATACATAGGCTAAATCTGCATGCATACATAATACAAACATACATCGACATACAAACATAAACACACATTTACATAGACATACATGCGCGCGCACACACACACACACATGCATACATACACACAACCATACATACACTCACATACTTACAAGCATACATACATACTTGCAAACACACATAAATTCACACACATACTTACACAGATACATACATACATCCACCAACATGCATACAAACACACATACGTGCATACATACACACACATAACATACATAAACACATATGCATGCATACACACATAACTAATCACACAAACAGACACCCTCATACAAACATTCACTTATATATGCCTGCATACATACATACATGCATACATAATACAGACACATACAATCACACTCATATACAATCACACATACACCCATATATTTACAACCTACATACATAAATACACACACATACTCACAAACCTAAAAATACAGACATATATCCACATATATACATACACACTAACAATTACACACACCCACCCACATAATACACACATATAATACATATAAGTAAGGTGATAATACATGTGAATTATTAACTTCATCTATGGTGGCCTATAATCACTAGTAAGCATGAATTTAAAAAGGCTGCTGTTAAACGAGTACATACTCATATTTTTCAGATCGAGTGGGAGGTGATTCCATAAATGAGCAGCAGAATATGACAAACTTTGTTTTATATAGATCTAATCTAGGCTTCGGCAAATGCAATAAATTTAGCCGTTTGCTGGTATTAGGGTTGGGTTGAATCAACTGGAAAAGATAATCTGCAGTGTTCTGAGCTAAAATTTTATGAATAAATTTGGCTTTATTAAAAATTAATAGTTTCTTAAATGGGAGAATTCTTAACTGGCTATAGAGATGATTTTTATCGGTATGTTTTCTATCCGAAACTACGTGTAAAGCGCGATTTTGTAGAGAACACAGTCGTTTTAAGTTGGATTTGGAGCAGCCATCCCAAACCGTGGAACAATAGTCGATATGGGCTTGAATGTAGGATACATAAAATATTTTTCTTGTACTCTGATCCAGAAAGTGCTGAATTTTGGCTAACTGATAGACTTTTTGTGCTACTTTCTTGGTTATGGCATGAACATGAGAACACCAAGTTAAATTGCTGTCAATTGTAACGCCTAATGTTTTATGTTCACTAACATTATTAATAGGTAATTTGTCAACATGGAGCTCAAGCAGAGGCTTGTTTACGTCTAATGTCTGTAACTTTTGCCTGGTTGCTATTACCATAGATTTAGTTTTAGTTATGTTAATTTGCATGCGATTAGCATTACTCCATTTAATAAGCTTATCTAGTTCATTCTGTAATGAACGTCCTAACTCATCATAGTTCTCATGATTAGTGTATATAGTACAGTCATCTGCAAATAGGTCACATGTTATGCTAAGATGAAAAGGAAGGTCATTAATATATGGGGCAAAAAGCAATGGTCCAAGTATTGAACCCTGAGGAACGCCAATATTTAGCTGTGTGGAATCTGAAAGGCAGTTCTCAAAGGAAACTACTTGTCGTCGATCAGACAAAAATGACTTTATTAATTTTACTAAATTGTTGTTAGTTTTTAAGGTAATTAGTTTGTTAATTAAAATATCATGATCTACCATATCAAATGCTTTCTTAAAATCAACAAAAACTGCTCCACACATCTTGCCATTGTTGATGTTAGCATGCCAGTTGTCTGTCATTTTTGTCAAGGCAGTATGACAAGAGTATTTAGGCCTGAACCCTGACTGACTATGGATGATTAGATTGTTGTTATTTAAATGTTGAAATGTTATTTTATGTATGTGTTTCTCTAATGGTTTTGATAGTGATGATAGTAAAGAAATTGGTCTATAATAACCCACAGAAGCTTTATCAGTTGAGCCAGGTTTATATAGAGGATACACTTTTGCAACTTTAAATGCAGAAGGAAAGTAGTTTTTGGCAAGACACTGATTATATATGAAAGTTAAGTATTCGCTTATCACTGGTGCAGCACATCTAAGAATTCGATTGCTGACACCATCCAAGCCAGATGAGTTTGTCTGCTTGAGGTTGGTGAGGTATTTATATACTTCAGCAACAGACATGAGAGGAATTTCAGATGGACTAGCATTAATGCATTTGTCATCACTAAATGATGCCAACAGGCTTAAGTCACTCTGTGCATCTGGTATGGCGGATTTTAAATTTTCTATTTCCAATTTAAAAAAATTACTGAAATCATTACATGTAAGAGAATCTGGTTTTACAGGATCTGAATGATGTTTCTTGTTGGTCAGCATGTTAATCGCCTTTCATATGTCTGTACTGTTTGATTTGTCTATAATCAACTTGCTAAAATGTTCTTTCTTGATCCTACGGATCATGTATTGCACTTTATTTCTTAGCCTACGATACTCTATAACATTTCTATTTTTCTGTGCCATGTCCCGATCTCTCATAACTTCCAGAACTTCACTAGTGATCCATGGAGACTTAATTTGACTTTTAACTCTAACTTCTTTAACCGGCACATGTTTATCAAACACATTGTAGACTGTTTTTATCCAATATGCTATAGCATCGTCCGGTTCAGAAAGCTGATAAACATGCTCCAGCTGTGCGTTTCGCAAATCGTTTAAAAATATTTGTGAATTGAAGGTTTTAAAATTTCTAAATTTAATTGTGAGGTGCTTATCTTTAGGAGACCTAAAGCCAAATTTTGACCATGTACAGCACACCGGATAATGGTCGCTGACAGCTAAAACAGGAACTGTGCATTCAATAATATTTCTCCAAGTGAAGGTTCAACTCTCGCCACGAATGATGAGAATAACCTAGACAGATTTTTTTTTAACGAGTAATGAAGACGTCTTGAAAGAAACTGGATCACGAAAAGAACTGATTGCCCGCATCAGAAAAAGACAATCTACATTCTTTGGTCATGTGATGATAAGGAGAAAACCTGAGCACATCGTGAGGGTAGGAAAGCTGGAGTGCAGAAGAGGCAGAGGGAGACCGAGAGAACAGATGCTGGATATTTTGACATCATGGCATGGAAGATCATCTGTGCCAGAGTTGATTGAAGTACAGAATACAGAAGGTTGTAGACAGACATGACTACCAGCGCCCCACGGCATTGACTCTAAGAAGATTGTTTCATGCAGTTTGCAAGTATATTTTAGTGATGAAATATGTGGTGTCTGTGGTGAGGGTTGTTGTTCTAAAGTAAACATTGTTTCCAAAGCGTTGCCATCTCTGACAGTTATTATTTTTTTTTTTTCATTAATATAGAAAAGTCCAAAAAGATACATCTTCGTTGGATAAACCATCCAAGGAAAGGAAGCTGACTATGCTCACTCGCTAATTTTTAAAGGATTGTGTAACTACATTATGGAACATTCTGCAGCTAAAATGTAAGTATTTTCGGTTGTACTTTCTGTTTCTATGTTATCATATTGTGAGCAGAAAATGCGACATCCTAGTGTTCTCTTTCAGTTTGTATGTGTGTTTACCTATGTACATGTTCTGTTCCTGAGCTTATTCATATAAATGTTGTGGGGAGTACTCAGGGAACGGCAGGATACACACTGGAAAAAAATTGACTTTTAGAGTAAAAATAGAACGTATCGTTAGCCCGGGGTGGTGACGTCACGTCAAGGTAATGACGTCAGCCCTGTGGCTCTATCAGGAGAAAGCCTTGCTTATATCATGACAGGA
>CAJHNH020001302.1:855486-890486 GCA_905116865.2 Candidula unifasciata | reverse complement strand
TACGATTTGTAGAAAATTAGCTCAAGAGAAAGTTTACCAAGACCCCAGTGTGACTTTTCTATCTATCAGAGATTTTGCCATTAGATGGGTTCGTGATGATTTGTTCTTTACGAAAGTGGTGTTAAAAAATGAGTCAGCGGTGCAGGCGAATGCTGTGAGTTCTTCAGTGTCGTCGAATGTGAAGGGTGAGTTGGACTTTTTAACATCTGAGATTAAGCACCTGAAAGAACATTTAGCTGTTTTCTCACAATACAAGCAACGGCGTAAGCGATGTTTTATTTGTCAGTCGTCATCCCATTTAATGAATGCCTGTCAAAGAAGAACACCAGTCGGCGAAGTTCGGCACCCTATTCATGTGCAGAGGCAAGAAGCGGCTAACTATAGTCAGAACAGAACTCGCCAAGTGTGGCGTAGGAGCCCATATGGCCCCGTTCGAGTCGTGCCCCCGGCAGATTTAAACGGACTCTCTTGTGTAGTTTCTTGTGAGATACCCGGCGATAAACAGGTTTGCAGTCAGAGTGACGCGCTGTCAAAACACACGAGGGGGAGACGGAGGAAGAAAAGTTCGCAAGCTCCCACTGACGACTCATCTAATCAAACACAGAACAACGAAAATTCAGTTCCGGTCAATCAATTGTGCACTGAGTTATCTAGCAATGAACAGTCTACTTTAAAGACCGTCGAAACTGTCAGATATCAGGTCGGGGATAAAGTCAATTTAAAACTCGAACAGGAAGAAGGTGATATCAATGAAGCGAGGTCAGACGAAATTTATGTTATTCTTCGCGCTCCTACTGAGTCGCGACCACAGTATGTGTTGACTAGCAGACAGCAGAATAAACTGCGACTCTTAGTAGACGAGGAGGAGTTGAGGAAATGTGTTGCGAACTATTGACCTAATTAGTTGTGTGCAGAAAGATCAGCTGGTCAAGGTGTGCCTATTGTTCGCGGTGTGGTTTGTGTGATGCTAGGAGTGTTTTCTTTCTATTGCGACCTAAGCTTGGGGTCAGATTTTTTTTTTTATGTCTCCGTGACCGGTTTAACTGTAGGTCTTTTCATATAGGGAGTCACGTGTGAATTACACTGACCGACTGAGGTATGCAGTGAAGTTTTTATAACATTGCAGTGACCCATCCGTCCATTTGTAGGCCTTCGGGCCGAGGTAACGTGTCCGATCAGTTTGTAGGCTTTTACAAAGCTGAGGTAATTGTAGGCTTTTACAAAGCCGAGGTAATTTCCGATCTGTCTCTGGATGGCCACGCGGCCGAGACAAAGTCCATTGTAGGCTAAGCCAAAGCCGAGGTAATTGTAGGCCTTCCATGAGGCCGAGGTAATGTCCGATATGTCTCTCGAGGGCCGAGCGGCCGAGACATTGGCAAAAGTGGTAGTGAGTCTCTGATGGCCACGCGGCCGAGACAAGAGTGCGTTGTGTCTCTCAATGGCCGAGCGGCCGAGACAGTGTCCATTGTAGGCTTCGTCGAAGCTGAGGTAAAAGTGTGGGAAGTCCTTTAAGCGTCACGCGGTGGTGACAAAGGCAAACTTCTTTGTGTCACGCGGTGGTGACAAAGGCAAACTTCTTTGTGTCACGCGGTGGTGACAAGGACAAACTTCTTTGTGTCACGCGGTGGTGACAAGGGCAAACCTCTTTGTGTCACGCGGTGGTGACAAGGGCAAAGTGTGGTGGAAACAGTCCAATGTAAGCCCCGCGGCTGAGGTAATAAAAACAGCTGAAAGAACCCGTCTACCAAGAATTACTGGATGTCAGCGAGAGCAGCTACTCAAGAATCCTGATGTTTACTTATCACGATTATTTTTGCATTTTTGTGTTTTTTTATATTGCAGATTTGCTTGTTGTGTGTTGTTGACGATTGTGTACATGTTAAAGATGCTTCAAGTAGCTAGAGATTATGTCATGTCATGAAAATAATTGTGTTTCTGTGGTCAATGCAAGTAAATGAAGAACAGGAGTTAAGGAAGAATTGGTAAACAATTATTGTAAGGTATTGTGTAGTTGTCGGGACGCCAACAGATTTGATGAGGAGACTTGAAACAGCCGCTGGACGACTGTTATATAAATTGAATTAGGCTTATTTAAGCGAGCTAAAAACCTGGCCAACTTGGGGGTCAGGAAGTGATGAAACAGGCGGAAGTGACCAGGTCTCCCTCTTAGGCTTACTGGTTTTAGGATGAGAAACATGTAGTTCTGATTTGTCCGTTGCGTTCAATGATTTTACGCAACGTGGGTTGAGTTGTGTAGAGAGAAAGATAGGTTCCATCTATTGTAGGGTATTTTCGAGCACGTTGGGAATTTTAATGCATTATTATTTGTGAAGACCTTAGATGATGTTCAGTGAAATAAATAGATGTGAATTTGATAATTATAGTTCCAGTTGCTTTGCTTCAGATTAGGGTTTGTGGTTAGTGTGTGTAGTTTGTTTATTTGTTACCTGGCTTATTAGACTTTACACAGAAGATCTCGTGCCAGGACTAGAATATTCTTGTTTCTAGTCCCCGCCTAACGAACTAATATATAAACTTCTTCTGTTTTGTCAGTCTGTTTGCTTATGGTTCATAATGCAGGTTTATAATTCCAACACACCAGGGTCCGATTTTGCTGCATTCAGTTTGACAGCAGACGGCTTTGCAGTTGTCCACACTGGTATTAGCTTCGAACGCTGTGTATGCAATGCAAAATACTGAACATAAAATTGCTTAAGAATTCTACAGTCAACAAAAGCTGTTGCAATGTTCTGTACAGGGAATGCAGAAAAAAAAAAAAATTATATTAAGTTGTATTCGTCTGACTTGTGCTCAAGTGTGTGAAGGTATCGATGGTTGGGCTGGTTGGTCTGATTTCGACCACCTTTGCCTCTAATAATATTCCCACTTACTAATTTAATTATAAGTAGGTCGGCGTGGGGTGCAAGGATTTGTATATTATTGACTTGACCTAACGGTGATTCTAATGCACGACCATTGGGTGAGTGGGCAAATTTACTGACCGCTGCTCCGTCACTATCTCGGTAGTAAGTAAAGGACCTTTTTCAACAGATCAGGCGTATTGTCAATATAGGGCTCGACATTTTACAGACAACTGGTACTCGATAAGTGAGTGGTCTCAAACACGCACCGCCCGCCTTTACTTCCTATGACTTTACCTGGTACCAATTACTGACTAGAGCTGGTGCCAATATCAGTTTGGAAGGAAAAAGGCCGGCTCCCCCTGGACCTGAATCCACAACATTCGGATTTACAGGTGAGTTTCTAGCCACTACAACACGCCTGCTCCCACCATCTCGTTACTTGTGTCTAAATAGAGCACTCAAGCTTGTTAACTATCCCCGGAAACTATCTAAAACTACAGCCCTCACCACAGCCCATTTCACAGCCCATTCACAGATCATTACTCCGGAGAGGGTTATTGGCTCTCTGAACCTTAGTGGCACTGCCATTTTCTGTAGTATTTTAGGCTCCACGACGAGCGCGTTTACTATGCTGGTAGTTCTGAGTGGCCACAAAACTCATCTCAAGGCCATCTATGGAGACTTTTGAGTTTGTTACGGTAGAAGGAGGTGAAAGGTCCCTTTTTAAACATTTTTTGACCCTGATAAGAAGCAGACTACAAACATGTATTAGCTTTGTTAACATAGGCGTAATTACTCTTTTGTTTCAACTAAAAATCATCAGTTACCCTTAGATGCTGCAATTTAAAGCTACTATTTGTTATATATTAAACAGCACACTACAAAAGAGAGCCATCTCGCCAAATTATGGAATGAATAGTTTTCTAACTCCATTTATGAGCATGGAAAATGCAGTGACAAACTGATGATCTTTTTACAGTTCTGCATCAAAATTGTCTGAGTTCACTCGGTGTAATATCCTCTTCAGTAGCTGGTCTCTGTGTCCTTGCTAGAGAAGTAGTCAATAAATCAGACTATTTTTTTTTTAATAAATAATTTTTCAGACACTTGTCTTAACTAAGACAATTTTGTTTACAGCTTTGCTAGATTACCCTTTTGAAGTCAAAGACTGAAACTCTTCCCAGTAATGCAGCATTTGTAACGTTACCTGCTGGCATTCCCATTCTTTTGTTGTCCGTCCCCTTTTCTGGTGAGCATACTTTACATCATTTCCCTTTTCTGGTCCAGTTGCTTTTGCAACTCTAGCATCCATGAATGAAGAATGTAAAAACAAATAATATGAGAATCAACACTGAAAAGACAGAAGTAATGTCAATAGGAAAAAAGAAGACAGATCTAAACATAGCAATAGAATACAAAGGCATTAAACATGCATCTGAGTTTAAATATCTGGGAACTACATTTACCGAAGATGGGAAATTGAATAAAGAAATTGACATTAGATGCAGTAAAGCAAACCAAGTATTGGTACAGCTAGCTCCCATCTTACAGCATAAGACAATCCCAATCAGCACAAAGAGACATCTTTTTCAAAGCATATTTATTCCAACTCTGTGCTACCAGTGCCAGACATGGTCACTCACAACAAACTATAAAAGAAAAATAGTAACCACGGAAATGAGATGTCTGAGAAGGGCTGTAGGAGTGACCATAAGAGATAAGATCAGGAATGAGATCATAAGACAACAAGTCGGTACAGAACCAATTCTGGATTACATACAAAGACAGCAAGTGAAATGGTTTGCCCGCTTAGAAAGAATGCCTTGTGACACCATACCATACAAAGCATACATGGAAAGAGAAGAAGGACATAGAGCACGGGGTAGACCAAGAACAACATCAGAAGAGCTAGAAACAGAACCTTAAATCTTCCTCGACACCCAAAGCGGTAAAAGAGGAAGTGAAAAAGAAGAAGAAGAAAATCTTTTGTCTGTCTTTTTAATTAAATATTTTACATCTTCATTTACCTCCAAATGTAACGCTTTGCTTAGTGAGGCTATACTATCTAATGTGTCAGCATTTTCAACATCATGTTCCGTAGCAGCATCTTGAACACTTGCTACAACAATTCTTAACCTGCAGAAATCTCGCCCTAACTTTTGCCAAGAAGCATTAAGTGTCCTGACACGTTGTCAGATGCCAGGGCAATGAACTGAATAGCCTAAGGAAAAAGAGAGGGATCCTTCCGGAATTCGCGGGTAAATGAACGGGCTTCAAAACATTTTTGGAATATGTGATTTGAAGTTCTTGAAGTTGCAGATGAGTTGCTTCTCCATGGGTTGAAAACAGAGGTAGTGTTTGTAGGAAGAAACGTGATTTTGATAATGTTAAATTCATCGCCTAAAAAACATTTGTTACCCGAAACCAAAAGCAATTTTTAGAAAGTTCTTATTATCATAATGCGTTACCGAGGGGACGCGTTCAAAAAAGGCATTAACCGTTAATGATAATAAAATCACTAAAGTAGAACTATGAGACAGAACTAAACAAATACAAGACAAACAAAAGGGTGAAGGAGCAAATTATGGCCTTTAAAATAAACATTCGTTAGAAAACATGACTGGAGTATAACTAGCATGCCCTTTCACTGTCACACCACACACACACACACAAAAGGGGGGGGGGGAAGCCGGGGGGAGGAAGCGGGTGTTTTTTTTTTCCACGTAAAATAATGTTGTCTTTTATCTTTGCAGTTCTTAGTATATCAGATTTCATTGTGAATGAATGTAAGTATGTATGTGTGTTTGTGTATGTATGTATCTATGTGTGCGTGTCTGTGTGTATGTACATATATACATCAATATTTATGTACAAGTGGAAACAAAACGAAAACCATTTCTTATTCAAGCATATGAACATATGTGTAAACTAACACACACACACACACACTATTAAAGATTATGTGCGTATGACGTTTTAACTACACACAGCCTGGAAAGAGAGAGAAAAAAAAAAAAAACGTAATGAATGAAACTAACCTTCTATAAGTTTAAGTGCTGCCTGCACACTGTCCAATGTCACATGACTGGTCCGACATAATGAACTTTCCCAGGCGTGTCCCAATAATTGACATCTCCACTTTATTGTCTCAACGCTTGCCAACTGCAATTATTTTACAGATGACATTGCGTCAGGCCACGAGCTGGCGTTACAATAATTCTATCAGCTTGAGATGTCATGTCCATGAAACCGCTGCTCACATTCATTCACCATTTCGAATCTATTTCCTGCCATTAACACTAGGAAACAGCTGTCGGCTATATTTTTAGCTACAACGATTGCTTACTGCTTGTCATTGTGTTTTTTTTTCTTCTTAGTTCATTCCTATACGTTTATTCTCGCTAATATTTTTATTGAGTTAATTTTAGCAGCAAAGGTTGCATACTTCTATCTATTTTTTTTTTTTAATGATCATTTTAGCAACAATGATTGCTGGGTCGAGCCATATTATTTCTTATATGTTCACTGCCAGCACCAGTGACTGCAGTCTTCTAGAAACTCATTTTTCCACACAGTGATCATTAGGATGGTTGAATGTTGAATTTAGAATCGACATCACTCAGCACTCGGGACACCCCCTTAAGCGTTCCCTCATTATCTTCAGCAGCAAGCGAAGTTTTAAAATTCCAATGGTACCAGAAAGTGTCTGATTGTATATGCTTTCCCGCTTTTCCTAAGTGTCGAGCGTCAGTCATATCCCCTGGTGACTCCTCGCATTGCCATTCTCATCAGACCATAATGATCTATCTGCTCCTCGGCACTGTTCACTCGCTCCCAAAAGGCCCTCACAACATCCAGCTTGTCATACATCAGTTCACCACTAGGTGGTGCAGAACCAGCCAGTCTATCTGCTTGCTCTTTTTCTAACACAACGCTTGAAGAAAATATCCAAAGGATGCTAACTACCCAGGACCTTTGAAGTGATACTTGCCACTCTGCACGAAGCATGCCTGTCTCCACTTTTCTCAACATGCTCATTGCGCTAGTAAGACTTGGAAGCCGAGCATATTTTTTAAATCTTAATTTATGAAGATAATCGACTGTCATAAATTAATGTCATTACAAGGAGGTTGGGAGCGGGCTGTTACTATGACTACATTCTACTGGTCGCAAAAATAAGATACATACTCAGAGAGGTACAGAAAACAAGAAGAAGATATAACACACGTTCTGGAGGCTGATACAGACATGAACGAAGTGTATTCCAAGGGAACGGGCGCTAAAGAAGCTTCTCGAAAAGCTAAGCAATTTAAAAAAAAAACGTTTCTTTCTTCTTCTTTTTCTTCGTCTTTACTCTTTTCAGTCCTCTGCTGCTTCTTCTTCGTCCACCCCCTCTATTTATTCGTCTTTCTCTCCAGCACGTCCTTATATACTTCTTGCGACTTTTTTAGGACGCAATTTTTTGTTCTTTGAAGCCCCACCCTGGCTTTTGCCAGGGGCCGCAATATAGGCAGGCCATAAATATGGCCAATTGTGTGAACGCGGTTTCCGGGACCTCTCCACGGTGATCCTCATCCACATGGTGGCACTTTGTGTCATCAGGTGTTTATCGCTTGTGTGATGTCCTGGTGGGGTAGAAAGTCAGTCAGTCAGCACGTCCTTTCCTTAAAGCATTGAACATCACAACTCTCCCTCTTTTATTTGCTACTCATTGTTTCTCATTTTGTTTTCCAAAGAACACAGACCCTCAACCAACTCTTTGTAAATTCTTCCGCTCCCTAATTTGTTGTTATATTTACTCGTAGTCTTCTTGATATTATTTATGTTTTATCCTTTAATACCTGTCCCAGATTCGTGATGAGTTGCTTTTAGTCTGTGATTTGTATCAGGAATGGCAACCATCTATGTCTTCATCTATCTACATTGACTTTCTCAGTCCTTGCAATGTTATAGCATTCTTAATTCAGACAGGCGGTATTCCGAGATGGAGGTAAGTGGTTCAGCCCTCCCGACAACTGGTAATATTCCCTACAGTGCACTCAAGCTCATTGTGAAGATCGCTTCATTCGTGGGTGGCTGAATATCTTTCACTGTTGTTCCTTACATAGACACTTTTGTGATGGTTTCTATGTTTTGCAGATAACACGACAATTTCTCTCTTTTTTGCATAGTATTTTCTAGGTTTCTATATTATTTGCTTTCCTTTGTCGAGGACACTATCTGTGGGAACTGTCTTTATCAGAACACACTAAGTGAAGTCAATAACGCTTGATTCGGGTTACACGACATGTTAGATATATGGTGTAAATTACTGTTTATAGATCATTCAGCATTTGAAACAAAATCGAAATCAGAAAGAAAGACCCAACAAAACAATGGAAAGAAAACACACACACACACACACACACACACACACACACACTAATACACACACGCAGAGACACACACACACACTCAGACACAGACACACACAAAGAGACACACACACACACATACACAGACACACACACTCACACACGGAGAAGGGAGCTAGAGAGTTCCGTTTTAAAGATGGGGAGGACACCGTGAGAGCTGCAAGCGACAGCAAGGGATAGAACGACTCAGCGTGAGTTGGTTGAGAGCATATCCTCCATTGGGGGTTAATAGGCAGAAAAAAAAGCATTCGAAAGGGCACACACGCAACCATGGCAGCTGCCGCAGTGTAGTAGCTACAAGCTCACCTGACGACTACTGCTCTTAGGTTAAAATCAGCAATCAGACATTTTTCCCGCTTCGAAATTAGGATGCCTGGTAATGTATGGGAAGCAGAGTCGGCGTAATGTTAACCTTGCGAATGATCTATAAACTTATAGTCTAGCACTTTATGCGTGGTGCATCAAATGCGTGAAAGGTGTCATTGACTTTTGTTAACGCACAAACGACATGTGTGCATACAATATGGCAACCTAGTTAAATACTCTGTAACTGACTCAGAAAGTATGCTGAGGAAGATCAGGAAAGGTATGCTTCGTGCAGAGTGGCATGCTTCACTGCGGAGGACACGGGTGAGGAGTATTGTCTGGATTTGTTTCACCGGGACTTCCCGATGTGTTGGGAAATGAACAGAGAGACAGACTGGCTGGCTCTGCACAACTTGGTGGAATACTTATACATGCTAAGGCACACGTGGTTAGTGCCTTGTGGGAGAGCGTTTACAGTTCGGAGGAGCAGATGGATCACCACAGTCTGGTGAGATTGATGCAGGGGGGAGTGACGAGAGGTTCTGACAGATGCTCGAGGCTCAGAGGAAAGGCAAGACGGGCGTCTAATCAGAACGCTACGGGCACCATTAGTATCGGAACTCTTCGCTGGCAGCTGAAGGTGGGGACGGAGCGCTTATATGAATGCCCCGAGTGCTGTGATATCGGATCTTGAATCAAATCAAATCTGCAAATAGAGTCAAATTGTCTTGCAAAACATCTCATCCATCACAATAGAATGTGTACAGGAATGAACAGCAGAGAAAGATACTCAGCCACCCACGCATTACGAGATTTTCACAGTGCATACGTGCGCACAAACATTGATATCTTAACTGACAACATTATGCTCATTATCTCCATCAATAATACCAGGTATATAATATATGAAAATAAGTAATGTTTTGTATCCTCATAAGAAATACCTGGTATTTAATATATGAAAAAAGTAACGTTTAGTATCCTTATAAAAAATATGTGGTATATAATAGTGAAAGTAAGTAATGTTTTGTATCCTCATAAAAATACCTGGTATATAATATATGAAAATAAGTAATGTTTAGTATCCTCATAAGAAATACATGGTATATAATAAATAGAAATAAGTAATGTTTTGGATCTTCTAAAAAAAAAAAAAAGGTATTCATAAGTAAAGTAAACAAATTTTTTTTTTTTTTTTTTTTTGCGTTTAGGTCAATTTATTACTGAGAATAAAAGAAATGAAAAACCACTTTCAGTTGCTTCCTGTGAACCTTTGGTTATACTTGTGGTACCAAATTTTGCTGTGATTTCTTTTAGGTGATTTTTTTTAAATACTCGCAGCTTTTTTCTGTTGACCTTCCATGTCTGTCTGGTATTGTGCTTGCCGGTCTCCTGTGTCGAGCATATTGTGTTACACCCATTTTTGTATGGACCTGAGTCGGTCAATAATGTAGTCAACATCCTACTAGTCACATTTCCCTTTCCAGCACATTACCTGGTACAAACTGAAATACGATGAATCAATGAAGTAATATCAGAAAATTACTGCCTAAGAAGGCAATAGCTAGAGCTCATGAATATATAAAGCAGAAGCTAAAAAGGAAGATATGATGCCAATAGGGGTAGATAAAATGAAGTATTTCGATGACCTAGGACAAGAAGCGGAGGCAGCAGCAGCAAAAGGAAACCTAAGAAATCCTTACAATAACAGAAGGAAATTGGTAGGTAAATATAATCAGCTAACTTTATCAATCAAAAATAGTCAAGGAAAGGTACTCACCAACACTACAGATTAAATGGAACGATCGGATGAATATTTTGAAATACTTCTAAATAGATCAGTCTCAGAGGTTCCTGTCTAGACTTTAAAATTGGAACTTGATATCAACTGTCAGATATCATCTAAAGAGGAAATTAGGTAAGCTATCAATCTTCTGAAGGAAGGAAAGGCGGCTGGTCCTGATGGTATCCCATCAGAAGTTATTGAGGCCAATATAAACACATCAACGGAATTGCTACATAGACTATTATAGAAGTCTGGGAGACAGAATAAACACCAGCAGATTGGAGAGAAGGATATCTTGTAAAACGCACACAAGAAAGGTGATCTACGAGGGTGTTAAAACTATAGAGAAATTATGTTGCTGTTAGTTCCAGGTAAAAGTTACTATTAATAAATAGCTAAGAGATGAACAGACAGGTTTTCGGCCAAACAGATCCTCTAGTAACCAGATAGCCACATTATATATATATATATATATACTAATACCCCCATGTGGGTTCCGCGGCCCCATTGTGGGGAAAACAAGAATAGACCCACTGCCTCCCCAAAAGCATGTCGTAAGAGTCGACTAATTGGGGAGCTTCCTTTAAAGTCGGAGTGCATCTGCCGGAGAGACAAGGAACCAACAGTCTGTATTCAAGAGAATGAGATATGTAAAACTGATGCACACGCAACACTCAGGTTCTGGAGCAGGACTGCAGTTCAGTAGTGGACGAGCAACCAGAACTTTCAGCCACATTGTACAGCTGGCGAACGCGAAGAAGAAGAAGAAGAATATACTAATAGAGCGAAGCAGTGAATTGAACTCAGCACTTTACCTTGGACTCATAAACTATGATAAAGCTTTCGATAGCATTGATAGGAAGTTTATCTGGAAATTAATGGGGCACTATGGAATCCCACAAAAAATTAGTAACTTAGTAAATGCAAAATATTTATGCATGAGATGTCGAGTTCTTCATGAGAGAAAGCTAACAAATAAATTTGAAATCGAAATAGGTGTGTGACAGTGATGTCTTTTTGTAGTTTCTCCTATTTTTACTGGCAATAAACTGCATTATGAAGAGAGCAAAGGTTAACACAAGGAATGGAATCCATTGGACCCCTGAAAAACAGCTTGATGATATGGACTTCAATGACGAAATTTATCTTCAGTCCCAATCAAGAAATAAATTAAATATACATGGTGTGAGATCACAACAGCTAGGTCTGAAAATCCATACGGAAAAGGCAACGATAATGAAAATAAATCATACAAATAATAATGTTGTCTCTTTTAATGATGCTACCCCACTCCAAGATGTGGAATCGTACATCTATATAGGCAGTAATGTAGATACAGATCTGGGAACTAAAGGGATATTAAAATATGAATACCAAATGCAAGTGGAGCTTTCATAGCATTGGGAAATTTGTGGAGTTCAAAAGAAATTTAAACTAATACTAAACTTAAAAATTCGTATTCTAATGTCAAATAGTACTGTTGTATGAAACAGAAACATGGAGAACAACTAATGCAATTATTATTAAACTACAAACATTCATTAACAGGTGCCTTCGCAGAATAGAGGGAATTATATTATATGATAGAATCATTAATGTAGAGCTTGGACTAGACCAATAGGTGAAGAAATGACGCTGGCTTTGGATAGGACACACGGTGAGAAAAACGGAGAACATTATAACTAAAATGTCTTTGCACTGAAACCCACAAAGGCATATAAATAAAGCAAGAAACACACACACAAAAACAGAGAAAGGAGCTAGATAATGAAGTGTAAGAGATGGGGATGACATGGGGAGATCTGCATACGATAGCGAATGATAGAACGACTTGGTGTGAGCTGGTTGAGGGCCTATGCTCCACTGCCGTCTAGAAGGCAGAAGAAGAAGGTGCTTTACTGTTTAGTGCAGCTAGACCACATCTACAATTTAATCATACTCAGCTGTTAGTCACTTAATTAGTCGACAGGACAACGCCACTGCACATCGAAATGCTCAATCAATACGTGATCGGATCGCCTTCTGAATATACACCACAGCGTGTGACGACATAGACACATGTACTGTGCTCGTTTTGTTTTCTTCCTTAGCCTCCTGCGTAGCGCCTTTTTTTCCGACCACCCTTTGAACTTCTATTCTTGCAGTTTAATCGAGGTTGCCATTTCACATTTTCTGCAAAGCATATTGTATATCCCTGACAATACCAGGCCTGTCTGAATCAGTTTAGTTCATTAATTTATCATCTATGAACATCGCAGTTCGTGCTGGCCCAGGGTCTAGTATGCTGGCCAGCTTTTTCTGTATAAATACGGAATAACACTGGCGATAATAGAGATAACATTGTTGTATACGTCATTTCAAAAGATAATTATAGTGACAATGTAATATGTTTTCTTTTCATAAATACGCTTGGTGTCTGCTGGGAGAGAAAATTGTCAGAACTCTTGGTTGTATTTGTTCCTGTTGAATATACATCTCAATTATTGCTTACACATTCCCTGATTTTATAGATGCCTTTTTCTTGTCTGATTTCATTTGCTCAGATCAAACTAGCAATGTTTTTCTATCTTTTTTAAATACAGCTGGTTCGATTTTTCAAACATTCGGTTTCACATTTCCATTTCCGTGAAGGAGGTTAAAAGGGTTATATGCGATCTGATGTTTTGAAACTCCATCAAGGATGCATTTCTTGATGTCGCATATACAGCTTATAAGGTGTGTGATTCCAGTGCTAACTTATGGTTGCGAGAGTTGGAAAGCAATGTAGCTCCATTAACAAACACAAAATTTGACAATTTTGAGAACAGATGTCTTGGATGAATACTAAATCTCCACTGGAGAGATTTCAAATCCAATACACACAAAAAAGACAAGAGACTAAGCAAGATAATGTTTCCAGTTTTATAAGGAAGCACCGCTGGAACTACATCAGCCATGCACTCAAAATAGATAAGACAAGATTCTCAAATATCAAGCAAAACCTATTACACCTGGTGGTCCGGAAGGAAAAAGCTACCTACCAAACTTTGGACTGACAAAGTAGGAGACCTGCCGCATAGAACCATCATTGAGAATCGCCTACACCTTTATTCTCAAACTAGACGTTGTGATATCATATGCCAGGCTTTGCTGCACTATGCGACCTTCATTCGACTTTGCCATGAACCCCCACGCACTTCGTCTGCCCCCTCAACACGGAGCCATCTGTATAGATAATCACATCACCTGGGCTGGAATTGTCCAGCCAAGTGTGTCTAGGAATATTGTATTCATATACAGAATCATTTGTAGTGAACTTTTACTTCTGCAGCAACAGCTTAGCAGCCTTACGACTTAATTAAGTCTGAAGGAGAAAAAATCAGGCACCTACACAAGTCTGAAAATTGTTCGGACACCTTGACCCACTCCTCTCCTCGCCTAAATTTATCAAGCCTGCACACATGTCTGGTTGTGTCTTCAGCTTGCGCATCCAAGACCTTCCTCTTTTCAGTCTGTGACCCTTAGCTCTATCCAGGGCTTCATGCAGGAGGTGCTTCTTGTATGCAGCTACTCTGGGATATGATTTTGCATGCAGAACTTTGAGCCTATCTACAATAGAAGGTAGTGCAAGTATATATCGCATACATACTACAGGGGTATCTCTTGTACACCCATAATTACCCGCATGACTTCATTTTGTATGCGCTTTGAATTTTATTAGCTGACTCTTTGATATGATAAGCATTCCAAGTCTGTAATCTATCACCAACAAGATCATGTGCTGGAACATCGTGAACAGCATTCTTTGTTCCCTGTCCATTGCTGCCATAATCTTGAGAGCATTGAGTCCTTTTTGGCATTTTACCGCAACTGCCTCCACGTGTTCACTATAGGACAGGCTTCTATAGAAAGTGATACCCAGGTGCCTCAGTTTTTTTTTTTTTTTTATGTTACTATTATTAATTGTAAGGCTTTGAACAATTGCTCTCACAATTCTATTGTTCAGAGAGCACCACAAAACAGCCGCCTTTTCTGGGTTGATGACAGCGCCCGTTTCTGCACACCAGTGAGTCACTTTGTTTACAGTTGCCTGCAGCTCTTGGGCTTATCTATTGTCTGTCACTCCCTTGCCTCTATATGCAAAAACATCATCAGCAAATGTCAATATCCTTCCAATACCTGGTGCTTCAAGTTCTGCAATCCTGCTTGTATACACATTAAGGAGCACCGGTGAAATTGCAGAACGCTGGGGTAGTGCCGGGGCTATATCCCAGGCGAAGGGCAACCATACGTGAATGCAGAACAGCTGCTATCCAGTTCACCAGCCAGGGACAAACCCCCTTCTCCATGAGTGCAGATATCTGACTGTTGTAGGCATCTTTAAGACATCTTCAAGATAAAGTGTTGCCACAACTGTTTCCTGTCTTTTCTGCAACCCTTCATAAACATCAAAAGCAAAAGTAGCTGAATTAGACCATGTATCTCTCTGTGGCCTGGTAACTACCCAAACCTTTTGGCAGCAGCTCTCTCCTTTCCAAACACTTTTGTAGTTTAACAGCAATAATCTTCTCTAGCACCTTGCTAAAAGTATTTTGTATGGCGATAATCCTGAAACCGCTAAGTCTGGAATGATCTTTGCCTGGTTTTAGAATGGGGATCAGATAGCTTGGTACCCAATCCTGGGGTACTGACGCTGTTCTGATGTTCTAGTTGAAATGACATCTCCTTTAAGTCATGCTCTTCATATGGGCACACCTCACGCCGTCTGGCCCCGGCGCAGTGTCTTTTACTTTTCATATCCTCTACCCTAATGATATCCTAAAAATAATTATCATTTATAGTATTAGACAGATTTTCTCTAACTAAATTTCTAAGCTCCCTGTCATTATGATCAATTTGGGCTTTAAATCTCTTTAAAAATACCTTTCCCTTTCTTTTTTGTTGTCATTGTCATAAATCTACACTATCAATGTATATAAGCCCTGTTGTGATAGGTCGATCCTTCCTTTGCACCTGTCTGTGCAGTTTCCAAAACCTACCTAGTGATTTATCCCCTCCAATTTCGCTCATAAAATGTTCCTATTTAGTCCTTTTTGCATCTGCTGCACAACGCCTGAACTCTTCTACTTTTTTTCTTTTCTAACTTGTTCTAGCTTATCTATATCCTCTTGTAACCTGTGAGGTGCCTTTCGGACAAGTGAAAATACAATGTCTGCTCCCAGGATAATGGTTAACACGGAAAGCAGAAAGCTTTTTGAAGACTACAGTTAACCGGGACACCCCCCTAACGTAGACCAGCCTGAGCAAGCGTCATGGACATGTCCGCAGGTGTGAAGCTGGGCCCGAGTTCGTTACTAGATCTGCCGGCAACGTAGGACACAGAAGGAGAGGCTGCAGCTGGCTGAGTGAACAATTCTATTTTCATTGCCGGCAGACGGAGACAGAATTAGCCCAGCGTTTGCCAACTCGCGTTTGCACATGTGCGCGTATGACCGTGTGTGCGTGTGCGGTGGAATGGAGGGTGGGATGTACCAGATGACCCAGTCTGTGAATGGACAAATAAACAATTCTGTTTGAAATGACCCCTCGAGGCTGAAAAAAATATGATGTAAACAATCGATACACGTAGATGTTTTTTCCAGGTTATTAAAAGTGCAGTGCCCCAGTTTGTGTATTATGCCAACAACAAGGTAACTAAACAAATTCAGTGGACTTGTCAGATCCATTCCTTGTTATATTTTCCCCTCAGATATACATCTATTCTAAAAAGCGACTAAATGTCTTGCCAGCCGCGACAGCGCACTGACAGAACACTTATCTATCGACCTGAGGGTCTTAGGTTCAAATCCACGTCAGGTGAAATGTCATAATTGACATGGGCTCCCAGATCGACAAGATTTAGATTCGTGTACCAGGAAATGTCCAGGGAAGTAAAGACTATCTGCATGGTGTTAAACAAAAATGCAGTTGAATGCTAGCTGGTGTATTATAGGCCAGTGACGTGCAATGAGTCTCATTAATCAACTTTACTAACATTCAAGTCAGGGAAGGGAAAAAAGGGGGCGGGGGGGGGGGGCAATCAAGTGTGGGACTACCAGCAATTTCATTTCAGTGCCCAGGGTCGGTAAGGGACAAAAAGCAAACACAAAAAACATCATATGTGCCCGGGAGACATGTGAATGGCGTTTAATTAACTATCTGGAGAATATGTGCGTATCTGTGGCTCAGGCGTTGCGAACGCGCTCCGTAATGCTGGGGTGTCTGTTTCTATCCCAGCTGTGGGAGATTTGGAAGCACAGCGTCTTGCGCTGGTTATGACAGGGGTATCCAGAGCTGACCGTTTACGGGGAAATAGCAAACTAATGAACGTAAAATTTGCTAAGCAAACCCACAGCAGCCAGAAAAAATCCTGGTATTGGTTCTGCAACGTCCTGTAAAGGATAAACAACTCACTTAAACGTAGAACAAGATTTATAATTACTAGCGATGTCCAGTATTGCCATCTTTAGACTTAACTATCTGTTCATGAGAACTTGGTGGCAACAACAACAAAACTGATAGAAAACGAAAACGGGATGGCAAAGAGATCAAAGTAGTGAGTTAATAACAGGCATCATTGTCTCGAGGACTGAAGGTTGTGTAAGGAAATACTGCCGGATGCTGCGGGAGCAAAATAATAGCTGTTGTTAGCTTAAAATACTGCTGATCTCTAAGTGTATGGCTTAGCTATAGAGATAGGGCGGAGTAATAGCACTGGTCCGGTCTGTAATTATGTTGATCAAATGGGATGGCGATTTATGACAGCCTACGCTTATGACTTGAACATCATGATAGTTACCGTCTCTACAGACACTGAAACATTACGTTTTTTTATGCAGAACTATAAGTTTTTAACCATTAGGCTCGGTATTATGGATATCACAACTCTTTCGGCCTTGATTCCATGATAGATACCGTAAATCTTAGAGAAATGTGGCTTTTCTGCCTACTCCCGGGCGTGAACCTGGACCATAAAAAGTTAGTCACCCTGTCGCCGTGCAGTCAGGTTTGACTAACCGAGCTAGCGTTCAGGGCTAACATGACGTTTGAAATTAGTGTATTAGTGTTTATAGAAATTGTTCTTTAAGCTGTGGTATCTAAAAACGTTGTCCTGTCCGGTAAAATTTCTCTTCACAGTTCGCCCCGAATGTCCCTCTCTCATAAACAACGCTCCAAGCGGTCCAGACGGTCTTCTTCTTAGCATCAACCCCAGCTAAAAGTTGTGGTTATTTATCCATTTCTGAACCTTGGTTTTGTTGGGGATCTCCAGTTTTGAGTGCACATCCATTTCGCATATCTGCGTTATTTCTATGCAGACACTTGGTTCCTCACCTTTCAAGCAGTTATACTCTAGGTTTGAATAAATAACCCCTAAATTGCTGTCTTTTACGACATGCTTGTGGGGACAGTGGGTCTGTTCTACCCCCTTTAGCTCACACAATTGGATCCCGGAACCCACAAGAGGGACTGTAAATCAAAAACCGCAAAGCTGCGTGCTGACAGGGGCACTAACTCGCCATGTGGTTAAATACTCCATGATGCTGCGACAGGCCAAGCAAGCCGGCAGTGGAAACAAGTTTGCTCAATGAAACAATAAGAAACGATCGATGGATGCAATATCCGAGGCTGTGAAAACAACTGTGTAGCACACACCAAGGCTGGTACTATATACCTCCTGAAATTCTGACGATGAAAGGCAGAACAGGTTCTAGAGAAAAGATGAAGGAGAAGGAACCACGAGTTAGCCAAGTAAATAAGATTTTTCTCACCTACAAATTTAAATTGTATAACATTGGATTTAATCAATAAAAAGTTTTCCATCTTTGTGTGACTTTCCATCGTAGCCGTCAGGCGGTCCGCAAACTCATTCTCTCTTATTTTCCTGATCCGCAGTTTTAAACAGACTGAAGTAAGGTGACACACAACCTTGTCAAATCATAACTTCACAGCAGATAGTGAAAGAAAAACAGAGGGCCTTTAGTAGACCAGAGGCACATCTGGTATGTGGTGCTAGACTTATATTGTAATAGACTAATCGGCTCTCGATTGGTGATATTCTCAACACCACACAGATCGCTTTTACTTTCCATGCTACCTTTTTTAACTGGGTCGATTTGGGAAACAAGGCCCATTTTTTTTTCTAGCGATGGGGGAAAAGGGGATGTGGGAGTGGGGATCTGTCTCTATGTGAATTCGAACCCAATGTCGTCGGGCCTGCAAGCAAACATCTTCATGGCAGGTAAACCAGAGTTTGAACAATATCCCTCTATGTGTAGTTTGAGCAATACCTCTCTATGTGTGTTTATTATGTTATTACACAGCTGAGCCACAGGCTACCTTACTCGTTATCATTTTGTATCATAGAAATTTACTTGTGTAGCTGCTTCAGACTAAGTGTTCATTGTTCATTTGTTAATCGCATATCGGACGTGACCATAAGTGATCTGATCTCTTCCTGAGTATGTCCCGAAGGCTAACATCTGCCATTCTGTCCTGGTTGAAGTAACGAAGGGTGGCTCACGTAGGGTTTTCCTGTCTCGCGGCTCCAATTGGTACACCCAGGGTATGCAATCTATTCAGTGAAAAATCATTTTTCACGAAACTGAAAGCCCCACGGCGTATAGTCTCTAGTGTGGTATTGACGATGTCTCTTCTGCCCAAAGAGGGCCCATTTCTGATGGTTGAGACTAAAGAAAAGGCGAAGTATTCTTTTAACTCCACTGGCACATAGGCTATATTGGGTTAGATCAATTCTTTTAATTAACTGATTGGCATTAGCATTCGATAGGCGATGTAGTAGACACCTTGCTGGCAGGTCTTGGTTTTCCATGTAATTTAAGGGTATCTATGTTCGGTTTCATCGATCTGGGAGCAAACTTCATTCTCATATAAGCCACTAAATCAGGATTTGAAACAAATGTCTTAGCGCTGGATATCGAGTATCTAACCATTGCGATAGTGCGGTTCTCTCAATCTGTTTCAAGTTCATTTCCTTGGATGTCTAGTCTGGAGCAAACATTGTCTGTCTTGGCACACAAATCCTTTATTTGACATTCTAATGAAGATGATGCTGAAATTATTTCCACCCTACCAGTGCTACCAGTGGCGGACAAAGTCACTCACAACAGACCTAAGAAGAAAATTAGTAAATATGGAGATGAAATCTGTTTTTAAAAAATGGCTGCGGTAGTGACCAAAAGAAATAATTAAAAACTAAGCGAAAGGATGAGAAGGTGGCTCTGAATCAATACCTAATTGTATATAAAAACAGAAAACAAAATGGTTTCCAGACTTACAGAGAATGCCTTGTGACGCTATATTATTCAACACACATTCACAATCATTGATCATCACTACTTTGGATGAAAAGTGGTCTTCATCACTCATGATGGAGGAACAACATTCAACACACACATCAAGTGATGTGAGGGACGTAGAGCTCGAGGCAGGCCAAGAACAAGATAACATCAGGGAAAGATAACAACGGGATGATATGCCTGCCTACAGTCGAGGTGGTTTATAAAAGCAAAAAGCAGAACCTTGTATCCCCTTCGAAAACCAAAGAAGGTAAAAGTGGAAGTGAAAAAGAAGAATGTCCAGGTGTTCGAGATTTCAATTTATACCCATGACTATCTATCTTCTTCTGGTTTTCGTCGCTAGTGTTTATACTCACAACACAAGTTGCTCTGCTCCACCTCTTCGGTTGTCGTATGTCATTTAGTTAATTTGACATGAATGGCAACATTAAACTGTTAAAAACCTGTTCCACAATGCAAAGCGCATACGGATCTTGATTAAGATTTAAATAGACTTATCATTTATGATAGGTGATGTCAGGATTACGTAGGCTGCTTTTACTTCACGCAGGATATCTTGATACCCAATCTTCTGCCTCCTGGGCGGCTGCATTATCTTCTGGTTTTTTCCCTCCCAACAGAGCACGGAGTACAACGGTATTTTATCTTGACTTTTTGGTTTTTTATCTCACCCAGTAAGTGCGTCTACGAAAATACTTTACACTGGTCTTTTTTTTTTTTTCAGTAACAAATGACACTTGCTAAGGCAGGCAGAATATAAACAAAGTTGGTTGAGTTCACAGAGAAATACGTGTCTAGGTGGTAACACGGAATATACGAGATAAGCAGTTTGTTCGGTTGAGTTTCTAGTGAAATACCTAGTCAGTTTTGAAATTGGTCGTTTATGTGCTGAATCTAAACATACTCTGTTGTTCATACTTCTCTTTGATTCTGACACAATGTTTTAAAAACTATCTGGGTTCTAATGTGAAATCAAAAGATAGTGGCTGTCGCAGGGCATGTCATTGAAACACATGAAAAAAAAAATATGTTAGGAGCGCCTGTAGCTTGGGCGTTGCCAAAGCACTTCTAATATAGAGGTACCTGGTTCGACTCTAGCTATGAGCGACTGGGCAGCAGACTGGCTTCCCTTGATATCGAAAATCGGCAGTTGATAAGCTACTGAATATAACATTGATTAGTAAAACCAAACAGGAAATGTTGGGTTTGCTTCTGCAACGTCCTGTAAAAGATAAGTAGCTAATTATATTCATATACCATTCGCATATTATTGGAAGGGGGACCGTGTTGTGGCGGCTAGACGCTTGCCTGTGGATCGGAAGGTTGGAGGTTCGTGTCCTGACGGAGCCAGACTTTTTTCTTTTTAATTATGACCGTAGCCCCCAGGACGGTCAAGCGTTAGGTTGGTACCAGGTACAGTCCTAGGAATTAAAGGCTGCCGACTTAATGCTGACCATATCACCCACCAAGTGCCGGTTGATTTATAAAAATATATGGCTAGCCCTATTTGCCCAATACGTCTGAAGGCTTGAAAAAGAGGTCTTTACTATACTTCACTTACGTGATCATTATACTTACTGTTAACAGTAAACATTTAAACCAAGATTAGAACATTGAGCCCATGGCCTCCCTTTTAAGTAAATATGTAAGAGGAATGTTCAAACCCCCCCCCCCCCCCTCCCTCTTACTTGTTTTATTTCGTCGACGCCCCTGAATGTCTGCAAAACAGATAAATGATAAAAGAGAACAAGCCGCAGCCATGCCATCTTCTATGACTTGCCCCATTGTTTATAGAGCCCGCTGGAGCTGACGGTGCAGTGATAAATCACCTGGCGAGTCAGCCACACATCTAGAGATCTCTCAACTGCCAGCATATCTGGAATAGCAGCTGTCAGATGTTAATGGAGATCCAGGTGATGCATCCAGCCAGTCTGGGTTGTGTGATATTTCTAAAACGTCAATGTTCTATTGCTGGCATTTATTTACTTCGTTTATATCGGTGTTTTCCAAACGTTTTTGCCCACCGCCTTCTTTTCGGTTAACACAATCACCCAGAGCTCCTCCACCACCCCTCCCCCTTTCTACAACCCCTACCCTCTTCCTTCCTGGAAATATCGTATTATTATTATTATTATTATTATTATTATTATTATTATTATTATTATTATTATTATTATTATTATTAATATTATTATTATTATTATTATTATTTTACTTCTTCTTCTTCTTCTTCTTCTTCTTCTTCTTCTTCTTCTTCTTCTTCTTCTTCTTCTTCTTCTTCTTTTTCCTCTTCTTATTCTTCTTCTTCTTCCACTTCGCGGTCACCGGCTTTAAATTCAGGGGGGAAGGCCTAGTTATTTGTCCACCTCTGGACTTTAGTCTTGCTCCAGAACCTGAGTGTCGCGTGCACATCCGTTTAACAGATCTGTCTTAATTGTATTCAGATTATTAGTTCCTTGCCCCTCATGCAGATCCCTACGTCTTCGAAGGAAGTCCCCAATTAGTCGACTCCTACGACATGTTTGTTAGGGAGGCAGTGGGTCCATTCTTGCGTTTTCTATAATGGGGCTCCGGAACCCACACGGGGATGCCTGGAATAACAGACAGAATAACAGACAGGATGGTGCTCTTGCCCTGCCCAATGCAAGTGGCCTAGGCATCAAGAAATGTATCATTTTACCTTTCCTTAGTCCTCTTTCTCTCAAGTTTGCTAGATGTCATCAAGTTCTCGAGTTTTTTCCCCTTACTTTGAAATACACAATACTTGTAATCAACCAAAAAGACAATGATATAGTAGTTATTTTCTTTTGTGTCATCTTTCTTTCTTCGCCTCACAACAGCCTCTGGTATATAACTGTTTTCCCCATTAGTGGCAAATTCATTTTCTGGCAGCTACAGACTGTTAAACCCTTATCCACCAACATGTATGGGATACGAGGTCATGCTTGTCGTCGTAGTCGTATTTGTGATAGGCATCTTTGGTGGCTTTGGTGTCATCGCTTCTGTCCATTACAGGACCATTCATTGTAACAACGGCGTCGGCCGGATAATCTGCTCGTTTGTTGTCTGAACCAACAGCATGACCCGGAGTCGAGATTAAGGTTAGACAAGCCAAACGCGATTTAATACATTTAATGAGAAAAACCAGTCTTCCCTGTTAAAGCCAGCCAGGACTTTGCTGTCATGTTTATTATGTTACTAATTATGCATGAATAAGTGTGCTGACTAAAAACCCATAAAGGAAAGACACAGATAATGAGAATAAAGCGGGCAAATAGCAATGTTGTTTCTCTTAATGGCACCCCACTCCAAGACAAGGAGTCGTACACCTATTAGGGCAGTAATGTAGATAAAGATGGAAGAACTGATAGAGATTTTAAAATGAGAGTACAAAACGCAAGAGGAGCTTTTATAGCACTAGGGTATTCGTGGAGGTCAAAAGAAATACTAAACTTAAAGTTTTTCAGTTTAGTTTTCATGTCAAATCAGTACTTTTGTATGGAGCGGAAGCATGGAGAACAACTAAGGCAATTACTAATAAATTACAGACATTCATTAATTGGTGCCTGCACAGAATAGTGGGGATTAAACGGTATGATAGAATAACTAATGTAGAGCTTTGGGGGACAACTAAACAGGCTCCAGTGGACCAAGAGGTGAGGAAAAGACGCTGGCGAAGGATAGGACACACACTGAGAAAACAGGAGAACAGCATAACTAGAATGCATTGGAACCCACAGGGGCATAGGAATAAATGAAGGCCAAAAATCACATAGAGAAGAGAGCTGAAGAATGAAGGTAGAAAGATGGGGAGGACATGGGGAGAGCTCCATGCAATGGCGAAGGATAGAAGGACTTGGCGTGAGTTGGTGGAGGGCCTATGCTCCATTGTAGGATAGAAAGGCAGAAGAAGAGTGTACTGACTGTAGTCTTGAGTAGCATGTTACTGCCCTTGCTACAGCCACTGTCTCCCATGTGAGGCTGCTTGTTATAAAAGCAAAGGCAATATTCGTCTCTGCTTGTGAGTTTGCCCTTTGAGTTCATCATTATAACCACAAGTGAAAGGATGCGTGGATAAAGGTTGAGTATGGGTTGGTGAAAGAAACAGAGCAAGGCTTTCACAATGGAAGTACTACTGGGCCGATTAATGTCAGCAAGGTATTTCCTTGGGGCACAATCTGTGGATAGGCTTAATGTGCGACGATATATATATATATATATATATATATATATATATATATATATATATATATATATATATATATATTTATGTAAGTCAACCATCCAGTCCAAATATCCTACATTATGGTGTTGAGATTACTTGATTACTTTGCTATTACAAAATCAGAGAGAGTTATTGCATATTATTGATACAGTTGTCACAATTGCAGTCAAATCGTTAATTAAAATTAGAAGAAACTAAAGAAACGCAGTTATATAGAAATCTGGATATTACTCAATCTAAAATGCATCACGAAATTAAGGAACAGAAATGGACACAATATACATCATTTTACTACATGAAAAACTACGTAAGCGATAAGTTCTTGCCATCAGAAAAGAGGAAACGAATTCTAGGAGATAAATGAAACCAATTTTAACACACAGCTTTAAATCTTAAACGATTAATTTAGGAAATCCATTAAAGTCACACATAAATGAAAATGTGCACTGTGAATTCGTGCTCCACTTTATAACAGAACGAACGTATGTATTTTTTTGTTCAACAAAAAATTGCTCACACGTAAACTATATGACGTTTCACAGCTCTCAGTGTCTCTTGTATATGCGTTTCCACAAACACACACACACTCACACACACATGTACACACACAAACACACACATACACTCACAAAATTCAAAGCTATTCTCGGTAATAGCTTGCATTAAAACAGTTGTCCATGATTACAAAGTAGAAGTTGTCCCTGTTTGTAATCCTATACAGCCCGTGCATGAACAAGATCGGGAAAACAATTGTGGGGGAATTCGAGTTTATTTGTTCCCATGGTGTTATCTCCTGCAAGCTTCCAATTTTCAGCACGATATTATATATTCTGGTGTGATTGTGAAATTATTTCCCTAAATGATTGAACACTGGCTGCATCTGTTCGTCACTTCACCGTAAATGGGCAGATTCGGTCCTTTTAAGGTATATTTTCTGTGCGTGTTGTGTGTATATGTGTTCTATGCATTGTGTGGGTGTTATGGTCTCTATACTGTAAGTGTTGTATGTTGCAGTGTTGTGTGTCTTGTATGTCTTCCGTATGTGTTGGGTGTCTTTTGTATGTGTATATGTTATGTGAATGTTGTTTGTATGATGTGTGTCTATGCGCGCGCGTGCGTGTGTGTATTTTGATTTGATTTGACTTGATTAAAAACCGACATCACAGCACTCGGGGCATTCCCATAAGCAATCCGTCCCCATCTTCAGCAGCCAGCGAAGAGTTCCGATACTAATGGTGCCAGTAGCATTCTGATTAAACGTCCGTCTTGCCTTTTCTCTGAGCCTCGAGCATTTGCCAGAACCTCTCGACACCCTCCCCCTCCCCCCTCATCAGTCTCACAAGACTGTAGTGATTTATCTGCTCCTCCGAACTGTACACGCTCTCCCACAAGACACTAACCACGTCTGCCCTATCATGCATCAGTATTTCACCAAGTTTGCAGAGCCAGCCAGTCTGTCCGGCTGTTCATTTCCCAATACACCGTCGTGGCCAGTTAAAAAAATCCAGACAATACTCCTCATCCGTGTCCTCCGTAGCGAGGCCTGCCACTCTGCACGAAGCATGCCTGTCCTGATCTTCCTCAGCATGCTTTCAGCTTTCCTGGTTCAGTGTGATTATGACCCTACACAAGTCTGACTGTTCAGGTGGCACTTTGACCCACTTCTCTCCTCGCCTAATGTTCTAATGCATGTGTGTATGTGAACATGTTATGCTGGGCAGCTAATTCTGCACCTGTTAATGATCTGCCAAACTACTTGTGTAGGCAGGGGAGTCTTTGACTTTTGTAGATTTATGGCCCTATGGCTAGTACTGTCGCCACCGACTCTTCAGGTAAGGGTGTGTGTTTTTTTTAACCCAACATAAAAGAAAATTCATGATCTTACCGGGGATTCGAAATTGTTTATCGAATATAGGAATAATAGGTCATGTTCATGAAAACGAAAACAGTCCAATAAAGAGGTTCCGGAAAGACCAAATGAAAAGAGAATTACTAAAAGAAATTTAAAAAAAAAAAGATAATTAAAATACTTTCGTCTCATTAAAAGACAACATTCTTTTTAAGATCATACTGAAGGGAAAGGTTCGCGACAAGAGAGCAAGAGGGGGCTACGATACAAGTGGGAGGACAACATCAAGAGCTGGACTTAAAGCAGTCTGAGAGAGAGTTCAGCCAGGACAAAGACAGAGTGTTTTGGAGATCCATTGCAGACAACTTTTGATGTGGAGACGGCACCTGATTAATTGATCCCAAGTGAGAACCCAGTCCTTAACCATTCGACCATCCGCTTTGTAAACATGAGATTTTATACTATTATATTTTTTATACTCCCCCCGCCCCCCTCCCAACCTTCTCAATCAGGGTGAAAATACCCCCACATTACACCAGAGAAGGCTAACCCGGTCAACGAATGTCTGCAGAAGTCGGATGTATTGCCTGAAATGCATAATTATCGCAGCCCTGCTGTAAACATGCATAATGCAATTACATTTTCTGATGAACGAAGAAGAAGAAGAAGAACTGTCTTACTTGTCGGTAACTGACTTGATCTAACAGCAACACAAAAATGAGAAATAATAAATCTGTCGAAAATTCATATTAGATTGTCGTGTAACAATGTAAAAACAAAAGTAAAGGTTCCTTTTCCACGCCTTTAGGCGTATAGGGCACATGGGTCTAGACATATTTTTATAGACCAATCGGCACAAGAGGGGTGATGTGATCAACATCACGCCGGCTGCTTTTACTTCCTGGGGCTGCACCCGGTACCCTCTCAATGCTGGGTCGACTTGGGAGCCAAGGTAATTTGTAACGATGACCGTCTGTAAAATTTTGTCTGCCAACCAGGTCTCAGGTTTGCGTTCGTTGCTTTCTTCAACCAGCATCCCCGAAGGGGAGCTTTAGGTTATAATTGTGACTAGATTATGGGTGCCAAATAAAATGGTTTTTGCCACCAAGAGCCATGAAAAGGACACCTGCTGTTTTGATTCGATTAGAGAAGACAGACTCATTGTTCACAATGTTCCAGCATGTGATCCTGTCGGTGATAGATTATGGACTTGGCATGCTCACCATATCAAAGAGTCAGCTGAGGAAACTTGAACGCATACAGAATTAAGCCATGCTGGTGATTCTGGGATGTACAAGAGATACCCCTGTATTATGTATGCGATATATACTTGCACTGCATACTATTGCAGATAGACTCAAAGTTCTGCAAGCAAAGTCATATCTCAGAGTAGATGCGGACAAGAGGCACCTCCTGCATGAAGCCCTGGATAGAACTAAGGATCACAGACTGAAAAGAGGAAATTCTTGGATGGCGCAATCTGAAGACACAATTCGACATCTGTGCAGGCTGGATAAATTTAGGCGAGGAGAAGAGTGGGTAAAGTGTCCGATCATGTTTCAGATTTGTGTAGGGTTCTAATCACTTTGGGACGTGAGTGCAGGGACTGGCCAGCTGGTGCTGCAGAATCAGAAGTTCAACAAATGATTCATGACAATTCCAACCCAAGTGATGTGATTGTATATACAGGTGGCTCTGTGGTGAGGGGCAGACGAAGTGCATTGGGGTTCATGGCAAAGGCGAATGGATGTCGCTTGGCGCAACAAAGCCTGGCATATGATATCACAACGTCTAGTTTGAGAATGGAGGAGGAGGCAGTCACTGCTGCCTTCCGTTGGCTTGAAAATCAGCTCTACACACATGTCGTCATTGTAACTGACTCATAGAGCATGCTGAGAAAAGGGGAGACAGGCATGCTCCGTGCAGAGTGGCAAGCATCACTTCAGAGGTCCCGGATAGTTAGCATCTTCTGGATATTTTCTCCAGGTTACGCCGGTGTGTTGAGAATGAGCAGGCGGAAGACTGGACGGTTCTGCGCCACATTGTGGTGAACTGATATATATGACAAGCTGGAAGTTGTGAGGGCCCTTTGGGAGCGAGTGAACAGTGCCGCGAAACAGGTAGATTATTACGGTCTGAGGAGAATGGCACTGCGAGGAGTTACAAGGGGATCTGGCCGACGCTCGACACTCGGGGGAGGGGCGAGACGGATATGCAATCAGACTGTTACTGGTATCATCGGAATTTCAACTCTTCGTTTGCTGTTGAAGATGGGGACGGAGCGCTTATGGGAGTGTCCCGTATGATGTGATGTCGATTTTTAATTCAACATTCAGACTCAAATACTGTCCCGACCGGCGACGAAGACGTCAATCGGCGAGTCAATAGGCTTAATCCACAGGGAAATTGATTTTACATCGTTGGCTTTAGTCCGATGCTATCCCATGCTAAAATTGTTACTGGGAAATGCTCTATAAAGTAAATGCAGGAGTGTCACGTGACCACATCACCCAGCGATTGTCGATTTGTCAATGCCAAAGTTAGTCTAGCACCATATGTACTGAAACCACTGTTGTGTAGTGACTAGGTGCTCAACTGCCAGACTGAAGGTCTTGGAATCAAATCCACACTAGGATGATTTGGGGGAAAAACAGTGATCTTAGTTTGCAAGTCGATTCAGCCTAAACTTGGTCTGCAAACTCCCGTGGGAGGTAAAGACGACAGTTTTGATGCTGAACACATCATTGAATAATAGCGGGCCTAATGTCCAACTGGTAGCCGTCGTGGTGTAGCGGCTAGACACTCTCCTACGGATTGGAAGGTTGTGGGTTCGGATCCAGATGGAGTCGGCCTTTTATTCAAAAATGACCTTGGCCTCCAGGTCGACCTAGCCTTGGTTGGGTACCAAGCACAGTGATCGGAAGTTAAGGCAGCCGGTTTGATACTGACTGCATCACCCACTAAGTGCCAGTTGATCTGCGAAATACAGATCTAGCCCTATATGCCTAATGCGCCTGAAGGCGTGGGAAAATTACCCTTTACTTTATTAACATCCAACGCAGTTTTATCAATACTTTTGTTTTAAGTTACGTTCACAGATTTCTGAGGAACTAATATTCATTTTTAATGTCTGTAGACTGGTGCACTGATATATGTAAACTGGTGCATCTTTAATGACTGCAGACTGGCGCACTTTGATATATTTTGACTAGTGCACCCTTAAAAACTGTAGACTGGCGCACTGATATATGTTAGCTGGTAGCCTTTATAGACTTAGACTGATGCACTTTGATTTTATGTGGACTGGTGCACCATTAATAACTGTAGACTGTTGCACTTTGATATATTTAGACTGGTGCACCCTTAATAACTGTAGAATGGTCCACTTTGATGACTGTAGAACAGTTTACTTTTAATGGCTGGTGCACTTTTAATAACTTTAGACTTGCCCAATTTAAATGAATGTAGACTTGTTCAATTTTAGTGACTGTAGACTTGTTCACTTTTAAAGATTGTAGACATGCATTTTTAATGACTGCGGACTTGTGCACTTTTAATGATTGTAGATCTGTGCAGTTTTAATGAGCATAGACTGGTGGATATCTACTAGCTGTATAATAGTGTACTTTTAAAAACTAAGAGTGGTGAACTTTATTTACTAAGTATTGTGAATGTATAGTGGCTATACCCAGGTGCATTTAACAAGTAATCAGTAATATTACAATCTGACATAAGTAGACAGAGACAGCACATGGAGCTCTAAAGTTTATTACAGTTTATCAATCAATAATCCTAGGCGAACATTTAGTCGCCTCCTTCTCATAAGTATAGATGTCATGTGTCTGTATATCGAAGTTTTCACTGAAACTTTCGAAATCTTGTAAATACCTGTGTTGTTTCTTCTTCTATTCATCTGTCTTCATGCTAGTGTTTTCCTTTCTTTTCTTTTTTTTTTTTCTTTGTGTGTGTGTGTGTGTGTGTGTGTGTGTGTATGGCGAAGTTTTTTTTTTTTTAGATATTTGCTTCCCAATCTGAAGGTTACTGGTTTGATTTCAGACTGCCCTTTGGTTTTCTAGTTCAGATGTTTCTCACACCCCGTGGAAACGTCATTGAAGATTTGGACTGTTATGCTTTGTGTAGTGCTCTCGGGATCCAAAGCAGTGAACTCGATCTTTTCCACCTTGTAACAGCCCCTTTATTCTCTTCCATTGCAGATCTCTCTTTCCTAATTCTCAAGCATATTTGAGTGGGCGAGACTCCAGTGAACCTTAAAGGTCTGAATTATTAACTAGTCCTGAAATACCCTAGCTTGCTGTCGTATTTACAGTCCCGTAATTACAGCACGGCTGATTACGTGAGAGTCTGAAGAAGACTATACTGTCTTGTGAAAATTGTGTCTGACTCATAATAGTACTTTATGATATTTAAGTGTCTGTCTACGCTGTCAATTTGCTTGGAAATAATTCAGAGGCTACTGAAAAATTGATTTTCTGTTCATTAGTCAACTTTCTGTGCATCACAGCCCTGTTATTTGTGCAGCCATTACTTCCAATACACACCTATATGTAAAGAAGATAGACTTGAGTGAATGAAGCAAACTTTATCATCAGCATCAAATGCCATACCGATAAGCATAGATGTTCTGTATTGCCATCTGGTACGATCACCAGAATCAGGTATGAGGTTTGTGTTCTTGTCTTGCTTCATCCAGACGATCAAGACATCTCTTAATCGCTTTATCTTTTCCCTTTCCCCCCACTACCCCCCCCCCCCCCGCCCCCCCCCCCCCCCACCTTTACAATTAATATCTTCAATCCATTCGAGTCTATTCCTTATCACATCATGTCTAAAATATTCACGGTTTCCATCTGTCCCGGTGAGAACTGCTTCTTATTTTTCTTTTTTTCTTGACATGCTGTGCATTGTTCACAAAAACAGATCTCAGCTACAATAAAATATTTTCAGTTTGTTTACTAACTGTCGGTGTGTTACGTGCATAAAACAACACAGGTTCTATATATCAATGTAAGAATCTTTTTCACGGGAGTCGTCGTGGTGTAGCGGCTAGACCCTCGTCTGTGGATTAGAAGGTCGTGGCTTCTGGTTCAAACGGAGCCGGACTTGTTTCAGAAGTTTCAGAAATGGCCTTGGGAAGTAACGGCGGCCAGCGTAATGCTGACATCACCCAAAAAGTGCTGATTGGTCTATAAAATATAGATCTAGCCCTATATCCCCAATACGCCTAGAGACGTAGAAAAGGGTGCTTTAGTTTTAAATTAGTAGCGTATCCTTTATAGAACGTTGCAGAACCAATTTCAGCATTTGTGTGGCTGTTGTGGTTTTTCTAAGCATATTTTACTCAGTAGTATGCCACTGAGTCTGAACTGTCAGCTCTTGGTACCACTGTCAAAACCAACGCAAGGCAAAATCGTCTGCAGCTGGGATCGAGCCCGACATTACGAAGGGTGTTCGCAACGCTTAATCCACAGATACCGACTCCTTTTCATCCCTTACTTTTTTTCACTCTACAGTCGACATCTTCTTATCGGTATCTTTTGCATCGTACAAAAAGCCACGTATTCAGTGACTCTTCCTGCTGTAATCTTTGCATGTCATCTTGCGTCAGATGTTATCTGGTGTTAAATTTCAAATAGTTGTGTCGATTTACTTCCTTGAAAATCTTTGGGATCGCCCGAAAAAAATTTTAACTGAAGTGAGTAAATATCTCGCTGGGAACCTGGTTCAGAGTGGTTTGTCTATAGTATCATTATTTTGAGTTCGAATCTGCAACGGAAAAGATTTTACAATTGATCTAAGACTCCGATGTCGACCCAGTTTTAAAATTGTCACGGGAAATGCGAACAGCCGGCTTGATTTGTATACCACATCGCCGATCGAGTGTCATTGTATCTATAAATATAGGTACAAATAACACACAATAGTATATGGCTAGAAAGCATCAAAGGCAGGGAAAGGAAAAGATTTGCTCAATTTACAACAGTATGTTCCGACCTGACAGTGGTTGTCAGGGAATCAAACAACGGGTTAAGTAAACGAAATGACAAGAACAACGGGAGCTGCAAATACATACTAGGAAAAAATAAAGGCAAGAAGTTCTATGAAGGAACATACTTGAAAAAGTGGGAAAAGAAGGAAAAATTACCAGAATTAAATTGATGCAACTTATGAAAGGAGTAGCGATCATGGAGTAGCGACTAGACATGCCCCTGCGATCCCAGCGTCGTGGGTTTGAGTCTGAACGGAATTACACTTTTTTAAAATGACCTTGACTTTCAGGTTGACCCAGCCTTGAATGGGTACCAGGTTACCGTCCTGCGGAGCGGGCCTGATGTTGACCATACCTCCCACTGAGTTCCTATCTATATATATATATAAAAATCAATGTTTGTGTGTTTGTTTCACCCCTATAGACTCGGAAACTACTGAACCGATTTAGCTGAAATTTTCAGGATATGTTTGTTGTGATACCGGATTTTGAACCGTCGTGGTTTGAAATTCAACCTGTCACTCTTAGAGATAGGTGACCACAATTAATGCTAAAATATACGCAACTAATATTTATAACTTTAGTGATTTCTAATTATAGCCACGTTAGTAATTGCGCATGCGCCGTATTTACCATTTGCCGGCGAGTTACGTGCAGCCAACGCCTTCTCTAATACGAATACATAGAGTAGGTCGTGGTACAGCAAACAAGACTATCTCTATATTTGCCACAATAACCATATTAAACACGATTTCTATTTTCTGTTTTTTTTTCAAACAACCTTCGATGGGGGGGGGGGGGGGGGGGGGGGGGGGGGGGGTGTGGGGGGGGCAATCGAGGACTATCTCGACGTCGGGGGAGACAGTGACTGCGACATTAACTTCATTAACCGTGTTAGACACGTGCGATTTCTATTTCATTAATATATCTGGAGTATCTGTCTACGAGAAAACAATTGCCTGCGGTTTTGAATTGTGTTTTAATCGCGACACAGTGGTAGGGACACATATGTCTAATAGTTGTGTTCTCTTTTCGTTGTTCCGATTAAGTGGCTGCTTGGTCGAATGGTTAGAACACTTGGTTCAAGTGCGGTAGACCTGGGTTCGAATCCGCAGTAGTTAAATTTTTTTTTTTTTACCCCGGACTAAAATAATATCCTCATCTGCTCTGTCGTGGTGACAGCACTAGCCATGTTGCCTTAATATTGAAAAAAAAAAAAAAAAAAAAAAAACAGTAAATATGTAAACCATTTGATAAATAAATTTGACCATTTCGCATACTTATGATTGCATTGTTAAACTTTCCGATTGCATGGTTACGCTGAAATTTTATAGATTTTCATTTATTTTCATTTAGATTTAGTTATTTCATCTGTGTTGGAATTTTAAGCTGTGCTGTTTACAATTTCCTAATTATGGTGTTTTTTTCCAGTGTTCATTTGCTTTTCAAGTGTTGTTTTTTTTTTCCCCTCCCAACTACTTCAATGTGGGAAAGAGTTTTCGGTGAATTTGGGGGGAGGGGGGGGGGCAAACTATTAACTGAGAGAGCTTTAAGTCACAGTAACTGCTTTACCCACTTAAAGTAGCAGCAGCAGTAATAGTTGTGGTTGGGCTGTTACACCATAGTGCTCTCATGTGAAGACCGCCGGTAAGGTTATGGCGTTCTTCTGTCGGCAAGTGAAATTATACATCCTAACCTGACCAGTCTGAGGCGACAGCACTAGCCATGCGGAACTAAATCTTCTGGCTCACGACTCTCTGTCTACTCCGATGGTAACACAGATAGCAGTGACATTATTTTAGTAGTTGTACTGGTACTTGAAGGATGATGTGGTAAATATTTCACTAGCCCTATTCACTACCTTTTACAATTCCTGCTCCTTATTTTAGTCCAGATGGACAGGGATGTCAATGTCAGTTACAGCAACAACAAAATATCGTCAGTTAGTGATTTTCAAATCCTTCGAAGAGGGAGAGAGCAGTAGTCGGTGGAAGAGGGGAGGGGAGGGGGGTAATGACTTAAATTTAAGAGAACTTAAAGAGCTTTACACGTGATTTTCAAGTTCTCATTACCTAATTTGTTTATATTTTACTAACGCTACCTCCTCTTTTCTATTTTTTACGACTTACTTTGTTATTTACAAGTACAGTTGTAGCTTTACTTCCGTCTCCTATAAAAATACAAACAGCTTTAGCATGTGATAACCAAATAACCACTTTTGTAACCAGTTTTATTAGCTGTGGTTTAGCTGTTGCTCTGTACATCGCTAGCGTGAAGCGAAGACACATTTCTATGTTCTCTATTTTCCATGTAGTCAAATTACGCCACAGCAACGCGTGGCCGGGTACAGCTAGTTGGTCTATAAAATATAGGTCTAGCAGTAAATGCCAAATACGCCCCAATATCTTTTACTTTAGTTTACATTACGTTTACTGACATAAAGGTGTGATGAATAGTTGACATTAGTATAGCTTAGAGCGAAGTGAGGCAGCGGGCGTGATCACCAGTGCAAAATTGTGTGGCTGTAATAAAACAATATCGAATTCGCCTCGTTGCAAATTCGTTAAAATGGAGAAAGACTAATTCGAGGATCTTTTTGAAAATATTTATATTATTTCATGGAAACAATAAGCTAACTTTCTACTAGTTTTCCCAGTTAGGTTCCCCGCGCTCCCCCCCCCCCCCCCCCTTTTTCCCTTATGGCAAAATTCACAAGTAAATTGCAGACCCCTCGTGGACCCCTCCGGGTCCTCGCTGATGATCCTGGGTATGTGTGTCCTAGCAGAGAATGTTAAAGTCACGATAACAGATTTTGGAAGTTGCCAATCTGTTGAGATAAGAGGTTGGTGTCACTTTTTGACTATTAGGAAGGATGGTTACATTAGGTGGGGAATGCCTCTCTCTTTCTCTCTCTCTCTCTCTCTCTCTCTCTCTCTCTTTTCTCTCTCTCTCTCTCTCTCTCTCTCTCTCTCTCTCTCTCTCTCTCTCTCTCTCTCTCTCTCTCTCTCTCGCTCTCTGTATTATGGACAGTACTTTTTTTTAAAGGCTCTTTGAGAATATGCTCAAGTTAAAGCTTGGTAAGAAGTGGGAAATAGAGAAACTCATATGCCATGTTCGAAAATAAAAATAAAAATGTGTAATCCAAGTAGTTGTGCGTACGGTACTGACTTGTTGCCAGACAATGGGTTGGGAGAAGTATCGATCACACTACTAG